>PVNU02000400.1:0-27052 GCA_003013855.2 Liriodendron chinense | reverse complement strand
AGTGTTTGGAGACTCACAGCTTATCATCAATCAGACCAATGGCGAATGGAAGACCAAAGACAGAAAGTTGATACCATATCATGTGTATCTTGACAATCTGATCGAAGAATTCAAGGAAATCACCTTCTCATACATGCCCAGAGCCAAGAACCAGTTTGCAGATGCTCTCGCCACACTCGCATCAATGCTCGAGATCCCAAAAGGAGCTTCAGAATGGGAGCTCACAGTCGAAATTCAAGAAGAGCTTGCTTTTGCCTGCAAATAGAAGAGCCGAAGCTGTCCCTGACAAACCCTGGTATGCCGACATCAAGCAATACCTCGAAACCAGGAGTATCACTACGCCAAAACAGCGAAACGACACAAAACGCTTGGTTTAACGACGGACTTCATCCGTCGTTAAAAAGGCTTGGTTTAACGACGGACTATATCCGTCGTTAAAATTAACGACGGACTATATCCGTCGTGAATGTGAAAACAGTCCGTCGCTAATTACTACCACCTTCGGCTCTGGCGTGTTTAACGACAAAAATGTACGACGGACCAAAATCCGTCGATAACTGTGAATTAACGACGGATATAGTCCGTCGTTAATATTACGACGGATTTAATCCGTCGTAATGTAATGTATTCAAGGGAGATTTCCTGCGTCGTAAAATTCTGCGTCCGTAGACGGGACGTTGGGATTTATCGACGGACCTTCTTGGATGTAACGACGGATATAGTCCGTCGTAAATTGCTAATTGTACATCTCCCTATTCATTTTAAGGAAATTTGTTTCTTTAATAAGTTTTAAAAAATTTTGAATTTTTAGAAAAAAAGTTACAAGTTTAATATAAATTAACAATATTTAAGAAAAAATGGGATTTGGAAAAATTCGAGATTTTGAAAATAATATTCTAAATTTAAAAAAGAACTAGAATTTTGAAAGAAATTGACATTTTGAAATAAATTGAGACGTTTTGAAGGAAGTGTATAAGTTTGAAATAATGTAGACTTTGAGAAAGATTGAGGTTTTGCAGTTTCAAAGATATTGACATATTTTGATAAAAAAAAAAATTGATTTTCAAAAATTGGCATTTTGAAAACGACCATCGGAAAGTTTAAAAAATTGTGATTTTGAAAAAATGTTGAGTTAATCTTGAATAAAATTTATAAGTTTGAAAAAAATGTAATAAAATTAATAATGTTTAAGAAAAATTGAAATGTAGAAAAAATCAAAATTTTGAAAATAATTAGGATTAAAAAAGAACGAAAAATCTAAAAGAATTTTGACACAACATTAGGATTAAAAGAAATTAAAAAAGTTGGGCATTTTGACATAAATCAAGAATTTTAAATTTTTAGAAAAAAAAGTTGACAAGTTTAATAAAAATTAACAATATTTAAGAAAAAATGGGATTTGGAAAAGTTCGAGATTTTGAAATAATATTCTCAATTTAAAAAAGAACTACAATTTTGAAAGAAATTGACATTTTGAAATAAATTGAGACGTTTGAATGAAGTGTATAAGTTTGAAATAATGTAGACTTTGAGAAAGATTGAGGTTTTGCAGTTTCAAAGCTATTGACATATTTTGATAAAAAAAAAAAATTAGATTTCAAAAATTGGCATTTTGAAAACGACCATCGGAAAGTTTAAAAAATTGTGATTTTGAAAAAATGTTGAGTTAATCTTTGAATAAAATTTATAAGTTTGAAAAAAATGTAATAAAATTAATAATGTTTAAGAAAAATTGAAATGTAGAAAAAATCAAAATTTTGAAAATAATTAGGATTAAAAAAGAACGAAAATCTAAAAGAATTTTGACACAAATTAGGATTTAAAAGAAATTAAAAAAAGTTGGCATTTTGACATAAATCAAGAATTTTAAATTTTTAGAAAAAAAAGTTGACAAGTTTAATAAAATTAACAATATTTAAGAAAAAATGGGATTTGGAAAAGTTCGAGATTTTGAAAATAATATTCTCAATTTAAAAAAGAACTACAATTTTGAAAGAAATTGACATTTTGAAATAAATTGAGACGTTTGAATGAAGTGTATAAGTTTGAAATAATGTAGACTTTGAGAAAGATTGAGGTTTTGCAGTTTCAAAGATATTGACATATTTTGATAAAAAAAAAAAAGATTTTCAAAAAATTGGCATTTTGAAAACGAACATCGGAAAGTTTAAGAAATTGTGATTTTGAAAAAATGTTGAGTTAATCTTGAATAAAATTTATAAGTTTGAAAAAAAATGTAATAAAATTAATAATGTTTAAGAAAAATTGAAATGTAGAAAAAATCAAAATTTTGAAAATAATTAGAATTAAAAAGGAACAAAAAATCTGAAAGAATTTTGACATAAATTAGGATTTAAAAGGATTTAAAAAAAGTTGGCATTTTGACATAAATCAAGAATTTTGAATAAAATTTATAGGTTTGAAAAAATTATTTTCAAAATAAAAATTGTGATTTTTAAAAAGAAATTAGATTTTGTATTTTGTAAAAAAAATTGAGAAATTTGATAGAAAATGAAATGTTGAAAAAACAATTGATATTTTGAAAAAAGTGTTTATGTATTGAATTGCGATTTTGAGAAAAAATTAAGAAGTTTGAAAAAAAATTGTAATAAAACTAATAATGTTTAAGAAAATTAAGATTTAAAATAACGAGATTTTGAAAAGAAATTCGAGATTTACAAAGAACCAAGAAGAAATTGTCATTCTTAAAAAATTAAGATTTTAAAAAAAACTGCGAAGATAGAATAAAATTTATAAGTGTGAAAAAAAATTGAAAAAAAATTACAATTTTTCAAAATAAAATAGGATTTTGTATATTGAAAATTTTTGAGAAATTTGATAAAAAAAATTTGACATTTTGAATTCTGAAAGTTGACAAGTTTATTAAAAATGTGATTTTGAAAAATAAAATTGTATTATTTAAAAAAAAATTAACAATTTTAGGACATTAGGACATTATACCAAAATTGATATTTTAAGAAATCTAAACCGGTCCATCCACTTTGTGAGATAATTTTAAGACATTATACAAAAAAAGGTAAGAACCCGAATCCTGGTGGGTGGGAACCCTGAACGTGGAGCCACTCTGATGAATGTGACTACATCCACGCCGTACATCCATATTGAAAGTTCATTTTAGGGCGTGTTCCAAAAAATGAAGCAATTCTAAGTCCCGGATGGGACATAGTAGAGGAAACAGTGCTGATTGACCATTAAAGACTTCCTGTGGGGCCACAAAAGCTTTGGATCAAGATGATATTTTTGTGGTCTATTCATCTAGGTGTTTGTGACCTTACAAATAGGTTGGATGGAAAATAATGGCAAATAAACATTCCAGTGAAATCCATGAAGTTTTCAAGTGTAGAGATTCAATCACAACTATTTCTATGGTGTGGTCCACCTAATATTTGACTCAGCTTCATTTTTGGTATCATACCCTAAAATGATATTTCAAAATGGTTGGATGGTGTGGATTTAAGACACATATATCACTGTAAGCCCCACAATCAAGGTGTGGACCCCACAGAGTTTACTCAATACGCAAGCCTTTTATCCAGGCGCGGTTTGGGTGGATCCCTGGATCCGGTAATTAAGGTTTGTGGATTCCCAATTGTGGGGCCACTGTGATGTATGTACCTTACATCTACACCGTCCATGCATTTTGAAAGCTCATTTTAGGGAATTACCCAAAAAATGAGGAAGATCCAAATCTTAGGTTGACCATACCACATGAAATAGTAGTAATTGAATCCCCACCATTAAAAAATTCATGGGGACCACTGGAATGTTTATTTCCATCCAATTTGTTGAAAAGGTCACAAAGACCTGGATGAAGATACCAAACAAATATCAGCTTGACCCAAACTTTTGACCCACTATAAGCTTTTAATGGTTGAGTACCATTGTTTATTGTATTATGGTGCACCTGAGATTTGGATGTACTTCATTTTTTTAATCATGCTGTAAAATGTATTTTTAAAATGAATGGACGGCGTGGATGTAACACACAAACATCACACAGTGGACAGCACGGTAAGGGATCCACCGACCTCGGTGGATACGGGGTTCGGCGAAGCCACGCCCCTTCCAAAGGGGGCGTGGATTTCGTGCGAAAGCCTTGCGCATGAAGTTCCTGCACTGGGAACTAAGGTGGGGCCCACCGTGATGTTTTTCAATAAATCCACCTCGTCCATCCGTTTTGGGAGCTCATTTTAGTACATGGAAACAAAAATGAACCGGATACAAGACTCAAGTGGGCCTCACTAAAGGAAAAAGTGGGTAGGTAAATTACTACCATTGAAACCTCCCTGGGGTCGACAGTGATGTTTATATGACATCCATACCGTTCATAACGTCACTACTACTGGGATGAACAGGAAACACAAATATTATCCTGTTTCGAAACACCTGTGGCTCTACAAATATTTCAACTGTGGACGTTCAATCCTCACATTTTCGGCCCACTTGAGTCTTGGATCGGGTTCATTTTTGTTCTCATATCCTAAAATGAGTTCCCAAAACGGATGGACGGGGTGGATTTATGAAAATAATCACTGTGGGCCCCAACTTGATTCCCAGCGGAGTAACTTCCTGCGCAAGGCTTTCGCTGGAAATCCGCGCCTGTTACGGGAGCGGATTAGGTGCGACCCCGTTCTCACGCAAGACGGTGCGGCCCTTACGTAGGTTCACCGTGGGGCCCACCTTGATGTATATATTATGTATCCACACCGTCCAACTGTTTATAAACATAATGTTAGGGCATTAAAACAAATATCATACATATCCAATTATCAGGTGGACCATAGAATAAGAAACAGTGGTGATTGACCATTAATGGGCCACAAGAGTTTTGGATCAATCTGATATTTGTTTTTTTACCTTAATACAGTCTAATTTAACGTTATACACAGATTGGATGGTAAATAAACACTACATAAACATTAAGGAGCACCCTGAGAAGTTTTTAATGGTGGGACGGGCAATCACCACTGTTTCTCATGGTATGGTTCACATGATAATTGGATATGCTTAATTTTTGGTATAATCCCTTAAGATGATGTGAAAAAACGGATGGACGGAATGGATACATAATACATACATCAAGGTGGGCCCCACAACAAACTCACGATAAGGGCCGCATCCTCTTACGTGAGGCCGGGGTCTCACCCAATCCGTTCTCGCCTTGTTACCGGAAGCGGATTGCGTACTGAGTAACTCCGCACGCTAGCGTGCGGAGTAAACTCTGTGGAGCCCACGGTGATTTATGTATTTTATCCACTCCGTCCATCCATCTTAACAGAAAATTTTAGGTATGGTGCAAAAAAATGAAGCATACCAAAATCTAAAGTGGACCACACCACAAGAAATGTGTGAACTGCATGTCTACCATTGAAAAATTCTAGTAGGACACAGAAGTTTTGGATCAAGCTGGTATTTGTGTTTTCCCTTCATCCATATCCATGTGATCTTATGAACAGGTTGGATGACAAATAAACATCACTGTAGTGTCCTACTAGAATTTTTCAATGGTAGACATGCAGTTCACACATTTCTTGTGGTGTGGTCCACTTTAGATTTTGGTATGCTTCATTTTTTTGCACCATACCTAAAATTTTCTGTTAAGATGGATGGACGGAGTGGATAAAATACATAAATCACCGTGGGCTCCACAGAGTTTACTCCGCACGCTAGCGTGCGGAGTTACTCAGTACGCAATCCGCTTCCGGTAACAAGGCGAGAACGGATTGGGTGAGACCCCGGCCTCACGTAAGAGGATGCGGCCCTTATCGTGAGTTTGTTGTGGGGCCCACCTTGATGTATGTATTATGTATCCATTCCGTCCATCCGTTTTTTCACATCATCTTAAGGGATTATACCAAAAATTAAGCATATCCAATTATCATGTGAACCATACCATGAGAAACAGTGGTGATTGCCCGTCCCACCATTAAAAACTTCTCAGGGTGCTCCTTAATGTTTATGTAGTGTTTATTTACCATCCAATTTGTGTATAACGTTAAATTAGACTGTATTAAGGTAAAAAAACAAATATCAGATTGATCCAAAACTCTTGTGGCCCATTAATGGTCAATCACCACTGTTTCTTATTCTATGGTCCACCTGATAATTGGATATGTATGATATTTGTTTTAATGCCCTAACATTATGTTTATAAACAGTTGGACGGTGTGGATACATAATATATACATCAAGGTGGGCCCCACGGTGAACCTACGTAAGGGCCGCACCGTCTTGCGTGAGAACGGGGTCGCACCTAATCCGCTCCCGTAACAGGCGCGGATTTCCAGCGAAAGCCTTGCGCAGGAAGTTACTCCGCTGGGAATCAAGTTGGGGCCCACAGTGATTATTTTCATAAATCCACCCCGTCCATCCGTTTTGGGAACTCATTTTAGGATATGAGAACAAAAATGAACCCGATCCAAGACTCAAGTGGGCCGAAAATGTGAGGATTGAACGTCCACAGTTGAAATATTTGTAGAGCCACAGGTGTTTCGAAACAGGATAATATTTGTGTTTCCTGTTCATCCCAGTAGTAGTGACGTTATGAACGGTATGGATGTCATATAAACATCACTGTCGACCCCAGGGAGGTTTCAATGGTAGTAATTTACCTACCCACTTTTTCCTTTAGTGAGGCCCACTTGAGTCTTGTATCCGGTTCATTTTTGTTTCCATGTACTAAAATGAGCTCCCAAAACGGATGGACGAGGTGGATTTATTGAAAAACATCACGGTGGGCCCCACCTTAGTTCCCAGTGCAGGAACTTCATGCGCAAGGCTTTCGCACGAAATCCACGCCCCCTTTGGAAGGGGCGTGGCTTCGCCGAACCCCGTATCCACCGAGGTCGGTGGATCCCTTACCGTGCTGTCCACTGTGTGATGTTTGTGTGTTACATCCACGCCGTCCATTCATTTTAAAAATACATTTTACAGCATGATTAAAAAAATGAAGTACATCCAAATCTCAGGTGCACCAGAATACAATAAACAATGGTACTCAACCATTAAAAGCTTATAGTGAGTCACAAAAGTTTTGGGTCAAGCTGATATTTGTTTGGTATCTTCATCCAGGTCTTTGTGACCTTTTCAACAAATTGGATGGAAAATAAACATTCCAGTGGTCCCCATGAATTTTTTAATGGTGGGGATTCAATTACTACTATTTCATGTGGTATGGTCAACCTAAGATTTGGATCTTCCTCATTTTTTGGGTAATTCCCTAAAATGAGCTTTCAAAATGCATGGACGGTGTAGATGTAAGGTACATACATCACAGTGGCCCCACAATTGGGAATCCACAAACCTTAATTACCGGATCCAGGGATCCACCCAAACCGCGCCTGGATAAAAGGCTTGCGTATTGAGTAAACTCTGTGGGGTCCACACCTTGATTGTGGGGCTTACAGTGATATATGTGTCTTAAATCCACACCATCCAACCATTTTGAAATATCATTTTAGGGTATGATACCAAAAATGAAGCTGAGTCAAATATTAGGTGGACCACACCATAGAAATAGTTGTGATTGAATCTCTACACTTGAAAACTTCATGGATTTCACTGGAATGTTTATTTGCCATTATTTTCCATCCAACCTATTTGTAAGGTCACAAACACCTAGATGAATAGACCACAAAAATATCATCTTGATCCAAAGCTTTTGTGGCCCCACAGGAAGTCTTTAATGGTCAATCAGCACTGTTTCCTCTACTATGTCCCATCCGGGACTTAGAATTGCTTCATTTTTTGGAACACGCCCTAAAATGAACTTTCAATATGGATGTACGGCGTGGATGTAGTCACATTCATCAGAGTGGCTCCACGTTCAGGGTTCCCACCCACCAGGATTCGGGTTCTTACCTTTTTTTGTATAATGTCTTAAAATTATCTCACAAAGTGGATGGACCGGTTTAGATTTCTTAAAATATCAATTTTGGTATAATGTCCTAATGTCCTAAAATTGTTAATTTTTTTTTAAATAATACAATTTTATTTTTCAAAATCACATTTTTTAATAAACTTGTCAACTTTCAGAATTCAAAATGTCAAATTTTTTTATCAAATTTCTCAAAAATTTTCAATATACAAAATCCTATTTTATTTTGAAAAATTGTAATTTTTTTTCAATTTTTTTTCACACTTATAAATTTTATTCTATCTTCGCAGTTTTTTTTTAAATCTTAATTTTTTAAGAATGACAATTTCTTCTTGGTTCTTTGTAAATCTCGAATTTCTTTTCAAAATCTCGTTATTTTAAATCTTAATTTTTCTTAAACATTATTAGTTTTATTACAATTTTTTTTCAAACTTCTTAATTTTTTCTCAAAATCGCAATTCAATACATAAACACTTTTTTCAAAATATCAATTGTTTTTTCAACATTTCATTTTCTATCAAATTTCTCAATTTTTTTTACAAAATACAAAATCTAAATTTCTTTTTAAAAATCACAATTTTTATTTTGAAAATATATTTTTTCAAACCTATAAATTTTATTCAAAATTCTTGATTTATGTCAAAATGCCAACTTTTTTTAAATCCTTTTAAATCCTAATTTATGTCAAAATTCTTTCAGATTTTTTGTTCCTTTTTAATTCTAATTATTTTCAAAATTTTGATTTTTTCTACATTTCAATTTTTCTTAAACATTATTAATTTTATTACATTTTTTTTCAAACTTATAAATTTTATTCAAGATTAACTCAACATTTTTTCAAAATCACAATTTCTTAAACTTTCCGATGTTCGTTTTCAAAATGCCAATTTTTTGAAAATCTTTTTTTTTTTTTATCAAAATATGTCAATATCTTTGAAACTGCAAAACCTCAATCTTTCTCAAAGTCTACATTATTTCAAACTTATACACTTCATTCAAACGTCTCAATTTATTTCAAAATGTCAATTTCTTTCAAAATTGTAGTTCTTTTTTAAATTGAGAATATTATTTTCAAAATCTCGAACTTTTCCAAATCCCATTTTTTCTTAAATATTGTTAATTTTTATTAAACTTGTCAACTTTTTTTTCTAAAAATTTAAAATTCTTGATTTATGTCAAAATGCCAACTTTTTTTAATTTCTTTTAAATCCTAATTTGTGTCAAAATTCTTTTAGATTTTTCGTTCTTTTTTAATCCTAATTATTTTCAAAATTTTGATTTTTTCTACATTTCAATTTTTCTTAAACATTATTAATTTTATTACATTTTTTTTCAAACTTATAAATTTTATTCAAGATTAACTCAACATTTTTTCAAAATCACAATTTTTTAAACTTTCCGATGGTCGTTTTCAAAATGCCAATTTTTTGAAAATCTAATTTTTTTTTTTTATCAAAATATGTCAATATCTTTGAAACTGCAAAACCTCAATCTTTCTCAAAGTCTACATTATTTCAAACTTATACACTTCATTCAAACGTCTCAATTTATTTCAAAATGTCAATTTCTTTCAAAATTGTAGTTCTTTTTTAAATTGAGAATATTATTTTCAAAATCTCGAACTTTTCCAAATCCCATTTTTTCTTAAATATTGTTAATTTTTATTAAACTTGTCAACTTTTTTTTCTAAAAATTTAAAATTCTTGATTTATGTCAAAATGCCAACTTTTTTTAATTTCTTTTAAATCCTAATTTGTGTCAAAATTCTTTTAGATTTTTCGTTCTTTTTTAATCCTAATTATTTTCAAAATTTTGATTTTTTCTACATTTCAATTTTTCTTAAACATTATTAATTTTATTACATTTTTTTTCAAACTTATAAATTTTATTCAAGATTAACTCAACATTTTTTCAAAATCACAATTTTTTAAACTTTCCGATGGTCGTTTTCAAAATGCCAATTTTTTGAAAATCTAATTTTTTTTTTTTATCAAAATATGTCAATATCTTTGAAACTGCAAAACCTCAATCTTTCTCAAAGTCTACATTATTTCAAACTTATACACTTCCTTCAAACGTCTCAATTTATTTCAAAATGTCAATTTCTTTCAAAATTCTAGTTCTTTTTTAAATTTAGAATATTATTTTCAAAATCTCGAATTTTTCCAAATCCCATTTTTTCTTAAATATTGTTAATTTATATTAAACTTGTAACTTTTTTTCTAAAAATTCAAAATTTTTTAAAAACTTATTAAAGAAACAAATTTCCTTAAAATGAATAGGGAGATGTACAATTAGCAATTTACGACGGACTATATCCGTCGTTACATCCAAGAAGGTCCGTCGATAAATCCCAACGTCCCGTCTACGGACGCAGAATTTTACGACGCAGGAAATCTCCCTTGAATACATTACATTACGACGGATTAAATCCGTCGTAATATTAACGACGGACTATATCCGTCGTTAATTCACAGTTATCGACGGATTTTGGTCCGTCGTACATTTTTTGTCGGTTAAACACGCCAGAGCCGAAGGTGGTAGTAATTAGCGACGGACTGTTTTCACATTCACGACGGATATAGTCCGTCGTTAATTTTAACGACGGATATAGTCCGTCGTTAAACCAAGCCTTTTTTAACGACGGATGAAGTCCGTCGTTAAACCAAGCGTTTTTGTGTCGTTTTTTCGCTGTTTTGGCGTAGTGATACTCCTGGGTTTCGAGGTATTGCTTGATGTCGGCATACCAGGGTTTGTCAGGGACAGCTTCGGCTTCTTCTATTTGCAGGCAAAAAGCAAGCTCTTCTTGAATTTCGACTGTGAGCTCCCATTCTGAAGCTCCTTTTGGGATCTCGAGCATTGATGCGAGTGTGGCGAGAGCATCTGCAAACTGGTTCTTGGCTCTGGGCATGTATGAGAAGGTGATTTCCTTGAATTCTTCGATCAGATTGTCAAGATACACATGATATGGTATCAACTTCTCGTCTTTGGTCTTCCATTCGCCATTGGTCTGATTGATGATAAGCTGTGAGTCTCCAAACACTCGTAGCTTCTTGACGCCCAAGATTATGGCTTCCCTTAAGCCAGCGATGCATGCTTCATACTCTGCCATGTTGTTGGTGCACTCGAATGCGATGCGCCTCGAGATAGGAATAGGGACATCATCTGGAGAGTAGAGGATTGCTCCAATACCACTCCCTTTAGAATTTGCTGCGCCGTCGAAGAATAATGTCCATTCATCTTTCTTCTTCTTTTCATCCTCTTCAATGAGCAAGAGATCTTCATCAGGAAAGAACGTCTTGAGCGGTTGATAATCTAGGAGAGAGTGAGCGGCAAGATGATCGGCGAGGGCCTGCCCCTTGATTGCCTTCTGAGTGACATAGGTGATGTCGAACTCAGACAAGAGTAGCTGCCATTTAGCCATTCTTCCAGTGAGCGCCGGTTTCTCGAACAGGTACTTGAGCGGATCCATGTGAGCGAGGAGGAGAATAGGGAATGCAATCATGTATTGACGGAGTCGCTGAGTTGCCCAGACTAGGGCGAGGCAAGTCTTCTCGATCGGGGAATACCTGGTCTCGTAGTCGGTGAACTTCCGGCTCAAATAGTATATTGCTTATTCCTTCTTCCTGGTCTCGTCGTGCTGGCCGAGGACACAGCCAATGGCTTCTGCTGCTACCGAGATGTATAACAATAGTGGTCGTCCAGGAGCGGGCGGCACTAGGACTGGAGGATTCATGAGATATCTCTTGATGCGATCGAAGGCGACTTGGCAATCATCATTCCATTCTTTTGGGACGTTCTTCCGAAGGAGCTTGAATATGGGCTCACAGATAGGTGTGAGCTGTGCGATGAAGCGACTGATGTATTGAATTCTGCCGAGGAAACCACGAATTTCTTTCTCTGTTCTAGGAGGGGGCATCTCGATGATTGCTCTGGTTTTGGTCTCATCGACCCTGATGCCGTCCTCGCTCACCATAAAACCGAGGAGCTTACCTCCCATTGCACCGAAGACACATTTCTGAGGGTTGAGACGGAGCTTGTACTTTTCTAATCTGTTGAATAACTTCTTCAGATCTTCAAAGTGTCCTTCAATTGTGCGAGATTTGACGATCATGTCGTCCACATACACTTCAAGTTCTTTGTTTATCATGTCGTGGAATAATGCTGTCATTGCTCGCTGATATGTTGCTCCTGCATTCTTCAGACCGAACGGCATTACCCTGTAACAGAAGGTTCCCCAGGGAGTGATGAACGATGTCTTCTCACGATCTTCGACGGCCATCTTGATTTGATTGTAACCTGAGAACCCGTCCATGAATGAGAAGATCTTGTATCCAGCAGTGTTGTCGACCAGAGTGTTGATATGTGGCAAAGGGAAGTCATCTTTTGGACTGGCTTTGTTGAGATCTCAGAAGTCGATGCACATTCGAACCTTGCCGTCCTTCTTTGGTACTGGCATGATGTTGGCGAGCCATTCAGGGTAGTTGGAGACTACCAAGAATCCCGCGTTGTACTGCTTGATGACTTCATCTCGGGCTTTTAGAGCCCATTCTGGCTTCATTCTTCGAAGTTTTTGCTTCACTGGCTTCATATCTGCCTTGGTTGGCAGATGGTGTACAACGAGCTCTTCATCGAGCCCCGGCATGTCTTCATATGAGAACGCGAAGTTGGACAATCTTGGAGCTAGGAACTCTATCATTTTCTGTTTCATCTCAGGTGGCAACGATTTTTCAATGCGTACTTCCCTAGGGATCTCAGGCGTCCCCAAGTTTACTATCTCGAAATCATCGGCTACAACATTGGCTTTAGATTCGAACTTTTTGAGGAGATCCTCAAGTTCGGGAGCAGGATCATCATCTTCCTCATCCCGAGCTTCGTCCAGACCCATGAGCTCGAAGTCTAATTCGATGTCGAAATCATATAATTCGACTTCAAACTCATGCGATTCTTTAGACGAACTTGGCACACTATTGAATGCAGGGAAAGAAATATTTTTGGTTTTTGAGATTTTTCTGAAATTGAAATGATAGATGTTTTTGGTTTTTGAAAGTTTTTGATTTTTTTGGATTTTCGAAATTCACGGGACTTTGAACAAGCGGGCATTGCAGACCATGATTGATCCCAACTTGTTCCAAAGTTCCGATCGCTGCTTAAACAGGCGTTTTTTTTTTTTTGGAAGCCAGAGCCCTCAGATGGCTCTTTGGCTGATTCAAAAGTTAGGGGAACAGATGACCATTCAGGACCCCACACTTCCTCCCCTGAAGAGGTGGGGGTTGATGATTTGGGCGAAGAATCATGGTCTGGCCCAATGACCATGACTTCTTGCTGGTCGGGTTCGAGATCTGAGTCGTACTCAGTCCCTCCCGGATCACTTACCTCGCATTGCAGTTCGTCTGGTTTCACAGTGAGACACAAGTTTGGAACCTGGACATCAGACCAATCTAGGGCTGGCCACTTCCCTTTCTTGGTCCAATGGATGGGCTGCTTCTGCCCCTGGCTGATGATTGATGATGTTGACTTTGCAGAGATGGACAAGTCGTGCCCCTTGCTAATTGGTGCTGAGATGGGCGAGTTGTGCCCCTTGCTGATTGAAGTGGGCAGGTTGTGCCCCTGGTTGAGAGAAGTGGGCAAGTTGTGCCCCTGGTTGGGAGCAGGTGTCAGAGTAACCTGGTCCTGAAGCTGCTGTATTTGACTTCCTTTTTCGTCTTCATCCTTTTCTTCTTCTTCTGGAGGCTTAGATGGTTCGAGAATCTGATCCCATCGAATGGGAGGCCATGTGGCCCAAACTAGGCTCATCGGGGGGCCTTTGTGTAGTGCAGTCGGTTGATTCCCTCTTGGATCTTTGCAAGGTTCTCCTGGCTTGACGAATTGGATGGGTGAGCACCGAAATTTCTTCCTTCTTTTGTCCATGAAGGTTGTCTTGTATCCGAGTCCCCATTTGTGTTGGTTATATACCAACGGTACCTTTCTGGACTTGAAGTGATTCTTCATTCGGTATTTGAGGCTCAGAAGTTCTGCCGGTGAAAAGACACGGTCCACCCTTATCGGTTCTGGATTGGCGATAGAGTTCACAGTCTCGAATTCGAAACTATGAAACGGGATGTCTTCCTCAGAGTGCTGGATATCGATGACCGGGATGTCTGGTTCAGTGGTAGCAGCATTGGAGGAAATGATGAGCTCCTTCTCTGCGTGGATAGAGATCACTTGATTTCCACAGATGTATTTCACTCGTTGATGCAGGGTTGATGGCACAGCTCCAACCTTGTGAAGCCAAGGTCGTCCGAGCAGCATGTTGAAAGAGGCTGATATATCCAGGACTTGGAATGTGATGGTGGAGACTTCCGGACTTATCTGTACTTCTATGTCGACCTCCCCTTCCACTGATCGGCGGGTGTTGTCGAATGCTCTGACGCATATGGTGCTGGGTCTGAATGAAGAAGGACTGATTCCCAGACGTTCCGCGGTCTTGAGTGGGCAGACATTTAAGCTTGAGCCATTATCGATAAGGACCAGCGGAACACAGAGGTCTTTGTATCGTAAGGCTATGTTGAGGGATCGCCCATGATCGCGCCCTTCTGGTGGCAACTCATTATCTGTGAAGGTGATGGCGCGCGGAGCCAGGAGTTGTCCAATCATCAAAGCTATCATTTCTGGTGCCGTATCAGAGGAGACGTGAGCATTGTTCAGGGTCTTGGCAAACATTTCTCGGTGTATGCGAGATGTACATAGTAACTCCCATACTGAGATTTGTGCAGGGATTGACTTGAGCTGATTCGCCACATCGTATGCGGCTTCATTTTTGTTGTCGAGGCCTGAAAGGGGGCCATTGGGATCTCCTCTGTTCTGATTATCTCTTCGGATGCAACGCCCATTGGGATTCATGTTCCCCACTTCCGCACATTCTGGATAGTGCCATGGAACCTCTTTGTAGTTTTCCTCCCTTTTGCCTTCTAGGACCACCGGTTCTTGCAATGGTGCTGGTGTGGGTACCAGATCTTCCTCGTATGGAGCTTTTGCCTTGAGAACTACATTGTTGCCTGTGCTGAAGGGGTAATATCGAGGCTTGTCTTCATAGACCACATAAGGTCGTGGTCCTGGCTTGACTGTTCCTGGGGCAGGAGGCTCCCATGGAATGAATACTGGTCCTCTTGATATGGCAGGAGGTTTCTCTGTTCGTCCCAGCTGCCGTAGTGTGATTGATACTCCTTCGGGGTTTGCCCCTTGCAATACGACTGGCTCGACTGGAAGAGCTCCTTCCAATACAACGGGTTCTTGTTGTTGATGAGTATAATCCTTCCATTGTGGATTGGATTGTTCTTGAGTTGCCCCTTGCAAGATGACAGGTTCGTATGCGGGCTCGATGTATGATTGTGCTCCTTCTAGGACGACTGGTTCCCAACATGAGGGGCCGTAAGGCGCCCCTGGCACATCGTATGGAAGTGCTCCTTCGAGTACTACTGGCTCGAGGACTGAAGGAGGGAAGGGACTTGCCCCTTGCAAGACTGGAGGAGGATTTGTCGGCCCATAGGTGTAGGCATGAATGGATTGGATGGGGGAGAAGAAGCGATCGAGATAGTCCCCTTCTTCTATACTATTGACTGCAGGGCCACGAGACGAACTGGGGTCCGTTGGATGCTGAGGCAGAGGATTCTAAAGGATGTTGGTGGAAGCTGCTGGAGAAGTTCCAGGGACCGAGATGACGATCTTGCGGTCATCAATTAGGTCTTGTATGGCATTCTTCAAAGTATAGCATCTATCAGTGGCGTGGCCACGTCCTTGATGATAGGCGCAATACTCATTTTCTCGGTAGTTTGGTGGCAAAGGATGAGGAGGCCTAGGTGTCATCAGAGTGAGTAACTGCTTTTGTACCAGCGTAGTCATGATTTGACTAAGTGGTTGACTGAGTGGAGTGAACTTCCTGAACTCCCTGTAATTCTGCCTGTTCTGGTATGAGTATTGGCCATTTCCCCTGAACTGCTGCTGTTGTCGATGTGGCTGTGGCTGAGGATTCGGTTGTGGCTGATATCGCTGAGGCTGATGCTGAACTTGATTCTGCTGATACTGTTGACGTCCCTGTGGGGGAGCATGTTGATTTCCTTGAGCAGCGGTGTTGATGTTGTTTACCTCTGTTGGGCGGGGAGGAGAACCACTACGGTTTCCATTCCCGTGCCCGATAGGTCTTCCTTCCACTCTGTTCCTCTTGACTGGAGTGGCTTGATGAGGCCATGGGGAAATCGTCCCGGCACGGATTCCTGCTTCGACTTGCTCTCCAGCACGGATTAGCTGCGAGAAGTTCGCGTACGGATGCGAGATGAGATACCCGGATATGCCTGGATATGTTGAATGAACAATCATAGAGATTTGTTCTTCATCGTCGATGGGTGTCCGCATTCTGGCTGCCATAGCTCGCCAACGTCCCACATAAGCTGATAGTGTTTCATCACTCCTTTGCCTGAGTGCTGCGAGGTCGGCTCTTCTGGGTGCCATGTTGAGATTGTATGCGAATCTGTCGACAAAAGCCTGGGAAAGCTGTTCCCATGTTCTGATGCGGTGGCAGTCCAATGAAGTGTACCAATCTAGGGCATCGCCCTTCAGAGATTTTTGGAACAAACGGATGAGGGCCCCTTCATTTCCTGAGATTGCACTTAGCTCCCCGCAGAAAGCCTTGAGATGTGCTGTGGGACAACCGCTGCCATCGTATCTCTTGAATTTTGGTACCTCAAAGTTTTGAGGTACTTGAGCATCTGGGAAAGGACACAAGTCTCTGAACTTGGTCGAAGGTAAGTCGATTCCTTGCTGTCGCTGAAGCTGATTTTGCAAGATCTGGAACTGCTCCCGCAACTCGTCCAGTCCTGAGTGATCTGTTCGAGCGACTGGTGCCTCCTGGAGTAAGGCACGTTCTTCTTCGGCATAGTGGTCGATGTCTTCGACCCTATGGGCTTGCTGAAAAGCAACCGCGGGTTGCTGAAATTGATTTGATGACTGAACTGGATTCTGATGAACTTGTGCTTGAAATGATGGTAACTGAACTGGAGACTGTATTTAAGGTTGAACTGAAACTTGCTGGAAATTGACTGGATTTTGCTGAATTGAAGATTGCTGAAAATTAACTGGATTTTGCTGAATTGAAGATTGTTGGAAATTAACTGGAATCCCATTGGCGGGGATGTGCTGGAATTGAAAAGTGCTCCTGTTTGCAGGAGGCTGAGATGCTGGGAAGTGACCCCCTTGTTGGGTATTCGCCACTGTCCGCTGATTGATGTGGGCTTGACACTGACCCCCGTTGTGGGCATTCGCCAGTGCTGTCCCTGTTGCTGGAAATTGAATTGAAATCCCATCGGCAGGGATGTGCTGGAATTGAAAAGGTGTCCCATCGGCGGGGACATGCTGAGATCTACTGAGATTGTTGTTTGCAAGATTGACTGGAAGCTGACTGGAAGTCCCTGCGACTGGGATGCTCTGAGATGGTCCCGTTGTTGCAGGAAGGTATTGAGAAGGATGCCCCATAGCAAAGGGCTGAGGAGGCTGCTGTCGGTAGTCTTGGGCAGACTCCGATGGTTGTGCTTGATTTGAACTGGAGGCCGGAGGCATCCGGCATGGTTGTTGAGATTGCTGAACTGGGCCAACCTGATTGTTGGCTGCTGCGGTGGTTTGTGCTTGCATGAATTGCAAGAGCATTTCTTGCATTGCTCTCATTCCTTGTGCCAATTCTTGTATGATTGGCGTATTGTCAGCGGGCTGTTGCGCTAGAGGTTGCGCTTCGGTCATTTCAAGAGCAGGGAAGTGATGAGTTTCTTCTTCGTGGTCGGACATGGCTTGCTGAGCCCGAGTGCGGATTATGCTGTGGAAGGGAAGCTGTCTCCGAACACGTTGAGCCCGAGGTGGCGCAATGGTGAGGACTGTACTCTACTCTTTTTGGGTTTTGGGATTTTCTATTTTTTTTTGTTTTGGAATTTTCTATATTTTTTTGTTTGGGTTTGGTTAGAATGCTATGCAGATGAGATTATATGAGGATTAGTGACTTTCAAGTATATGAAGGATTCTGTTTTTCAAGTCGGATCACGACTAGTGGGACTAGCTTTTCCCCAGCAGAGTCGTCATTCTGTGGACCCTCGCCGATTTTTCCGCGCTCCCACACGACGTTCTTCTCCCTTCCCCTTTCCTTTCGGAAAAGAAGGAGATGAGGATGCGTGAGTGCGAAATCGCCGTTTGTGCCACTGGCTTGCCTCGTTCTTGAGGGCTTTGTTTGGTTGTCGTGTTAAACTGGATATGTTTAAGTGTGTTTATAGAAGACCAGAGTCGCCACTAGCCAGTTACTTCGAATCTACAGTCGGCTAGACCCCGTAGAAACGTTAGAGAAGGGAATCCGAAGATTCCTTCCTCTAAAATGACTCCTGTTGATCTGCGGCCAGAGATTCAAGGTAAGGGATCACGGTTACAGGGTGGGAAGAGGTTAAGCACCCCACACACTGCCCGTACCGAAGTACGGTCTCTACTTCACAGAATCGATCGGATACTTGAAAGTCTAGTTTAATCCTCTTATATTCTCATGAATGACATGATGCATGAATGTGGGTCTGAACAGTAAGAGTTTCTGATGGGCAGGTTCCAACAACGGGCAAGCCCAGAGCGTACGCTCGAACTGATAGGTGCTTAATATAAGACGTATGCAGTGTGCTTGAATAATCAAGGTGCTTTATAGTGAAGCATGAATGCAAGTCTGAACAGTAAGAGTTTCTGATGGGCAGGTTCCAACAACGGGCAAGCCCAGAGCATACGCTCGAACTGACAGGTGCTTAATATAAAGACATATGCATGTGTGCTTGAGTAATCAAGGTGCTTGTAGTGAAGCAGGGGGGTTGGAAGAAAAGTAAATGTTGCACTTATGCTAGATGCAAATGAGATGATGCTGGAAAAGAGTAGCTGGGTAGACGGAGGTGTCGCAAGGATTGGCTTCGAGTGGCTGGATCAAGATTTGGATGGCTTGGGAGGCTTGGACCAGTGGTCAGGCTGGGCTGGACCAGGGCTAGACTCTCCTCACTCGGGCTCTCCTTGGTGGAAAAATGGGCTAAGGGGTGGATGAGGACTCGGACCGCACCCGGACTGGCTGGACTTGAAGGGCTTCGAATGGATTGTTGAAATGAGAAGGGGAGGGGGGTATTTATAGCAGCAGAGAGTGGCAGCTCTCGTAATTTTGTCTGGGCGGCCTGCCATGGGCCTCCCGTACGGCTGCTCCTCGGTTTCCAACGAGTACGGCCGTTCCCTCGGGGCTGCTGTTGGACTCGCTGGTCGACTCAGTGAGTTGACTCAGCGGGTCGACTCGGTGGTTTGACTCGACGGGTTGACTCGACGGGTTGACTCGGTGTTTTGACTCGACGGGTTGACTCGACGGGTTGACTCAACAGGTTAACTCAGCGGGTTGACTTAGTGAGTTTGACTTTTTTGAGATTTTTTGACTGGCCTTTTTTATGGGGGATTTTTCAGGGTGGTTTTTAGGACTGGGTTGACTGGGTTCAGGCTTGAACTAGGCTATGGAATGGGGCTTACAAGGGTGAGTTTGGCTGAGTTTGGACTTGGGATTTGGGGGTATGGTCCTCCGTTCAACCAGCTATCTCTATCAACAGTGTAGCCGAAGGTGGGGTGTCTACAATAGGCTGCTGTAAACTGCTGCTTGATGCCTTATTCCCTGCAATAGTCTCTAAATGCATTTGAGGTGTACTCTCCACCTCTGTCAGATCTGAGTACTTTGATCTTGTAGCCACTTTCAACTTCAACTCGAGCTTTGAAATTTTTGAAGATAGTAAAAGCAGCAGCTTTCTCTTTGAGATAGTACACCCATAACTTTCTACTGAAATCATCAATGAAGGTAATAAAGTATTTATTACTTCCAAGAGAGGGTGTCTCTAATGGTCCACAAATGTCTGTGTGAACCAACTGTAATGGCTCTTTTGCTCTTCGTGACACTCCACTTGGGAATGAGTTTCTTTGTTGCTTGCCAAGTGTGCACGCCTCACACACATGTTTTGGAGCTTCAATGGCTGGTAAGCCATGTACCATGTTTGATGAAGATAATAGCTTTAGGCTACTGAAATGAAGATACCCAAAGCGAAGATGCCATCTCCACGATTCATTCTTTACAAGACTATAGAGGCACTTCTCAAGTCTTGTGTTGATATGGAGCGGGAACATACGATTCTTTGCCATTTGGACTTGTGCGATAAGTCTCCCATGCGCATCTCTCAAAGAAAGATTGAAGTTCTCCATGTGTATGACATACCCCTTTTCAAGGAGTTGGCCGATGCTGAGTATGTTACTCTTCATGTTGGGTACATAATACACAATGGAGATGTAATTTGGTGCGCCATTCTTTTGATAAATTTTGATTTTTCCTTTACCTTTCACGGGTACCTTTGATGAGTCACCAAAACTCACATTACCATGAACATCTTCTGTGAGTTCCACAAAAAATTCTTTGTTGCCGCACATATGGTTGCTTGCACCAGTGTCGAGATACCATATGTCTGGTCGATCACACGCCTTTTCTTGTGCAAGAAAAAGTGTGAAGTTTTCATTTTCATGGTGTGATGCTTTTGCATAGTTGGATCGTTCATCGTGATCCACTTTGCTCCAACAATCAGAGGCATAGTGACCGATCTTGCCACAATTGTAGCATTGAACATTTCTTGTATTTCCACGACTACGCATGGATCTGCCTCTACCAGTTCCTCTTCCACGGAAATTGGTATTGTTTTGTTGATTTTGTGCATGGCTTTGATGATATCCACGCCTTCCGCCTCTTGCACGATTGCTATCGGTGCGGCCACCGCGTTGAAAATTTCCACGGCCTATCTTCTGTTCATTTAGAGTCAACCTTGACTCCAATGCTTGCTCCAAAGCCATGGAACCAGTAGTCTTTTGCATTCGTTGCTCATGAACTTGCAACGATCCTATCAACTCTTCAATGGAGAGCTTTTCAAGATCCTTTGATTCTTCAATGGCCACAACCACATGTTCAAACTTGGTTGTGAGGGATCGAAGCACCTTTTCGATGACCCGAATGTCTTCGATCTTTTCACCATTTCTTTTTAAATTATTAACGACTACAAGTAATCTTGAGAAGTAGTCGGAAATGCACTCACCTTCCTTCATGTGTGCGACCTCAAACTCGGCTCTATGAGCTTGTAGGCGAACCCGTTTCACACGATCAATGCCTTTGAAAATGGTGCTAAGGATCTCCCATGCTTGTTTGCTAGACGTCGCTTCGGCGATCTTTTCAAAGGTTGAATCATCCATCCCTTGATAGAGAATGAATAAAGCCTTCTTGTCTTTCTTCCTTTGATCTTTAAGAGCGGCCTTTTGCTCGGTGTTGTAGACAGCTTCTTGCTCCGTAGTGGGTTCTACATACCCATCGGTGACGATCTCCCATAGATCTTGTGACCCGAACAACGCCTTTATCTGGATGCACCAATTTTCATAGTTGTCCTTTAACAACCTTGGAATCTGCGGCTGGATTGTGGTGGCCATCTTTTCACGACCAAAGCTCTGATACCAGTTTGTTGGTGGATATTGATGTTGGCTTTGCTAAGCCCTAAGAGAAATGTGTGCGCAGATTGGTGGCCTAACAGGATCTGGACAGTTGGTTGGCTATACTAAGCCTGGAACCAAAACAAACACAAAGAAAGAAAGACACAACTCTTTTCAAAGAAAATACTTCTTATTGCATTACAATGCTTTCTTGCCTCTACTTGGCTCTTCTAGCTCTTCTTGCTCTCACTCACTCTCTTTTTCTCATACTTACAAATGGCTCATGCCACCTTCTTTTATAGTGCTTTGAAAAACACTTAACTCCTAAGTCTCTTGGCCCTTAAGACTCTTAGCCTCCAAGACTCATAAGTCCCTTAGCCTCTAAGACTCTTAGCTATTAAGTCTCTTAGTCACTAAGACTCTTAGCTATTAAGTCTCTTAGTCACTAAGACTCTTAGCTCTTAAGTAAAAACTGGTTTTGTTTACATATTCCAACAGTAGGGCTGTCAACGGGCCGGGCCTGAGTAGGTCTCTGCCCCGGCCAGCAAATCGACATTCAAGAAAGAACATACAACAATGTTCCATGTCTGGCTGACAAAGACCGAACATTCAACTGCTAGGATTTTCAAATCTGGGGACTTTCTGTGCATTGCAATCCAGATCGGGATCCCTTCAATATCTAAAATCTGGATTATTGAACCATGTGCCCCACTTGAACAAACCTATTAACCTTAAAAAACTACACATATCCTGGGGTCATTCACTGTATCATAAGACTCTACAGATATGCATTCTGCAGTTTTTGAAAGCTGAAGGTCCAAAGCTCTTTTCCTCTTAATGAATGTCAAAACTGTTGGGAGAAAACCTCTTACAAAACATAGCTTTACTTTTTATAGACAGCTCTATAAGTCTCCATATCACCCAACCATTCACCAGAGATTTCAGTATCCAAGCACCATGGTATCAAATAACACCATGTTCAACGGGATCTTGAAATCACATGATCCTGCCATGCAAACCGGCTTCCTGTTCCATCAAGAAAGCGATCAGTATGCCACCCTCTTGCTTTCAGTTCAGATAGAAATGATGGGAACACATAATCCATTTTCTCATAAGCCTCGGATAATACCCCATCACTCAGCGCATGTCTCGACTTCTGTATATCTGCCGCATATGCAGCTACCAGCCACCCCCTCAGTGCATCTTCACCTGATGCACTGTGCTCCAAGACAATGTCTGTCTGCTTATTTTCACGATTTATAACAAATTTCTCATTTGGGAATATTTCTCTCAACTTGCTGAGTTTTGATGGCTTCTTGACAACCTTGTGTAAAGCCCCGCCCACCTTCACACTTCCAGCATCTTTTATGAGCCGCTCTGGGAAGAGGAGATCTTCCCGGTATCTTAAGTCTGCTGGGTTTGATATTTTTCCGGTCTGAATTATATGTTCAAATGCTCAAATGGTTAGTTCAAGAATGTTGAGGCAGCCCACATTCACCTTTGCCAGCAGCATGTTGGACATCCAATCAATCAGGTGGGCCTGGTCATGTAGATGACCTGGCTTAAAAAATCAGGCTGATCAACTCATCAGGTGGGCCACACCTATAGTGGAATAATAGATCGTAACCATCATCATGATCATCATAGTGCTTCGCCAACATATTGAGTCAGCTTTATGAATCCTATTTAAACAGGAATTCTTACGATTGCTTGGCAGAAGGCCGATGACCAGCTGCACACGTGACATCAACCCTCAACACAAGCTGGGGACCAGCTAGAGCAATCGCTACCAGGCAGAATTGAAAACAATGGATCATACCCTTGCTGTAGCATTTGGGAATGTCGGGATCAGCTTATGAATCCTATTTAAACCGGAAGTCTTATGATTGCTTGGCAAAAGTTTGAACTGGCTACCCACTTAACATGACTCTCCTTTGTCAGGCGGGCGATCCAGTGGCACAGCTGCCACAAGGTAGAGTTGAAAACAATGGATGCTTTATAAAGATTGCCAACTGTCCACATTTGATGCACACACATGGCCCATTTGATGAGTAGACCGGCCTGAATTTTGCATCAAGTCATCTACATGGTGGGCACTGTGGGACCAATCACCTTATGCATGGCTCGGTTGTCCCACAGACATGCCAGGTCGGCATGCACAGCCACGTCTGGGGATGCAAGTGGACAGAGCAAGTTCAAGAACTGTTTAAGTTTGTAGGTGCACCTTGATAAAATCTGCAACAATCATGGCTGTCCGCTGCGGGTTCAATGTGTTAACTGGAACTGCTCGAATTTCTTCAACCACGCTGTATATATGAATAATAGATAGCAACGGGCCAACTATCAACTGCAAGGGAGTAAACCAAGTAATTAGAACAGTACAGGTCTGCAAAGAGGCTGGTGTGATCTATTGTTCCATAAATTACAATGGTAAAAAAATAAAAAATAAAAAATAAGTTCCTCTCGATATATTTTTCTTGTTGGTTACTCCAACCTCCTGATTGAGAGCTGCATCAAAAAGATCAAACTACACTATTATGAAGTAGAATACACGTACTAGAGAATATGGATATCATTTTGACAAGGGTGCTGGTTAGTACGGACTGCTTTAAATAATTGCTATGGAATCTCCTGCAATAGAAGTCGGGTGGTTGCCTATGATTTGAACAGTTGGGAATCCCCAAAAACAGATGAATTTTTACCCAAGATGTATGCTCATAGGCGGGCCACAATCTTTGCTGAATGTGAACTAGTGGCCATTTTTCAACTGTCCATTTTTTTTTTACATGCACAGAAAACCTAATGAATTGATCGACCTGATTTTAAGCCAGATCATCTGTATGGTGGGGCCCACCTGGGATGACACCAAAGCATGCCAGGTTGGCATGCCTGATTGCATGTGCACGTGCATATGAAGAGTGTACGTGTGCCAGCTCAAGAAAGATAGTTCCACCATATCCTTTGGAAAAAAATATTTCCTGCAACTCCATGCATCTTGCGTGGGAGGAACTTTAGTGCTGTGCTTATCAACAGAGGGACGATTTGCAGACCTGCAATATCCCATACATGTGGGGCCACGGTTTGGTGCTCCAAGCACTGATGTTCACTGGATGTGTGATGCCTCAAAAATCCTTCACACCAGAAGATTAGACCTTTTGTTCGGCAACCAACAAACAGATGTTTAGAAGGCAAAATGTAACATGGTACAGATTCAGCAGAAAATAATCCAAAGATTGAACGGATGGGAGCTTCAAATCTTCAATATTTTCAGGGCACCTACCATCCCCAGGGGACTCACCAGAGCAATAGTTTAGAATCTTTAGATCAATGAACCATAGCCCCAGATATACAGAATCCTGCAGGTCTGAAACAGTACAGCTGCTGATGAGCAGGTCACCATAATGCTTACAGGATGGTGAACTCCATTAATGCAACTCTAATACATCACTGCTTGTCCATTTGAGTTAGGCACAACATTCATTGGTATCAGAGACGAACAAGTCTCCAACTTTGGCAAACCCGAGAGACCAACACATCCATCTTGTATATAGACTGTTGTCAGAATCATACGATTCACGATACGAGTCGTATGAGTCATATCGTATGTCCGTATGATACAAATCATATGGACGAATCGCAAATTGGACTGAATCGTATGATTCGTATCTGGATCGTACTATTCAATCGTGAATCGTACTATTCAGATTGAATCATACGATTTGATAATCAGCCCCCAAAACCAGCAGCGTCCAGTGAAAAATCTAGGTTTTTTTTTTTTTTTATTGGGAGCGGGCCCGGGGGCGGTGGGGGGGGGTTGTTAAAACCTATTTAGCCCCACCCTCATTAGAAAATCATATCTCTTGTAACTTTTAAGAGATTTTGGAGACTTTTGGAGCTTGTCGAGCTTTTCTTCGCTCAACGGAATCGAACACAAAAAAAATAGTGGTGAGATTTGGTGTTTATGTGGGCCTAAATAGTTTTTTTTCCAAGAGTTTTCTCATTTATTTCAAATTTGAATTAGTTTTCTCATTTTTAATCAATTTATATCTTCTAATAGTTTTTTTTCTTAATATGTATATATGCTTGGCTTATTACTTGTGTGTTGCCTACTTGCCGTGTTGGTTCGTTTGAGTATTGCAGAAGGAAAAGAAATCAACGACGAAAAACAATGATCTAACGTGGGAGTATTATTAAAAAATAGATGAGAACAATAATCTCCACCTAAGATGCAATTTTTGTCGAAAGAAACATCACCTAACTCGAACAAAAAAGAATGTTGCGGCATGTCCCCAAGTAGGTGATAAGGTAACAGAAAAATTCAAGAATTTAGTGGATGGTAATGTTAACGAGAAAAAGCAACAGAAGAGATGACCTATAATGTTGGAAGGGTTCCTATAATTCATGATGTCAATGAAATGTGTGGTGGAAAAAGAAAAAGAACAATTGATGATTTATAGAAAAAAAAAGTAGGCCAAAAGAAAAACAACAAGTCACTCTAAACAAAATCTGGAAGAAGGGAGATAAAGACAGTATATGCCTATCTATTTCGCATTTCATATATGCAATGCTCTACCATTCAACCTTGTAAAGAGTCCATTCTCCGCACCAATTGTGGAAGCGATTGCTGCATTTGAGCTAAGATTGAAGCTCCTATCATATCATAAAGTGAGGAATAAGTTTTTGAAGATGGAAGTTAAGTCGATAGAGAAATCTATTGATGTTTATAAAGAATAGGGGAAAACCAGATGCACAATTATGTCAGATGGGTGGACCGATGGAGTGAATTGATCGATTACAAATTTTTTGGTTAATAGTCTAAGCGGTACAGTATTTTTAAGATTTGTTGATACGTCCGATATTTCAAAAAATGCTAACAATTTATTAGGGTTACTCGAGTCAGTGATTGATGAAGTGGGTGAAGAGAACGTTATGCAGGTAGCTATAGATAGTGCATCCGCCTATTTGAAGACAGGTCAGATGTTAATGGAGAAAAGGCAGACATTGTTTGGTCTCCATGGGCAGCCCATTGTGTAGACTTAATGCTTGTAAATATTGGAAAGCTGCAAGTTCATTCAGAGACCGTGGCGAAAGCAAGGGCCATAACGTTCTGTATTTACAAACATTGTTAGATCTTGAATTTGATGAGGAAGCATGCGAAAGGAAAGTTGACTTGACCGGTCGTAACATGGTTTGCTATGTTACTTAACTTTAAAAAGCATTCATGAAAATAGAATTGGCCTGAGGTCGATGTTTACCTCAAAAAAATAGAAAAGTAATAGCTCCTCCAAGACCGCAAATGGGAAGCATGTTCAAGACATAGTTTTGGTCAATGTAGATTTTTTATCATCTATCAAGTTTTGCTTAAAGACACTGTCCCATTGATCAAGGTGCTATAGCTAGTTGATTCAAATGAGAAACCGACCATAGGATGTATTTGTGAAGTGATGGATCGGGCGAAAGAGGCTATAGCAAAAAACTTGCAAGAGGTAAAGAAGCGATTTTTGACTATATGGAAATTAATAGACCAATGGTAGAATCTTCAGCTGCATAAGCTCTTACATGCAGCTTATTTCTTAAATCTTAGATTTCAATATGATGACAATTTTCATCCGAATTTAGAGATTAAAACTG
>PVNU02000399.1:0-65162 GCA_003013855.2 Liriodendron chinense | reverse complement strand
TACTCTAGTGATATCATTTAAAAATTACTGATTAATTGACCATCTTAACTTGGAAAACCAATGAAGCAATTTAGGAACGACTGAAATTGCATGGGTAGTCGGACACGACACCTTACACTATATATATGGAAGCTTGGTGGAGCTACTAGGAACAATGACTAGGTCCTAGAGGGGGCTGAATAGGACCGATTAAAATTATTGCCCAATTAAAATCATTTACCAATTACATGCACATTAGGCTAATGGTCAAAGCACATAGATTACACATGATTCTACTAATTAAGCTACTAATATATGTACATAAGATAGGCTACAAAAGATAAGAATTAAGCAACTATTCGATTGAGTGAAAATAAATCTTGTGTGTGAATCTTTCTCTCATGTGTATAGCATACAATTCATCCAAGCATTCATATAATTTATCAATTAAAAGACAATGCATGAATGAAAATGTGATAAAATGATACATAAATACAAGCATGTATAGTGTTTTAATTTTGTTTCTCCACTCCCGGTTGTCGTACCCAACCCACGAGTACGCCGGATTTCACTAAACAGAGATTTTAAATCAGGTTCACCTCTTAACCTTTACACGGAGGTTTTTGCATAAGTTCACCTCTCAACTTGAATGAAAGTTTTATAAGTTCACTTCTCAATCCAGGTATATGCAGATTCCATCTAACCTAGGAGTTTAAACAAGGTTCCTCTCAACCTAGGAGTTTTGACGAGGTTCCTCGCAATCCTTCGGTCCTACACAAGACCTACTATGGTTTCTCAGGCTAATTAATAACCTATACATACACACCGGTGTCAGTGACTCCCCTTGGAGACTTACGTGGTTTTCAATAGGTTAATCATTAACCTTAAATTGACACTCAATTCTACCAAATGATTGAGTGCTAATGGCTCTCAAACTTGACACTTACTTGTCGGATTGAGCCCTTGTGTTGCTCATTCTCACTCTCACATGCTTGAATCAGCTCCCCATGTGCTCCCCTGATCACTGATGTTGATGCTTTACCAAAGCTTCAGCTCCAATGATCAATCGCATTACATTTGATCTTCTTGAGATGACCAAGGTGATAGGAGATAGGTTGAATCTTCTACAACTGGTTATGTGTTGTAATCTTAGAAGGATTCACCTAATTAGATCTCTAGAGAGCTTCAGACATATGATTTACCTACAGTGTAGGTGCTAAAACATCTAGAGATTAAGAGAAAATAAGTTCATCTTCATTTGCGTTTTGAATGCTCTAACATGTGATTAATCAAAAGGAAGATGACTTGATTGGGTTAGGATTAGAGCCTAATGATAGTTGCAATATGGGTGGCTTTTAATGCACTAAAATCCCTCTCTCAAGTTCAAAAATCGAGCCCCATTCTTATATAGATAAAGCTCTAACGTTTGAAAAATGGGCAGCAACGGCTATCTGTCGGTTGGTCGACCTGAGCTGTCAGCAGGTTGTCAAATAATGAGCGTCGGTCGGCCAAATTAAGGCCTGGACCCATGTTCAGTTGTTGTCCTATTTTGGTCTTTTATCGGTTAGTCGACCAGGATGTCAGTCGGCCGATACTTGTTGTCAGTCAGTCGACTGGTCAGTTAACAATATTGTAAGTCTGTTGTTTGAGTTGTATTTTTATAACAGCTTACGAACCTCTTGGGCCTTACTTTGGGTGGTCTTTTGGGACACCTAAGACCATTCTAAGATGACTAAAACTTTACCTAATTGGGTCCAAGTCATCTAGAAGTTCAGGTTGTTTTGGTTCTAAAGGTTAGGGTCACCAAGGCATCTCTGATATATCTGTTTCTTCTTCTTAATGCTTCTTATCCACTTAAATCTTCGATCTTCAGCTTGTCAAGGCTCAACCGACATTACACCACATGGACACACATAATTGAAAAATAAGGTGCACTATTATATCACAAAAAAGTGCACTAACAATCTCCCCCTTTGTCAATTACATGACAAAACCTAACTTAGACATTGTCATGGTCCATACCAATGACAATACCAAAACAACTAATAAATTACATTTTAAAGTCTAAAAAAATACAACCCAAATTACAACTTAGATATTTAAACCCAACAATGCTCTTAAATTGCTCCCCCAGAATCCATCAAACCCCTGTAACAACAAACAGATCCTGCAAAGCAGAATATAACTTGTTTTAATAGGACTTGATCTTTCTCTCCCCTTTTTTTTTGTCAATGATTGACAAACTAATTTTTTCCCTTAATGATACATCAATTAAGTTTAAGGTATGAGTGTCTGAATACATCGGTCTTTTTGGGAGAAGTTAGAATGTCTATAGTTATAACTATAAGCACATGCTAATGTGGAAAGATAAAGGGTGCATGGAGAGCATACATCTCATGATCGCAAAATTATTACTATCTAAGCATAAGTGATCATGCATAATTGGTCATTTCAAGATATACCTATTTAAGCATATGACCAAGGCATAGATTAGCAAGACATGAAGGACACAATTCAGCACGATATGTTAATCTAAGCAAGATGACAATTTAGCAAACTAAGATATCAAAATCAAGCATAGGCTAAACTATCAATGGGGGCTAACGAGGCTGGAATCCTCTGATATTCCCATTAGCACACTAATGAGTATGAAATCCTCATATTTACATATAGTGTTCAGATTCAATGAGGGTAAAAATTTTCTGATTTAACTAAAAGCTCATATTGACCTCCTAAGGTCACCTATCCCTCTTCACAACCCACTTGGGTGTGAGATTCTTAGGACCTGCACTATGTTCTGGAGAGAATATTTCTTCTTTTAATGTATCTCTTTTAGGTGCACTAGTAGTTGGAGATCAATGTTCGGTAGGGGATCTAACTATTTGATGCCTACCTATATTAGAATTGCTCCTACTCAAAATATTTGTTGTTTTTACATTTAGTGGGGCAATCTTCTTAATCAATTCCCTCATATGATTTTTCATTTTAGGAGGGGATGAAAATCTTCTCTTTTTCTCAGGTAATGTTCTATGTGGACTCTTCCTTATGTGTGCCACTTTCTCAATCACTATATATTTAATTATTCAGTATGTGACTGAGGTGGATTGTTGGCCTTTTAAGATGGGGCATTCAAACCTTAAGTGTCCAACATCTCCACAAGCATGACACATGGGAGAGGATTTAGATTTTCCCTCTGAAGCAATAGTCCATTTTAATCATTGAAAGAAAGGAGGAGGTTGCACTAATATTCCTATTAAGCACAAAACCTCTCTCATTTCCATAAGAATCACCCAAAATAACAGATTTACCTTTTAAGCTTGAATTTCCCTTTTAATTAGACATTTTGCTAAAGCTCCTTTTGGATCTACTCCAAACGATTAAGTCCTTCAAGATCTACTCGCAATTTCTCTACTAGAGTAACCCGCTCTAATACCAATTAAAATCGCATGGGTAGTCAAACACGACACCCTATGCTATGTGCGAAAACTTGACGGAGATACTAGGAACAATGATTAAGTCCGGGGGGGGGGGGGGGGGGGGAGATAGGACCAATTAAAATTATTTATCATTTACATACATATTAGGCTAATGGTCCAAGCACATATATTACACATGATCCTACTAATTAAGCTACCAATCTATGTGTACAAGATAGACTACAAAAGATAAGGCAATTAAGAAACTAGTCTATTGGGTGAAAAAACATCTTGTGTGTGAATCTACTTACCATGTGCACAACATACAATTCATCTAAGCATTCATATAATTCATCAATCAAAAGACAATGCACGAATGAAAATGTGCTCAAATGACAATCACAAACACAAGCATGTATAGTGTTTCAATTTTCCTACTCCACTTTCGATTGTCGTACCCAACCCATGAGTACAACCGAATTTCACTAAATGGAGATTTTAAATCAGGTTCACCTCTCAACCTTTACACGGTGGTTTTTGCACAAGTTCACCTCTCAACTTGAACAGAAGTTTTACAGATTCACTTCTTAACCCAGGTGTTTGTAGGTTCCACCTAACCTATGAGTTTAAATAAGGTTCCTCCCAACCTAGGAGTTTTGATGAGGTTCTTTCCAACCCTTCGGTCCTATACAAGAGACTTATAATGATTTCTCAGGCTAACCAATAACTTACACGTACACACTTATGACGGTGGCTCTCCTTGACGACTTACATAATTTTTAATAGGCTAACTATCAACCTTGAATTCATACTCAATTCTACCAAAGGAAGGAGTGCTAATTGATGCTTTGTCAAGGCTTCATCTCTAATGATCAATCGTTTTACATTTGCTCTTCTTGAGATGACCAAAGTGATATGAGATAAGTTGAATATTCTACAATTGGTTGTGTGTTGTAAGCCTAGAATGATTCACCTAATTGGATATCTAGAGAGGTTCAAACAAAGGATTTATCTATAGTTTAGGTGCCTAAATATCTAGAGATCAAGATGGAAAAAGTTCATCTTCATTTAAGCTTTGAATGCTCCAACATATGTGATTAATCACAAGGAAGATAACTTGATTGAGTTAGGATTAAAGCCTAATGGTAATTGCAATATGTGTAGCTTCTAATGCACTAAAATCCTTCTCTCAAGCCCAAAATCGAGCATCGTTCTTGTATAGATAAAGGTCCAATGGCTAAAAAATGGGCAGCAACAGCTATCTGTCGGTCAGTTGACCTGAACTGTCGGTCGGCTGAGAAGGGCCGTCGGTCGACTAATAATAAGTGTCGATTGGCCGAATTAAGGCTTGGACCCATGTTCAGTTGTTGTCCTATTTTGGCCTTTTATCAGTCAAGCAACCAGGATGTTAGTCGGCCAATACTTGTTGTCGGTTCGCCGACTAGTCAGCCGACAGTATTGTACGTCTACTGTTTCAATTATATTTTTATAACAGCTTACGAACCTCTTAGGCCTTACTTTGGGTGGTCTTTTGGAACACCGAAGGTCATTCTAAGATGACTAAAAGTCTACCTAATTAGGTCTAAGTCATTTAGAGGTTTAGGTTGTTTTGGTTTTAAGGGTTAGAGTCACCAAGGCATATCTAATTTACCTATTTCTTTTTCCTTGATGCTTTTGTCCACTTAAATCTTCGGTCTTGATGCTTTTGTCCACTTAAATCTTCGGTCTTTAGCTTGTCAATGCTCAACTGACATTACACCACATGGATGCACGTGATTGATAAATAACGTGCATTAAGATGCCACAAAAAATGCACTAACATGAACTCTATCTAAAGATAGAGCACTAAACGCTATCACCGATGCATCATTCAAGAAGTAAATCCCCATGCTTCTAGTCTCCACCAATCATCTGCATTGTCTAGTCATGAAATACATAGTTTCTGGTCTCCACCAATCATCTGTATTATCTAGTCATGAAATACATAGTGAGAAAAAAAATAGAAGATTAAGAGGAAAACTATGAACATATAAAATAAATGAAAGATGCATAGTGAGAGAAAGATTGATAGAGCCGGTTTCAGACATAAGATTAGTCTGGTTTCAACAAGCAACAATAACAAAATGTGACTCGCTAGAACATAAATAAGAGTTGAATAGATGAGACCTACCAGTTATATGAGAAGTGTCTTCATAGTTAATGATGTAGTAAGAAAAAGAGGAAGACATGAAGAACGGTACTTAACTGGGCTACAATGGTTCTAAAAGTAGTAATAATAACTCAAACATAAAGCCGCATCAAGACATCAAGGACCTCTTGAGATAAGGTAATAGAATCACCTGAATGAGATTTCTCTTGAGGAGGTATAAATATTGTTTATGAAGTCTTCTCAGAATCAATAGAGGTACTACTAACTAAAGATACTAACCACCATAGTGTGCACAAACACAAGAAGGTCATCATGGCTATGATCATCTCCACCTCGCTCATAATCATGACCTCTACCTTGATTGCTATATTCAGATCATATAAGAATCACATGGGCTTAAGTCTATGGTTATAAGAAGACTAGTCTTCAACTATGTAAGTAATTATATCAACTGAAAAAGGAGTAGATGAAGATGAGATAACAACCCTTTGAGCTATAACATAAATAACAATTAGAGAAGGTAGGGGATCCAATATAATAATTTGGTCGCGAATATCTTGATATTCGAAGTTAAAGCTAGAAAGAAACTATATGATTCGAGTTTCTTCGCAATACTTTCAAATAAGTATTAGTGCACTTGTTTGTGCACCTTATTTGTCAATCAGGTGCGTCCATGTGTCTTAATGTCGGTTAAGCCTTGGCAAGTTGAAGACCGAAGATCCAAGTGGACAAGAAACATCAAGGAAGGAGAAACAGGTAAATAAGGTGCCTTGGTGATCCTAAACCTTAGAACTAAAACAACCTATAACCTCTAGATGACTCAGGATTAATAAGGTAAACTTTTAGTCATCTTACATTGGCCTTAGGAGTCCCAAAAGACCACCCATTATAAGGCCTTTGAGGCTCATGAATTGTTGTGAAACGAACTGATCAATCAGCAAACTCATTGTGCAATAGGTAGGTCGATGGCTGGTCCTGGTCGACCGGTCGAAATGGCACATTTCTGGACAACAACATTAAACTAAAAAATCTATTTTTTTATTAAGAATTCGACCGGAAGAACCCTACAGTCGGTCGACCGATGGGCCTTGTCGACCAGTCAATAAGCTGATTATGCCTGAAATTAGACAGCAAAAGCCACAGGGGGATCGACCAGCCGACATCCAAATTCAGCTGACCGACATGTTGACAACTAGCTGTTGCAGCATGTTTACCATCTGTTGGACTTTGTATAAGGAATTTAGTGCATTAGAAGCCAACACTAAAACAACCATCATTAGGCTCTAATCCTAAGTTAATCAAGTCATCTTCCTTGTGATTCATCACATATGTGAGCATTTAAAGCTCAATTGAAGATGAATTTATTCCGTTGTAATCTCTAGAGGTTTAGATACAAAGACTATAGGTAAAACCTTGTTTAAACATCTCCAAAGATCTTCTAGGTGAATTCCTCTAGATAATCCACTTTCCACTAGTTGTAGAGGATTCAACCACCTCCTATCACATTGGTCACCTCACCGGGACATCATATGCAAGGTGATTGATCATTGGAACGAAAGCATTCGCACCAAGGATCGAAGGAGCATGACGAGTTGATTCAAGAACGGGAGAGCAAGAAGAAGCAACTCAAGACGTCGCTATAAAAGGGGCCCAATCTAACAAGTAAGTTGTTAATTGTAAGAGTTCGGTTCATGCTCTTTCCTTTAGAAGGATTGAGTGTGAGAGTTTGTGACCTAAACTCAAATTAGATTCTAATGTAGAACCTTGACTATTTAGTAGAACTTAAATTTAAATCTCTAAGGGGAGCCTCCAGCGGGAGTGGACGTGGGTCCTTGGATTGGAACTAAGGTTATTGGTTAGTGTTAAAACCATTGTAGGTTCTTGTGTAGAACTTTGGTTCTTGTGTAGAGCCTAAAGTGTCAGTCTCCAAGGGAAGCCTCCGACGAAAGAATACGTGAGTTCTTGTGTAGAACCAAGGTAAGTGGTGAGCCTTAAAAACTATTGTAGGTCTCTAGTGTAGGAACGAAGGGTTGAGAACCTAGTTAAAACCTCCGTCAAGGTTGAACCTATTGTAAAACCTCTGGTATAGGTTGAGAGGTGAACCTTATTTAAAACTTTCATTTTAGTGTAATCCGGTGTACTCATGGGTTGGGTACGACAACTAGGAGTGGAGTAGGAAAACTAAACCACTATACATGCTTGTGTTTATGATTGTTATTTGAGCAAATTGTTATTCATGCATTGTTGTTTAATTGTTAATTATATAAATGCTTGAATGAAATGTATGCTAGGTACTTGATGGGCATATTCACGTACACAACTTATAGTTTCACTTATAGACTAGTAGCTTAATTGTTTTATCATTTGTAGTCCATGTGATTAGACCCACTTGGCTTGGAAGCCTAAGTGTTAATGCTTTAATTCAGTTTAATTGCTAATTAGTTTTAATTAAGGTATGATTTTTAAAGGTCCTAATCAGCACCCCCCCCCCCCCCCCCCCCCCCCCCCCAGCACTTAGCCATAGTTCTAAGCTCTACTTCGTGAGCTTCCGCAAAGCGCATGAACCCTAAGTGTGAGTTTAGCTGCAATTTCAATAAGATTACAATCCCTTGTTTAGTAAGAGAAAAATACTAATAGAGATCTTACTCATCCCATATACCTCGAAGAGCAAAGTATTCTTCTAGTGTTCTTGAATCATATTGAAACTTACCAATATTTGAGATCAATCTATAACCATGGATATGTTCCGAGCCTCTAAATACATGTCACGATTAGTGCTCCATATCTTTTTAGAGGAGGCCATAAACATAAAAAGTTATTCATAGAATGTTTGATAGAGTTGGGTAATCAAACCATAACTTGGTAGTTTTCTTTAGTCCAAGTTTTAAAATTTTCATCTGTAGGGTCAGAAGCTTTATATGATATATATGCAAGTCTGTCTCTATCTCCTAAACACAGCTTAACTGATTAAGCCTATTAGAAATAATTATTACCATTTAACGTGACAGTCATAAACAGTAAAGTATGGGATTTTGAATGCCCCTAATGGATTTGGACAAAAGTTTTTCTTCCATATTCAAGAAACCTCACACGTGACACCTTTTTTCAAGAAAATAAAATATTTAAATTAAGGCACACAATTTTAGTTTAAGCACCGCATATATGGTGTACAGTCCTCACAACACAAATCTCTAAAAACAACTTCACCTAGCTAGAATCAATGCATAAAACACATTCACATGTAATTCAAATATACATTGAGACTTCTAATATATAGCCAGGGACCTTAGGACCAAAAAGTGGTGGCGTCGATCCACTATATTCACTAAACGATTACAAAAAACCACTGATTGATTAAAAAAAAAGGTCAATGGATAGCCTAATAAGGTCAAATCGATCCACTCAATGAAGGAAAATTTAAGAAACAATTGTCAATTTTAGAGGAATATAAAAAAAGAAGAAGCATGAATCAAGGGTTATTTTACTAGATGCAAAAAATGATTCAGACATACGACAAATAAGCCAAAAATTCTAAAAAAGTCATGACAAATCTTCTAAAATAAACCTTCATCAAATTATATTTTTCATTATTAAAAGTTGCCCATATAGAATGTACATGTGTTGACATAAGACGTACGGTTGATGATGTCAGCAAAATTATGCAACAATGTGCAACATAAAATGATCTTCTTTTATACCAAGTGGAATTGGAGAGATTTACAGAGGTAAATAGAAGAAAAGAGAGGAGATGAGAGAGAAAGGATGGAGAAGAGGGAAAGAGGAGTCTTAAAAGAGTATTGTGTTAGGGTTCCACCACTAATGCACACCTTTTAATAATATATTAAGGGAAATGTTTGCATATTCCGAAGGTAAACATAGAACTATACACGTGTGCACATGGACAAATTACATATATTCCCTTTCTATTGATCAAAATGTTAAGAATGGTGGATTGGAGTCTTAAAAGGGGATTAACAACCCCGTAGCAATCGATGGGCACAAGGAAACAAAAGAAAATGCAAAATGGAACCCACGATTAGGAATAACACCCTTTCATTGCAATCACTGAGCTTACAACATTTCTCTCTTTACTTGGGCAACTTTCAATGATTCTAATCTTTAGATTTTTTTTTCGTTCATATGCTTACCCTACCACCCTCTTGGAGTTCCTAAGGGGGCCCACCATTAAGATGAATTGTTGTAAAGATCAAACTAGTCCACTGGCATACACATAGATTGCATAATCATGTATTTCGAATCTATGCTTATTACCATAAGTATGATTTGTGTGGGATCCACCCATGTGTATATGAGAAATCTAAACTGTACATTCTATTGGTTTGGTCGCACGTCTCAAGAAGCAATATACCACAGAGAGTAAAATCATGCCTAATGCCTAGACATTTTCTTTGTAGCCCATTTAAATGTTTGGAATGGATTGAGTTTGTTTACACCCATTTTCAGCATCCTGACATGGACCAATGAAAAGTCGTCATGTGTTGACACTATGAGGTTTTTACTAAAAGAAATACCACTTGCATCCGAATATATCTTCGGTTGATTTTCCTTCAACGCTACACATTTTATTATTATTGCGGTGGTATAGACTCGTATGTATGCCTTTAGAAGAATGAACCGATAGATGCCACGTGACCACGATTAACATGCCAATTAATGAGGCAGTGTGCCCAGCATGTATACAAAGACCCTCAGAGAGAACGAATTCTATCACAAATTTGATTATAATACACTTAGTAAGACCATCTCACACAATCCTTCTAAAATGGCAGATCTTCCCAAAGACATTTGGAGAATGTGCAAAGATCACGAAGATTTCGAATATCCAAAGATTGGATCGATATTCAAAAAAATTCAATTGCGGTTCGGATCTAAATTAGGAGAGGATGGACATTAGCCAAATCGGGTATCTGTCTGTACAATAATCAGATTAAGAGAACGGGAGAGCTTGATAAAAAAAATCTATGAATATGGAGTTAGGATCTAGTGGATCTAGCACACCAACCCCCTATACGTCTGTGATCAGAAGGGAGAGAAAGTTCAACATAAATACAAGAGGTGGTTTGATTGAGTCATGCAGATACATGACCATGATCAATTTGAGGTTCAGAATTAGTAGTAGATATTTCTCTGATTGATCTAAAATCTTGATATAGTTGTTTCCTAAAGGGGATCAACTATGAGAAGAAGATCTAAGAAGTCAACAATTTCAGATCTATATGGAACCCTTACTTATTCGGAATGTATGTCATAGAAAACGCAAATGATTAAGGATCACCAAGGAAACCCAACGAGGGTTTAGCCGCCTCAACAACCTTTAAAAGGAGCACGGGATGAAGAGCTCGAGATCCCATGCCAAACACCAATCTATCTTTTTTAAATTACATTTATCTTTTTGTTTATCTTAGCATAACCTAGCCTTAGCATAGATCGCTATTGTCCAATAACAATGCTACAATATTGTAGAATTATATTAAATGTCCACAACCTTAAATTGTTGGATTTTGATTAATTGAATTCTTACTTAGATGATCACCTTGTTGGGTTTGTCCCATATCGGCTAGAGGCTGGAGAGATTGTTGGGCTATATATTGGGAAGAGGTCCCTCAATAATGAATAGCCATTTTGAGGTGGAAACGGCCCAATAAGTAGTATTAGAGCCTAGGTTATCCACCTGGTCCATGCCCCAGGCCCACATGAGCGAGAGGAGGGGGGAGGCCCTGTGCATACGTGTTGCACGCCCCAGGTTCCCCTGTGGGGGAGGGGGATTGTTGGTTTGTCCTACATCAGTTGGGAGGGGGGCGGGGTTTGTCTTCATATATCCTGGAGTTACTCCACCTAATAGGTTAGTCTGGGAGGAGTGACCCCGTGAGCGAGGGGGGTAGTGCCCGAGAGCCCAAGGAGGGCAGTGCCGAGAACCGAAGCCCAGGGAGGGAAGTGCTCGGGAGCCCCTATCCCCTGTAAAGTTTCCGTTGCAGGTTAGCCTGGGAAGAGTGACCCCGTGAGCGAGGGGGGCAGTGCTCGAGAGCCAGGGAGGGCAGTGCTCGGGAGCCCTATCTGCTGCAAAGTTTACGCTGCAGGTTCACCTAGGAGGAGTGACCCCGTGAGCGAGGGGGGTTAGTGCCTAAGAGCCCAGGAAGGGCAGTGCCGAGAACCAGAGCCCAAAGAGGGCAGTGCTCAAGAGCCCCTATACGCTGCAAAGTTTCCGCTGCAGGTTAGCCTTTTGGGTGTGACACTACACACCTCTTTGGTCACATTCTACTGATCATTCGCCTTGATCATTTGTTCTTAGAAACGGGTAAGGTATTTATCTCTCGTTTATTTATTTCTTTGGTTTGCTTTGATACTCTGTCGATTGTAATAAGTCATATATTCAAATATTAATAAAATTGGCATTGTTTTGCGTTTTTTTATTTACTTGTCCATTTTTATTCCTTTGAAAAATTAAATCGCAATTACTGGTAAGAGAAAAGTCTTGAAATCGTAAGACAAAAAGAATCCATTTGACAAGACTAACCCATACCCTTTCACAGATCGTCTTATCATTGATCACAGCCAATGGCTAACTCGATAGCTGACTTTCTGAATCCGGTCCTACACATTTGTTTCTGTGTGAGGTCACCAACAGTCAATCAAACATTGAGTCAAGTAGGATTCTAACATGGCTGCACACCACAATCGCACACGAAATCTAAATACAGGCCCTCGCTCGTACGTGTGGATTCGTGTTTGATTGAAGAATCCAGATCCTCTGTTGGCTACCAAACAGAAAAAACTGGTTGCCAAACAGAAAAAACCTGTCTGCAACCATGTCACATCCTCAGTGCAACCTGATCACACCTCAGTGCAACCTGATCACACTGACATCATGCAGTGAGATGTGGACCAATGAGAAGGCTCCAAACATGTTTTCCTGTTTTGGAGCCAACAAAGGATCCGGACTATTGATTGAATTGCCCAAACAGAGTTTAGGCCAGTCGCTTCATCCTGGTGAGGCACACTTGTTGAATAGGCTGGACGACACATAAACAACGCTGTGGACCCCAAATTCCATCTGGAAGTTTCTATGGTGGCGTCCTATCAATGAGACCCATTGTTCCCGATTGTTATGGGCCACTTGATTTATGTATTGGATTGTGCTCTAGTCCTAAAGTAGGGGAAGGAGACATCTAACGGACGGATTGGATCTAACAGATGGGTTGGATGGAGTGATCTAGGCCCACCTATAGGTGCGTCTCTTCATCTTGGAAGGGCCTACCTAATTTATGGTTTGGATGACATATAAACAACACTGGACCCACGTTCCATCTTAAAGTTTCTATGCTGCAGGTCCTTCTCAATGTCACCAATTGTTCCCTTTGATATGGCTCACCTGATTTACGGATTGAATTTTGGGGTCTAGGTTTAACACTGGGGGTGTGGGTGCATCAAATGGACGGGTTGGATGGAACTCACACAACACGGTGTGGCCCATATAGCTCAAACATATGGTAATGGACGTTTGTTGAGTCTGGGGTAGTACTTAGACAAAAGTGGAGCCCACATGACCTATTCATGGCATCCAATCCATCCATCAGATGTGAGACCTTAAGTTAACCCCAATATCAAACCGTTGATATGAATAAGTGGTCCACTATGTAGCACATTTGCAATCGAGACCATTCATACCCTTTATCTGAACTGGATGAAGGGTCTCTCCCAAAATCAGGTTGTTTGGCAACTCAGGTGGACCCTAGTGCAAATCAAGGTTGGTCGTTCCCTACATCTTGTTCCCGGTTTTATGGCCCACCTGAGAGTTGTATCAGGCTGATTTTTAATACATGATGCTCTACATACATCATGTAGGCCCCACATCTTCCTTGTACCACCGTAACCTTACAGTGGAACGAGCACTGCTGGAGCGCACCTCTATCATTTGAAATGTGGACTGTTGTCATATCTCCCTTGTAATAGCCCCCAAAAATCCAATGGTTAAGATCGTCCTATCAAGGATATTTTTGGAATGGTAGGGACACAAGGTCCAAACCATGGGCCCCACCTGTTAGAATTTAAAACAAACATGTACTGCGCAAAAATAGTCGCCATATATCCAATACAACACTAAAACAAAAAAATTGGTGGTATGTTTTCTGATGGGAAACTGGAAATTTCGCTTCTTACATAAAAGAATAGCTGTACAATTCTGATACATTATTTGTAACAGCGGCATTTCGGGATTGAGTCTCTCTCACCGATGCCAAAGAATCACTTTACAGTTGAGAAATAAATTTACCCGTATTCAGGCTTTCGCCAAGCATTTGAAAAAAAAAACAACTCAATGCTGTGGTCACTTTCATACACAAACAAATATAGCTGGAGCTTCAAAAATTTTGGATTCACAAGTGTGGGCTGTTGTACAATGTCTATACAAAATGCTGAGATTCCCATCAATTTGTATCTTTGTAAATGTCGATCTCCTTCAATGCTAGATGGACCAGGCGTATGAATCCATCCATGTCATGGAAGTGAAAATCAAGTGCTGTTTTCACTGATGCAATGCCATGCAGACCGTATTTACACTGAGCAGCTTTCAAAGCTGATAGTGATCTCTGAGTAGCGTCCGCAGCGGAACTCACATATTCAGCCTGTAAAAAAAGAGCACAGTTAATAAGTGCACAGAGATAAATGAGAAAAAAACATTGATACTCTGGCATAGTGTGATAGCTAATATGCAGGCACTTAGAAATTGCTTAGAACTTGCACACGTGGCATGCAAGTTAATTAAACCATACAAATTATATTTTATACAGTGCGGATGTATTGCTAACCAAAATTTGATCTTGTTTTATTATCTGATTATCAGATTGATTGACATTTGTTGGATGGTTAGAGGAGAAAAACATCCAATGGTCCTATTTCCACAAAAAAAAAGTCCCCATGAATCAGAGGTTAGGATTGTTTAACCAATCTGATATTGGGATTGTGACTTTGTGACAGTGGGCTGCATAATTTAGTCATATTAAGCATCACATGCAGCCTGACTATCGTATAACAGGCTTTTAAGTACAACAGAATTACACTTGAGAAACGTTCCAGTGCCCTTAGACCAGCATAAGTTATAGTGCATCGAGTTGTATTGTATTGGGACACTTAGACAGTCCTGTTCATTATGTTCAACTCATATTTCATGGCGCCATGAAAACATAAAACTGATCTGACAGATATTAACCATTTCATCAGTGGCCTTAAACATGGACGGTTGAAATCAGTTATCCAAAAATGGGTCCAATCAACAATGTCATCCATCTACTTGCTAGATGCCATCGTGGATTCTAAAGAATCAGTTTTGTCAGGCAATCATAACTATCCCATCCATGGATTAGAAACAATATGGCTATAGAAAACAAAGCCAAGTTAGGGATGGATTAGATCATCTGATCAGTGTGATTTTGCCATGGTAGCCCATGAAATGTGTTCTTAACTTAATGCACAGTTCAGATCAACTAATTGAACTAATGCAACTAGGACTGCTGTAACTTATCGTGCTCTTGTGCTCTCACAGCACTAGAGCAGATCTCATTATACTTTTTATATATCCACAGCCAATGGATATGTATGTTATCCTTGGTTTTTCAGTTTATACAAGTGGAGCCCATGATTCAGTGATCTAAAACCTTGATGTGGTGGGACCCGCCCTTGATTGACCAACTCCCTGGATTTCTGGGGGAGGACCCCATCAAACTCATGCTTCCAACAACAGACCGGAGGTGGGTTCCTTTACTCAATTTTTAAAAGTGTTTGCTATTCTCCAAGTAAATCAGAAATATCAAAGGTTGTTCCATCAATGGAGGCAACAATAATTCAAGTGGGCAGATCCAGTACAAACTTCTCTAGGATAGGCTTAATCTGTGAATTGATGTGTGCATCCAGACTGCCATATGTATTAACAACATCCAATCGGTCCATAATGTGAGTCACCTCCTATCTCCTTGGATCCCAAAACTCAGTTTGATCGAAACTCAGTTGTGCCACAGCTTGTAAAACATACCTAAGGCCTCTAGAAATGACCACTTGTGGCCCACCTGAGTTTTGGAATGGCCTGATGTTTTAGGTGTCCATTCTTCCTAGTCGGATGCATCTTCTGAACGGATTAAAAGGAATATGCAAAACACAGTGGACCATAAATACAATCTGGAAGGTGCTTAATAGTTGGCACTCCCATCCCAACTGCTCACTGAATTATGGCCCACCTGAGTTTTGGATCAGTCCGATTTTTGAGCGCCAAGGAAATCAAATAGCAGGTACAAATGATGGATGGATTCGATGTTATTAAAACATCATGGTGGGCCCCATGCCTTGATTTGTCTGTAAAGCTTAAGTGCTTAATATAGAAACTTTTGTAGTGGATCCGGTCACATTGTTGAAAATCCACTCATTCCTTTCCTCCCAAGCACCCCACAATCCGTCGATGCAAGGATCACTGAATCGTTGACCCCATTCGTACAAACCAAATGCTACAATCCTATAATTCCTCTCATTACAAAACAGATACAAGAAATCCTATTATCAGTTTCTGATTTAGAAAGAAATAGTGAAAATCTAAGCATCCGTGCATTTTGAGCAGCCAGAAATAATCCAAGTTATTTTTTTTTTCCACATTTCAGTAGTAGCATGCTAGTATTTTACTTGGAAACAAGGAAAGGCAGTCGTTTTAAGATTCAGCTTACATAATTAAGTAGGTGCGGGCCGCTAAGGGTAACTCTGCTGGCAAGCAGCTTGACTACCATCATTTCAGACCCAGGAGGTGCGCCATCCTCATAGCCATTGGTCACATCAATAGCAGACAATGGCGATGATTCTCGACCTGAAAGAATAAAACAACATAGAATGTTTCTCAAAATAACATCATTGAATATGGGTTGAACATCTCAGAAAGAATTTCAGTCTGGGTAAAACTAATCTTTGGGAAGTGGCCGACTCAGCCCAATCATCTCCTAACAAGTCAAAGCAGGTGGGGCCCACTTCCCATTCACTGGAAAGTCATGAGATTAACCCACAGAAAAGTTCACATTGGGCGTTTCAAAATGGTTCATCAAGTGTGTGACTCATGGTGATTGAACGGTCCACTGGATAAAAATCAGACAAGGTTGAAGCAGGTTCCACAGCTACCACCAACTTTCCATGGTTGGATGGTGGTGAGGTTTCCCATAGCTAGGTTTTACTGTTGATCTTTCACAGGTACTACAACAAAGTGGACCCACCTGTTAAATTGGTTGGATATCTGGGACGTGGTCAGGAGATGGATCCAAAGCGGACTCATGCTAGTAGCTCTTTACAATTTACATATCTTCTCAAAGCGTAGAAAGGTTTGCAAATCAACAAGAACGACAAAAAAAATGAATGGAAAATTTTCCAAACAACAGAACAAGAGGAGCTAGTTTGATTACCGAATGGATGACCATGAAGAGATTCCTGTAATTCGAGACTGTCTTTACGTATATGTGAGCTCATAGAGAATATTACTCTCATATATGCTACTTCCATGCATTTGTATGCAAGAGCAGCGGCAGCAATCTCCCCATTACGCTCAAATGAAATGGCGCATTGCCTGTGAATGGGACACTAAACTGTAAATATGATATTCAATCACGTACATCCTTTTTTTTGATACTCCATTCTGTGGATGACACAAATGTCCAAAAACTCTAGATATTTGGCAGTGGGCATAACACATTAAAAAAATTTCCACATGAGAAATTATATTGATCTGCTCTAGAAGACTGGTGAATCATACTTTTGTTTTTTAAAATAATGAAATTTTAATAAGCTGAGAATAGTTTTAGAACTTGCTGACTCGACTTGAAATGCAGACAAGTCAACTCAACTCAGTCAGATTACGAGCCAAGTCAACTCGACTCGGAGAGATTTCAAGCCGGGTCTCTAACTCATTCGACTCAATGCGACTTGCTCTAACTCAAGTTGAGTCACTTGTGTTGTCAGAGCTCTTGTTAATTAAATGTGAGGGGAAAAAAAACCATGGTCAGGATTTGAACCCAAGACCTCTTATAAAGAGGCACAGCAATCAACAACCAAGCTATGTGCCAATTGGTTGCTTATTTTATTAGTGAAATGCTCCAGTGCTCTCAGAGCATTATAAGTTAATAGTGCTCCTAGTTGCATTGGGATATTTACACGGCCCAGTTCATTGATCCAGACTGTTTTTATGTCAACACACATTTCATGGACTACATGCAAACATCGCTCCAACCCAACAAATATTAACCGCTGGTCAATGGCCTTTGATATGGACGGTCAAGATTGTTTACACAAAATAGGTCCAATCGAACATTTGATCCATTTATTTGTTAGGGCCCATCATGAATTACTTATGATTCTAAAGAATCACAGACTGTTAGACAATCCCATCCATAGCATGGAAAAGGATGGCTAAAGAAAATAAGGCCAAATCAAGGATGAAGCAGATCATCAGATCAGTATGATTTTTGCATGGTGCATTTAAAAAAAAAAGGCTTTTGCACGGTAGTCCATATAATTATGTCCAGATGTAATAGACGGTTCAGATGGATCAGTTGCACTGTCCAAGTGGACCGTGGACCAATGCACCTAGGAGCACCATGACTTATAGTGCAGTTTGGGAGCACTAAAGCATTTCTCATTTTCTTATTTATAATTGTATTTTTTTTTTTTTTTGCACACGTACTCACATCCCACACACACCCATGCACTCACACCACAGTGGCTTTTTTATACCACAATGGGTGCTCAAACCCATGACCTCGTGTTGAAACTCTTGTGAGTCTACCACTGAGGCATGAGTAAGGACCCAATTTATAATTGTAATAGAAACTGAAGTAGTTTTAATAATTCCTGCCATCCCTACTTGTTCAATTAAACTATCAAGTCATGTTGGGTTGAGTCTTCAGGTCTAGCTCCATGGATCAGTGGTAGACAGACTCTGTTTCAATGCTGAGACTAGGGATCGAGGGCCCATGTAGTGTGAGAGTATGGGGTGTGGAGGTGTGTGTAAAAAAAAATCGAGTCGGGTTTTCAAAATTTTAAACTACAAAGTTGAGAAGACTGAGCTAAGGGAAGATAATTCCAGATAACAAAGGAGAATTCCCTATAGAAAGCGATGACCAGATCACACCTTTCTGCCAGCTCATCATCAATGACATAGATCCTCTCTAACAACATAAGAAAAGAAATGTAAGAAATGTTTAGTCTTGATGTGAGAGATGTAATTTTGTCAACAGCATATCCCAACACCCATGGCTCAGACGCTGGTTTTTCTGTTAAAAACAAAACGTATCTCACGAATGGGTAGGCCAAATCTGGCAACATTTGCAATCTGAAACCTTGAATCGGCCTGGTAACAGAATTGGGCATAAATAGAGACTGACTTTGGGCCTCTTGATCATTTTGGCTTGGATGCATTACATGCTGATTATGGTGAGAAGTTGAATAAGTTAGATGCTGATGTCTATTACTTGGGTGAAGTATTCCTTGAACGCAAAGGGGAATGTTGTAGGACCAAGGCCCACAGTATGTTCCACCATGTGCTGAATTCTTGGACAGTTGTGGTTGATTTGGGGGCTAAAATTCTAGAACTTCAACAGCTATTTTTGGAAAGATTATACCTGCTGATTTTGTTGATTCTCTAATGATTTTGGGATTCTAAAAGGAGTAGGATTAGGATGTGGAAAGCACTATAGTTTTCTGAGTTCTTGTTTAAATGCTCGTAGTGCAAAGATTTCAAGTTCAGTTAGTTGTTTCTCCCTCTCTATTCAAATATTATTGTGTGGTGCATTTACTCTATTTATCCTTTCCGGAATCAAAATTCAAATTAATCCAAATGCCAGATTGCATCAGAAAACTAGTCCATCGGACTTCAAAAGTGTGCGCAAATTACTAGGTCGTGATTCCCATCTAGAATAAATCTACTTTGTTAGAGTCTCAAATGGTAAAATCAGAGCATACATTAAAACATTATTGGAAATTCCGATTCATATTTCTGCATGATTTTGCAATTGCATTAAAAAAAGATTGGATTTTCTGCATTCAGCCTTTCCACGACAAACGTGAAAGTGAATTTCTTTGGAAGGTAATGACTGCTATATGAATTTTCCTTCATTTCTAAAATGGTGGTGACCCATCCACCATTACCTTTGGATCCATGCATATCAGTCCAAACTAGTCAAATTGTAGACCCCTGCAGATGTACATTTAAGTCGGGTATGGTAGATGAGTCAACATTGTTTAAGAAGTGGTAGAAAGTAGGGCTGTCAATGGGCTGGCGTTAAGCCAAGAAAAATCAAAATTTTGAATAGCCTAGCCCAACCATTTCAAAATCCGGGCCAACGCTAGTGAAAAATGCACATAGCAATAGCCTAGTTATCTTCATGAATGATGAATCAATCATAATTTCTTCTCAAAATGGCATAAAACTTACTTCAAGATCTTTGCTGTGTTGATGTAGATCTCTGTCGACTGAAGTTTTTCTCCGGGTGCTGCACTTCCCATGTCGCAAACCTCAAACATCGATGCGGCAAGTAGAAATTTTAAAGTTGCATGAAAATCTATGCCACTAACTTCAACTTCCAAATCTCCATTCTGCAATTTAGACCAAAAAGTCAAGATCTAGGAGTGTGAAATGACTTTTAAATGGAGTCAACAGAAATTTTATGATTCTTGACACGAGGATGATTATCTTCAGTTTATACACGTGAGGCCCATGATTCAGTGATCCAAACTGTCGATCTGATAGGCCACACAATGGATGGAGTTGACCAACCATGCATCCAAATCTTTGGGCCCTTTTTAGTAGAACGTGAACTATTATTGTGTTTCTACTTTCAAGTCTATTTGCCCACCACCAACTAAAAGTAGGAATGTCATCAAGGAGATTCATGAGCCATGGCCCATCCACTGTGGATCCCATCAAACTAATGGCGTGGATCACCAAAACATGGTTTTACCAATTGAGGACCTGATGATACAATGAATATCCTCAAGTTGAGGATCATATAAATCCTCTTTATTATAGCTACCTTTAAATGGTCGGCAGAATGTTTCAAATCAATGTCTTCTTTCAAGTTATTCTCAGCAAGCTGATTTGGGTGTCTTAGATTTCCTGAAAATGGTAAAATGTTCGTCAATTCAAGTTCAATTCACATCTTAATTTATCCAAAAACCACTTTTACACCCTATCTAAACTCACCAAACAACTTAGTTGATGAGTGAGCACTTGATAAGATACCACCGTTTTCTGTTGGATTCTCATTCAAATCACTTTCACCAGCACTTGCAGAGCATTCCTTCCTCTTTTTTGTAACACTGGACTTGCCTTGCATCTCACCAAATAACTTTGTTGATGATCCAGCACTTGAGAAGACAGCATTATTTTCTGTTGGACTCTCAGTCAAATTGCCGTCACCTACACTTGCAGAGCATTCCTTCCTCTTTTTTGTTACGTTGGAGCAACCTTGCAAGTTACACTTCTTGAGCAATTGGGGATATTGTTACTCTGTACACTTGTAAGACTCTTTGGTTGTGATTGTGTTAGAGGATTCCCTAGAAGCATTGGTAAAAATGATCCATATTGACCAAAATTTGGCCCTGGTAACAAAGAAGTCAACCAGTCAACAACTAGATGCACAATTACATATAAACAGTTAAAAAAAATCAAGAAACCTCAACCTAATGAAGGGGATCGAACATAGACTTTAAGCATTGTTATCATAAATGAAATCAAGTGATCTTAAGGGAAGTGAATATGAAAATCTAAAGGCAGCCTTGATAAAAGATTCCAATACATTCTTATCTTAAACCTTTCTTTTCGAGAAACATGAATACTTGCACACACAAAAATAATAACATACATGTCTTATAAAAAAAAATGTCCCTAGTTTATTAGTATGTCAAATATTCACAAGTAAATCTCGAGCTTTAATAACAAACAAAAGAAAGCTTAATATAACATAATATTACACAGTATATACACGAAGATTCCAAAAATCAGGACATCAGGGACATCAATAATAGCAACAAAAAATCATGATAGTTCAACAATTCCTATTTAAAGTGCAGATTTGGCAATCAACTTTGATTGAAGGCCTATTTCGATAATAATTTCATTGAGAAATACTCCACTGTAGTAGGCCTGTCGGATTAACGGTTTCAATCAACATTCTATTGACTTAGTCCTCCATGACTGCACAATGATTCCTCTTGAAATATTTCAGTACTTAGGCCTTGGTGGGCTTCGGCTTAGGCCTACAATGTTTAACATGGGCTAGGCCCAGGTCCACCATTTTACCAAGATTGAAGCTTGGGCCAGGCGTTGAACTCTATTTCATTACCAAATAGGGTTGGCTAGAGCTTGTCCTAGCCCGAGCCCAGCCTGTTGACAACCCTATAACAAAGGAGCTACAAACCAAGACCACTCTCCTTGAGTACCAATCTACTGTAAATCAATCACAAAAAGAGTGTTAAGGAATTTAGGAAGGATCAAAGACAAAAAAAGAGAAATTCATGGTCAATTCATTGTGAGTTTGGAGTGCTTTAATTTTTGTTTAAGCACCAGAATTCGCTTTATTGAAAAAGAGATTTTGTTAAAACTTGTTTAACTACTCCTCCTTAAGTTATATAAGTTCAGAGAAGTTGTTGCCTTTTGGAGGCCCATTTATGAGCACGGAGAAAAAGGCAAATCCTATAAATTTGCATTCACTTCCTCCGCTTCACTCCCAAACCAAACCTCATTAACATGTAGTTTCGTTACACACTTTTACCACGTTAATCTCGAAGATTAATAACCAATCATTCTTCTTTATTTATGGAATTGAAACATCGGTGTGCTATAAGCACACCCATCTACATATCCACCATGAACTTAACGCTCCTTGAGATAGCAAGATCATCAGCCTCAAAACCATTCTTACCCATGTCGCATGAACCTTGGCTAATAATTTATGACTTCAAATGAGACTAATGGAGAACTATTTTACTTAAGGTTAATGCAATTACAAAGGCCTCAAATCTTTAGGTAATTTTCCGCTCTTATAAGATTCAAAAATGAAGCTCATGAAAAACCAATAAATTTACAAGGAAAGGACACCAAATTACTTTTCGAAGTTCTTATCATAGTCAATATCATGATTCTATTGCCTTGTTAGACTTGCTTCTTAACAGGTCATATTTGCAATAGATAATCCAACTTTTAAATGCTATGATTTTTCTAAGGTGTCAATTTAAATTTTATAGCATAAGTTAGAGGTAACATTACCATTGTTCAAGAACTCAAAAACTGGACTTGACCCCATGTCTAGCTAGGTCGGGTCAACTCAAAGACTCGATTGAGTCTTTAATTGACTCGACTAGGTATTTAATAATTAAATTAAATATATTTATTGGTGCACTAAATATTCACATAGTTATTTAAATTTTAAAGGTTATGAAAAATAGCTATAGAGATCAAAAGCCTTCATTGTTCTCTATTCGTTAGAGAAGGTGACTCTACTGTTGGGAACCACGGAAGCACATAGAGTAGAATCAAACAAAGTAATCACACTTGCACAAGCACAATCCAAACAAGAGAACACACGGCACAAAGCGATGAATCACTATGAAAACAAAGTTACAAGAGATGAAACCTTACCCGGATCAAAGTCCCAAGAAAAAACCCTAACTTTTTCTCTCTCCAAAACCCTCTCAACCCTCTAGATCGGCTAGAATAAACCCTAATCCTGATTACACCCGCTTATATAGCATAAGACCAAAATTAGAAACAATTTACTCAAAACCGCACAAAACATCGCACACTATCGACCGGTCGAGATGGGTCAAGACAATCCTCGACCGCTTAATAGCACAGGTTCGACCAATCGAACCTGCAAAAAACTGTCAAGAGAGTTTCACCAAAATTCTGAATATCCTCGATCAGTCGAGCCCTTGAGTTTGATTTGTCGAACCCCTCCAAAATTGTCCAGAGACCTGTCTGTGTAATTCCAAGCATGTTCGATCGGTCGACCAAGGTAGTTGACTGGTCAAACACCCTGTTTTCTACACAGATTGAAGGCTCCATACAATAATCTCCACTGAGGCTTCAATTATCGATTTCCATTCATCCTTTTGCTCCATCCTTCATCTCTAATTCGTCTCTATCATAGTTTTACCGCTTCTCGTACATATTCATCTTCACTCCATCTTCGCCAAACCCAGAAAAGTTGTACAGAACTTGAACTTCTCTACAGGGATTACTTTTGTAAGCGTGTCGGATGAATTCACGCTTGTATGGATCTTTTTAATAAAATGATGACGCACATCAATGTGTTTAGTTCTAGAATAGTAAACTAAGTTCTTCGCCAAATTGATCGCGCTTGCGCTGTCACAATTAACTAGCATGGCCTCCTGCTAAAGCTCCAGCTGATTTATCATTCCTCGTAACCAAGCCACTTCCTTGAATGCTTCCGTCACACCATGTACTCAGCTTTGGTTGTGGAAAGTGAAACCACAGACTGAAGCTTCGACATACAACTAATCGCTCTACCGGCTAACACAAACGAGTAACCAGAAGTCGACCTTCTACTGTCCATACTACCTACATAATCAAAATCCACATATCCTACTAATTTATCCCCTTCTTTCTCGAATGTCAAGTTGTAATCCTGTGTACCTCAAATATACTGAAGTAGCAATTTTACTGCCTCCAAATGTTGTTTGCCAGGGTTAGACATGAATTTGCTAACAAAACTCATTGTATGTGAAATATCTAATCTCGTACAGACCATGGCATACATCAAACTGCCAACCGTACTCGAATAGGGCACACAAGACATAACCTGCTTTTCTTCTTCTGTTTTGGGACATTGCTCCGAAGAAAGCCAAAAATGAGTCGGGTTGGGAACGTTGACCGGCTTTGCCTTGTCCATCCCAAACTTCACCAACAACTTCTCAAGGTATTCTGCCTGAGATAACTGTAGCCTGATCCTCTCCCTATCTCTATGTATGTCAATGCCGAGAACCCTCTTTGCGGCCCCCATATCTTTCATCTCAAATGTCCCTGACAACTAAGTCTTCAATATGTCAATCTCAGACATGCTATGATTGATGATAAGTATGTCATCAACATATAATACTAATATAATAAACTTTCCATCACTCAGTGTCTTGAACTAGACACAATGATCATATTCATTCCTGGTAAACAGCAGACTCACCATGAAAGAATGAAATTTCTTATAGTACTGCCTAGGCGACTGTTTCATGCCGTACAACGACCTTGTCAACCTGCAAACCTTATTCTCTGCCCCTTGCACTTCGAACCCTTCTGGTTGCTCCATGTAGATCTACTCTTCCAATTTCCCATACAAGAAAACAATCTTCGCATCCATTGTTCCAACTCAAGGTTTTATTGGGCAGCCAACACCAACACAAATCTGATAGATACTTGCATCACCACAGGCGCGAAGATTTCATTGAAGTGAACACCTTCTTTCTGAGCATACCCCTTCAACACTAACCTTGTCTTATACCTATCATTTTTGTTCCTAAAGATCCACTTGCACACGATCGCTCTACGCTCCAGGAGAAGCTCCACCAGCTCTCACATCTCATTCTTGTACAGAGAGTACATCTTGTCAAGCATCGTCGCCTTCCACTTTTTTGCATCTATGTCATCAAGAGCCTCCTGAAAAGTAGACAGATCTCACTCATCTGTAATGAGGGCGAATGCAACATTCGAGTTATCCTTGTATCTCGTCGGTAACCTGCAATTCTTCGGTTGATTCCTCCTTACAAGTGGCTGCTCCACCTGCTCCTATACCTTTATCCACGTCTCAGTATCAACCCGTATCTCATCTCTATCTAAACATCCACAACCCACTTTTCTACTTCCTTGTGCTCATCCTTACGGAATAAGGATCCTTCGTCGAATTTGACGTCACGACTAAGGATGATTTTCTATATACCTAGTCATACAACATGTATCCCTTCACACCATCACCATAGCCAACAAAGATATACTTCTTCGCCCTTTGGTTTAGCTTATCTCTCTCAACTGACGGTACATGAAAGTAAGCATCACAACTAAATACATGTAGCCTTGAGTAGTCTACTTGCTGACCACTCCGCACTTCCTCTGGAATTTTACGTTCATTCCACAAAGACGAGAACCGATTCACTAAGTAACAAGCCGTGTTAACAGCCTCAGTCCATGACTCCTTACCCAACCCAGCATCACTCAACATGCTTCAAACTCTCTCCAAAAAAGTCTGATTCATCCGCTCAACCACACCATTCTGCTCTGGTGTGTGGAGTACTATGTTGAGTCTCACTATCCCCTCGTCTTTAGAAAAAGGGTAAAACTCCTCAGAAGTGTATTCCCCACCGTTATTTATCCTCAAAACCTTCACCTTTCATCCGGTCTGCTTTTCCACTATCGCATTCTACTGCTTGAAGGTGATGAAAACCTCGAATTTATTTTTCAGAAAATAAACCCACACCTTTCTGAAATAGTCATCAATTAAGGTGATAAACCATGACGGCCCTCCACCAGAAACCATGGGCAACGGCTCCCGTACATCAGAATGCACATAATCAAGCACCCCCTTACATGTTTTTCTGATTTAAAAGATAATCGTGATTGTTTACCATATATACAATGCTCACATATATTAAAATCAACACTTCTAAATATTGGAATCAAATGACGATCATAAAGTACCTTCATTCTCCGCTCGCTCATGTGGCCTAGGCGGGCATGCGACATACATGCCGACATAGAGTCCGCTACAGACGCTACAACTCCACCCAATGAAGTGCTCCCGATCAACCTATAAAAGTTACCACTCTATGCTTTCATGACTACGAGTGCTCAAGAAGATATCAGATCTAGTAAATTTGCACCTAAGTGCCTCGAGTACTTCCAGAGATATCAGATTCTTCCTCCGCTCAGGAACGTGTCTCACATCGGTCAAGATATGCTCAATGCCATCAAACTTCTTGATGTTCACAGATCCAACATCAACCACGTTACAGGCATTGTCATTACCCGTAAACACTTGGCCACCATTGCACTCACCGTAACTAGTGAACAACTCTTATGAGAGGTCATGTGTACGAAGCCCCCGTATCCAAAATCCACTCATCGTTGAAATATTCGGATTTTGATGTGGTCAACATGTCACTACCACCCACCTCCTCACTGGATTCCACAGTGTTGGCCTCTTTAGAAGATCCCTCTGATTTCTCTTGCCTCAACTTAGGACTCTTACAATCCCTCTTCATGTGACTTGTCATGCCACAATTCTAGCACTTCAATTTTGCATTTGCCCTTGTCCTTGGATTTAGATCTAGATCCAAAAGATCATTTATCCCACTTAAAATTCATTCCACTCTTAACCAACGCGTTTGTGGAAGCGCCCACATCACCGCTTTTCTTTCTCATCGCCCTTAACTAAAGGGTTGAGATAACGGTCTCAACGTTGATGGTCGTCATGCAGGTGCACAAAGAGTCTTTGAACGACTCATACAATCCTGTAAGAGAATTCAATAGAATACATACTTAATCTTCATCCTTCATTACCTCATGGACATCCAACAATTTACAAACTAGCCTATTAAAGTCACTGATGTGGGTCTCAACGTCAACCCCCTCTGCCATCCTCAGATTGAACAACTATAGCTTCAAATACAAGTGATTCTCAAGAGACTTCGTCACATAAATGTTCTCTAACTTCGTACATGTATTAGTCACGGTCTTCTCTCTCATAACATTGTAAAGGACCCCATCCGTTAGACACAATTTGATTGAGATATTGGCATTTTGATCTAACTTGTTCCACTCTTCTTCTTTCATAGTTTCTGGTCGCTTTCCAAGGAGTGCATCTTCCAATCCTTACTAAACTAAAAGGCCCTTCATCTTGACCTTCCACAATTCAAAATTATTTTTACCAGAGAACTTTTCGACATCGAACTTCATGCTCGACACCATTGATACATTGTCTCAGATTCTATCTGCTTCCGAACGTTAGCTCTGATACAACTTGTTGGGAACCGTGAAAGCTAATGAGGACACAAGACCTTTCAAAGTCTATCAACGAAGAAAGCGCACGCCACAAGCATCTTCCTTGTGGCTAGGCGACCATTGACCATTGAAGAGCATTGAAGAGCATTGAAGACCCTACATACGTGGTTTGGCACATAGAAGACTCCACATTGGGAAGACACGCATGTAGGATGGAGGAACAGCTGACTGGGAGACGTCGGGAGCCCGACCGTTGGTCATCGGGCGCTCGAAATTAGCCCGAGATATAGAAAAACTCACGAGATAGTTTTCGCTGTCATCGGGCGCCCGAAATTCATCAATTTTGAGTTTTACTCTCTGGACATTTTTTGCCTTCATCGGGCGCCCGACCAATTGTTCACCGGGCTCCCGACCACCGCGCAAACTATTTTTTTTATATTTTGTTTTACTTAAGTATTGAGGGTATTTTGGTATTTTTCTTATTTCTTAATGCTTATTTAAGATGGTAAAGCACTAAAAATGAGATTAACTTTTAATTAATGAATGAAGAGTCTTTTGGTTGCCTCCTCTCCTCTCCTCTCTCTCTCTCTCTCTCTCTCTCTCTCTCTGTGGAACTTCATCTTCTCTTCCCCAATCTTCTTCTTCTTCCTTCTTCTTTTACATTTCCAACATTCTTCTAAGGTAAGATTATTCTTTCATCTTTCTCTATTTTCATTATCTCACAATCTTCAAACCCTAAATTTGAGAATTGATCCAAAACTCTAGTTTCTTCGATTTCCGATTCCCTAATCCGAGAAATCCTTTGATCTCCCGGATTAGTGAACCCCATTGTTCGATTGGGTTATGACCATGCAAGATTGGGAGGTTCCATACCTCATCGGATCCAACCTTTACATTATTTGAACTTCATACTTCGCGGTTGTGATGATGGTTGCATTATTGCATGTCTCTTTTATGATTTTCTTAATTTATGATGGTAGATGCTGAATTCTAGATTATTATTGCTGTTTATTTCTGCTGGATTATATTGTTCATGAGCATGCATCATAATTAGGTCATCCTACATCAAAAGCACACAAAGTAGAATCAAACAAAGTAACCACAATCATATAAGCACAATCCAAACAAGAGAACACACGATTTTAGTGGAAAAACCCTGTGGTAAAAAACCATGGCACAAAGCGATGAATCACTATGAAAACGAAGTTTTAAGAGATGAAACTTACCTGGATCAACCCTCTAGAACGGCAAGATAAACCCTAATCCCGATTACACCCGCTTAATAGCGTAAGACCGAAATTAGAAAAAATTTACGCAAAACTGCACAAAACATCACGAACTGTCGACCGCTCGATTGACCGATCGAAATGGCTCGAGACAGTCCTCAACCGCTCGAAGGCACAAGTTCGACCAGTCGAACCTGCAAAAAACTATCCAGAGAGTTTCACCAAAATTCCGAATATCCTCAATCAGTCAAGCCCCTAAGTTTGATCCGTCGAACCCCTCCAAAATTGTCCAGAGACTTGTCTATGTAATTCCAGGCATCTTCGATCGATCGATTAGGGTAGTTGACTGGTCAATCAACCTGTTTTCTACACAGATTGAAGGCTCCATTCTACTCTATTTTAAATTTTAACGTCATTAAGAAATCCAACTTAACAATTTTGATTAAGTCAAGATTGAGTCACCTAGAGGAGGGTGTTTCATTGTGACTCAGCTCGAAATATTACCAGGTCAAGTTGACTCGACTTAGATAAGTCACCGACTTTTAAAATGATGAACATAACGGCATATGACAAATTGTTTGATCTATTCCAAGGCTGTCTTTACATTATCAAATTGTGACATTCTAAAATTTTACTACTTCGCAGGTAAAAATTTTACTTCTTTCTTATTCTTTGATTATGTAAACAAGCAAATTACATTCTAATGTAGCATTTCGTTTACCACAAATTGCATGGCAATTTGTATGGTTTATAGTGCATTCTAATGGTGCCTGAATTATATGAGATTTCTCATCAACATCAAATAAACTAAGGTCCTAGAGAGACCAGAACCAGGTTGCATTTAGATGCACAAGCAAATTGGATTGTGCAGTTCCACTTTAGTCAAGAGGAAAGCACAGAAGCTGATGATGTTTCCTAGCATTTGAAATGTGGAAGTAGGCCAAAACTTGTAGTTACATCTCTTTCAAGTACAACTTGAAAGTAGCATAACTACAATTTGGAGCCCATATCCTTGATTTCAAGGTTAAGCAAATTCAATTGTTGGACCATAGTGACAAATCTCAATCTCGGAAATTTTCAAAATTTGAAGTTTATCTCAAGATAACATTGTAAAAATCTCGCAAAAAATAAAAAATAAAAAAATTATTATTAGTCAGTAAATACTTTTAATTTTTAATATATAATTATATAATGAAGAATTAAATTTATAAATAATTTTCATGTTAATATCGGATTAATTTTTTGAAAATTTAATACTATGGATATTTAGAAAATCTCACAATATCATTAAATTTTTCACGTGCAAAAATGCTGCTGGATTTACAAAATCTTGACAGTATTTGTCACAGGGAGCTAGAAAAATAACTGCAATTCAATTCAATTGTTATCCAAATGCACCTACAACAAATATATTCATTGACAAAAACTTGTGTAAAATTTGAGTTCTTAGAGTTGTCGAAAGGAACCCATCAAAATACACAGTTAAGCTACTTCTACTAACAAGTAATTAAAGAAAACCAGGAAATTTCAAGTGCCGATGTAAGGCAACTTCTATTTCAAACATTACGAAACACAATGTTTATAAAATTCTACTACATAATGAAGAAAACACAACATTAAGACAAATGCACATGCAAATGGAATTTTCCAAAAACAAATAAGGCACATTGAAGATTGTCTAAGTAAGATGAATTAGGTCAATTGCCATTCACGACCGGTCAAATGGCTATACATTCACTGAATTTGGACCTTCTATTTGGTGGGTGCTATGTTGGATGGTTGGCAGTACAAAACGTTCCAGTCAAAGAATATTTCCACTTGAATATGGGCTGTCGATGGCTTTTTACTTCACCATCAGTTTAAAGACCAGAAACTGGACATTTGCATTTCCTTATCATTTTTTTTTTTTTGGGTCCAACTTTGAGCTAAGTCCCACTAGATGGATAAACCATGAGTCTGGTGATGAATGGCAATTTATCAATCCTAGCTGAACTTGGATTTACTATATATTTTGAGGTGGAATTCTCATGCATACCCAGATTCTCTGCAGAAACCTCTCTCTCGAAATCCTTTTGGAAATGGCCCAAAACATCTTGAAGCCTTTGATCCTGTGGAAAAAAGAATAAAGGACCCAGGAATGCCAATGAATTAGTTCGCAATTTCTAACAAACAGGGCCCACATTTCAGTGATCAGACCATTGATCTTCTGGAACACCACCATGACAGACCATGCCACAAATGTTTCCAGATTGGAATGCGGACCTTTGTTGTATCATCTTTCATTAATCATCCATTTGCAAGCTGCCAATGAATTAATGGCATAAGGACAATCCCCACTGAGGATGTACCATACCCCAAAAATAACCCTGATGACATAATTAACGAAAGAAATATCATCTGGCATCTGGCAAATTGATAAATAATGAAAGAAATATGACAACCAACATTCAATTAGAAAACGGGAAAAATTAAATGGCTAGCATTTTCCAATCTGAAAATCTTGGAGTATTGAACAGAAACTGTGGGACCCATCAGAACAATGGCCCCACTTATACGGACCATATCCCATGAATATCCTCCAAAGTTGAGTGGAGGATTTCAAAACTATAGTACATATCAAGACCATAAAATACAAGTCCAAAATCACAAATGTCCATTGATGGCGGGTGGGAATCCCAACACATTCAAAATGCCCATCACACCCAATGTTGACAAAATCGTTATCGTATCACAAATCGTAGTAGGGATTGAATCGTATCGTATCGCAAATCGTATCGTAAATAAATCGTAAGATTTTTTAAAATTTTCTTAAAAAATTGAAAAAATATAAAAATATAAATAAATCAGATTTGTTTTTTAAAATTCATCTATCTTCCTTTTGCCATCAATGTGCACCAAGTAATACCAAGTCATAATAGTGTTAAAGGATTTTTATTCCTTCATTTTTTGTCTTCCATGAAATTTCCCTTTAAAAAACATAAAAGGATCTTTTAATAATTTATGTTCTTGTTACCTTTCTTGAATGTAGAATCATGGTGGAAAAGTGGCCTTTGACATTGTAGACTGACAAAAAAAGATATTTTGATTTTTACACATCATTCCATAATACATGTAAGCCATGTTGATATAAAAATAGTAAGATTCATATAAAAAGAGATACAAGGTTGGGATTCAAATTGTTTTGCTTTAGATTCGACTAAAATTGTATATTGTAAATCGTAAATCGTAGGATTTTGACAACACTGATCACACCAACCTTTTTTAAGATGGATTGCTCTTTGGACATGTGGGGCCACGGTTCAGCGATCCAAACCCATGACATGGCAGGCCCCATAGGAGATTTTCCATCATAACCGAAATCCATCCAAATGGCAGAGTCCTAACCCATCAATCAATGACTGCCGTCTAGATGGTTAGCGGAGGAAAGACAACAATGATCCACAATCAAGTGAAGAGAAGAAAAAGGAAAGCCCAAATTTTCAACATCAAGGATCTCACACCAAGGGAGATATCTGGTGCATGGCCCACCTGCATTGGGACACATCGGGATGTAAAGAGTCCATGTAACCCAAAGTTCTATGGGCCCACCATGATATCACATCCACTCCATCCATCAGTTTCACCAGCTCATGTTAGGACGAACCAAAATGAGGGACATCCAAAACTCAAGTGGGCTGAAACAACGGGGATAGAAACGCCCACCATTGGAACCTTTATGGGGACCACTATGATGTTTATATGACTTCCAACCCTTTCAGAATGTCACTTCCACTAGGATGAATGGAAAACACAGCTATCAGCCCAATGAAAACTTCCGTAGACCCTAAGAAGGTTCCAATGTTGGGCTTTCAATCCCCAGTGTTTCTTTTGGTGCAGTCCACTTGGGTTTTGGCTCAGCCTGATTTTTGCACCCACGTCCGAACATGATCTGCTGCACTGAATGGATGGAGTAAACAAAACACAGACATCACGGCGGTCCCCACTAATCTTTGGGTTAGAACTGTGAAAAGACAATGGTGTTCTAACTGGTCCAACGCCTCTAATTATTTTGATCGTGACACTTTATTTTAGTTCTTATGAAACGAGCTAGATAGACAATCTATATTGTGCCCATACCACAATTTGATTGAGTTGGAGATGTTGGAAATGGGCCAGTGGGGCCCACTTGTGGCAACCACTAATGAGTGGGTCCCATGTAAGTTTCTCTCTATATACCCACCTTCCGGAGTAGAATTCTAAATTTTGAATTTAGAAATGAATTCAAAATTGAATTCAATTATAGATAAGATTGGAATAGGGTTAGATTGGATGAGACTGAATAACTTCTGGCATCAACTAAACTCCTAACCCTTCCTACGACAGGGGTTATCTCATTAATTCCATAATAAAAAGTACGACTTAACTCATCAAAGAGAAACTAGGGAAAAATAGTATATCTATACATTTTTTTTTCCATCTGGCCCATCCCTTATACGATCTAAGCCATTGATTGTAATTCAGGGCCATCTTAACCGCAGAATCAGAAGGGTTATCAGACCTCTCTGCTCCCTTAGTGATTAGGAAGACTACTGGACGTTCTCCATCCATTTTGACTTTTGTGAAGGTCCCAAAATCGTGTAGACCGTCAAGTCCTGCTGCCCTTCCCATCCAGGCCGTCTATCAGAAACTTGTAATGATACCAATACTCAGACACTGACTAGCTAATAGGGAAAAGGGAATTTGGAAATCCCATTCCCAACGTGCACAGGGATTAGCGCCAAAGAGAGAAACCCAAAAACGAGGAAGAAGAAGAAGAAGCTTACAACGTAAGAAAAGGCAACGTCCGGATTGAAGCCGAAGGGGGTGTGGTTTTTTCTTCTAGTCACAGTCGAAAGCATTGTCACCACTGCTTATGCCTCTGGATTTCAGAAATCCTGAAATCACTTTTACACGAAGCCGAGGAAGAAAATCGTAGAGAAGAATGCTCGGATTCCGAATGCTGGTTTGAGTTTTCGGTGATTGCAGAAGACTTCTTATGAGAGAAGCTCAGAGATTTTTGAGAGGTTTTTGGAAAGTTTATGAGACGGTTCGTGGAAGTTTTAGTTCTCGGACGTTGTTAATTCCACGCGCGTGGGATGTCGTATACCTATTCACACGCGACTCACATACAAATATGAAACATGTGTATGAGATCCGAGCTTTCCATTTGATTTTAAATATCAGATAATTTTACTATCCATGTGGGTCACATCTTACAAGGTAAATTGATAGTTACATTTTTTCTAGCCATTGATTTGTTTTGATATATTGTGACCAATCTAAGGCTTCAAATTGATTAATTCTTATGAAGGAAGACCTGGGTAGTGTAGGTCACATTATGGAGAGGTCAGATCTTACACATATGACACACTAGGAACAATCAACCGTGCGTGGATGTGTACATATTTCACATGCGCGTGGAATTAGCAAACATCGTTTTGGAAGTCCTTTTTTTTGGAAGGTAGGAGCTATATATGATACTCAGGTGAATATGACGCTTGATACGCAACTGTTGAGAAACTGTAGATAGTGCATTACACTATCTCCAAGTCACGTTCTCAAGATCGGATTTGTTCAACAATCGTACCCTCCGATTCCTTGACATCTATTTGGGGAAATAGGACCGTTGGTCATATTTTTCATTTCTAGCCGTCCATTAAATGTCTACTAATCTGAAATAGACATACTGAAATAAGTTTACTTTTTGTTTTATACTTAATTCCCATAGGTAAAATCATTTAGACGGTTTAGATTGACTACTTATATGCCATTTCTATGAGATTTATAAGTGTAAGCGTATCATTTACTATTCTCTGCCAGTGTAGCTAAGTTTTTCCCTTGAAAGTTTCCGTCGAGAAGGATTTGGAAGGTTTTTTTGTTTTCTTGAGGTTTGTTAATTCCACACGCGTGTAGCCTCATATACATTCGCACGTGGGAAGACGTTCAAATATCAAACATATGTGTGAGATCTGATCTTTAGATAAGGTTTAAAAAAATTCTGAGATATGTTTTTTGTATTAAATAATCAGAAAATGTCACCATTAACGTAGGCCATGACAAGGTCAGTTGATGGTTAGATTCTTTTTTTTTTCAGCCGTTCATGTTTTTGACGTAATGTAGCCAAGATAAGTGTAAGATGGCCTGATTTTTATACAGGAAGATCTAAACGGTGTACATCAGCTGATGGAAAGCTCTGATCTCACACATGTACCATATTATAACACATGCGCACGTGTAAATTTCTACTGATTCAGACGCTCGTCTAATCAGTAGATCTCTTGTCCGAAGGTTTTGACTTAGGGGTGTTAATGGGCCGGGCTCCCGCCTGAAAAATCAGAATAATTTTGAATAAGCCCGACTTCAGGCCCGGACCGAAACAGTTCTGAATCCGGGCTGAGACCTACCTCTGGCTCGGCACGTTGACACCCTTAGTTTTGGCTAGAAAAGCTCGTGTAACCATGCCTAGACACTAGAGCCGTTTACGAACCAAGCCACCTTGAAAAGCTTGCTCGGCTCAGCTCAGAAAAGCTTAGTCCAGCTCAGCTTGTAGGGTGGATCAAGCCAAGCGAAGCCTATTTTTTGGGCTCATTAAAAATTCTAGCCGAGCTCGAGTTAGACTGAGCTTGATTTGGCTCGGCTCGAAACCAGGCTCAAATCGGCTTAATTTTTTTTAAAATAAATATATAATATAACTTATATTTTATTCGAACACCCTCACCCACCCAACCGCCCCCCCTAGCCTCAAACCCTCGTCGCTCAACGCCCGGCCAGACTCTCTCCACTCCTCCCTCTCCAGTCTCCATTCCTCTCTCTCCCCGGCTAACCAACGCCTGGCCAGACTCGCCCGATCAACCAATGGGCAACCTGACCTGCTCAGCTGCTCCTCTCTCTCTCATCTTTCAAATCTCTCTCATTCTCCCCTCGTCGCTCGGCCAACCAACGCCCAGCTGAACCGACCCCCCTGTCCGACAACTAACTGGACCCCCCAACCTGTCCAACCGACCACCCTCAACCCTGTCTGAGCTTGAATTTAAGCTTGAAAGCTCGTCCAAACCAAGCCGAGCTGCCCAGTTGGGCTCGATGACCAAGTCGAGCCAAGCTCGAGCCCAACCACTTTGTTGGTCGAGCCGAGCCGAGCTCGGCCAAGCTCGATTCGATTTGGCTCGTGTATAGCTCCATCAGTCACACAAGTGCATGACTATTCGCTGAGGTGGATGGTAATCTTCTTGTGGATGAGATCCACACCGTCCATCAAGTGTTCTGCCTCATATTAGCCCTTGATCCTGAACAACACACTGACGAAAAATTCAAGTGGGCCTCACCATAGGAAATAGCGTAAAATCTTTCTAAAACTTCTAAATTGACATGGTGTGATCTGCCTGAGTTTCAAAATAGCCTGAAATTTTTTTAAATTTTATTATAGCATACCTTGTCTTGCTACAAAGAGTCAGGTGAATGAATGAATCAGGTGGCATATAATTGCCTTTTTAACATTTAACTCTTTTAAATCAAATATATATAAGGTTTAAATGGTCAGGTTTAGCCAAAATTAGACCCATTCATTTATTAAATGAGCTTAGCTTCAAATGTTAGATCCAAGTGGTTTTACTAAGTGGGTGGGTCTAAGTTAGGTCTAGGTCTAGATCTAGTAGACGGAGATCCACCCAAACCCATTTATAAATGGGTCGGGTTTAACGGGTCCAATTAATGCATGTCTAAACCCTAAACCAGACCCACTTATAAACGGCTCTAATGGTTCAAATCATTCAATGGTGGCCGTTCAATACCCATTGTTTCCTCTTGGGTGGCCCACTTGAGTTTTTTATCCACCTCATTTTTCTTGTCTCATGTCCTAAACTGAGCTGGCAGAATGGATGGACGGGGTAGATTTCTCATAAACATCACAATGGGCCTGTGGACCCTCGTCGATTTTTCCGCGCTCCCACACGACGTCGTTCTCCCTTTCCTTTCGGAAGAAGAAGAAGAAGAGGTGCGTGAGTGCGAAATCGCCGTTTGTGCCACTGGCTTGCCTCGTTCTCGAGGGCTTTGTTTGGTTGTCGTATTGAGCTGGATGTGTTTAAGTGAATTTATATAAGACCAGAGTCGCCACTAGCCAGTTACTTCGAATCTACAGTCGGCTAGACCCCGTAGAAACGTTAGAGAAGGGAATCCGAAGATTCCTTCCTCTAAAATGACTCCTGTTGATCTGCGGTCAGAGATTCAAGGTAAGGGATCACGGTTACAGGGTGGGAAGAGGTTAAGCACCCCACACACTGCCCGTACCGAAGTACGGTCTCTACTTCACAGAATCGATCGAATACTTGAAAGTCTAATTTAATCCTCGTATATTCTCATGAATGACATGATGCATGAATGCGGGTCTGAACAGTAAGAGTTTCTGATGGGCAGGTTCCAACAACGGGCAAACCCAGAGCGTACGCTCGAACTGACAGGTGCTTAATGTAAGACGTATGCAGTGTACTTGAGTAATCAAGGTGCTTTTAGTGAAGCATGAATGCAGGTCTGAACAGTAAGAGTTTCTGATGGGCAGGTTCCAACAACGGGCAAGCCCAGAGCATACGCTCGAACTGACAGGTGCTTAATATAAAGACATATGCATGTGTGTTTGAGTAATCAAGGTGCTTGTAGTGAAGCAGGGGGGTGGGAAGAAAAGTAAATGTTGCACTTATGCTAGATGCAAATGAGATGATGCTGGAAAAGAGTAGCTGGGTGGACGGAGGTGTCGCAAGGGTTGGCTTCGAGTGGCTGGATCAAGACTTGGGTGGCTTGGGAGGCTTGGACCAGTGGTCAGGCTGGGCTGGACCAGGGCTAGGCTCTCCTCACTCGGGCTCTCCTTGGTGAAGGAATGGGCTAAAGGATGAAGGAGGGTGACTCAGACGGACGGGCTCTCTCTAGCTGAGTGGTGTCTTGAAATGAGAAGGGGAGGGGGTATTTATAGCAGCGAGCAGTGGCAGAAGTCGTAATTTTGTCCGGGCGGCCTGCCATGGGCCGCCCGTGCGGCCGCTCCTCGGTTTCCAGCGAGTACGGCCGTTCCCTCGGGGCTGCTGTTGGACTCGCTGGTCGACTCAGTGAGTTGACTCAGCGGGTCGACTCGGTGGTTTGACTCGACGGGTTGACTCGACGGGTTGACTCGGTGTTTTGACTCGACGGGTTGACTCGACGGGTTGACTCAGCGGGTTAACTCAGCGAGTTGACTCAGTGATTTTGACTTTTTTTGGGATTTTTTTGACTGGACTTTTTTATGGGGGGTTTTTCAGGGTGGTGTTTAGGACTGGGTTGACTGGGTTCAGGCTTGAACTGGGCTATGGAATGGGGCTTACAAGGGTGAGTTTGGCTGAGTTTGGACTTGGGGTTTGGGGGTATGGTCCTCTGTTCAACCAGCTATCTCTACCAACAGTGTAGCCGAAGGTGGGGTGTCTACAGATGCCCCTCTTTGGCAGAGGTTGCATGCAACCGAATGCCAAAGCGAGTGGACACCCCACTTCTGACCCGGTCATTCATAGATCATGGTCTGAAATCTTTGCTTGCTTTTGCATCTGTGCCAGTTGATCGTTTGGAGATCGCTCACTCGCACATACTGCGAGAGTTTGGAGAAAACGTTGCGATTGTCCCTGCAGTTTGCTGCAACCTGGGTACCCAATCGCAACCCTTCCATTCCCGATCGGTACTAACATCGGAAAGGTACAGCAGAGCCTCTGCGTCGACAGTCTTACGAGGTTACTAACCCTGTGATTGATTGTATGTTTGATGTTTTCCCAGATCACTCCAGGAGTACTTGTTTCGCTTGACTGTCAAAGTGGTTAGACGCCCTGCGTCAGATAGTCTTACGGGATTCTACTACGCCGACTTGGACTCAGTCAAGGTACTTCAGGCATCCACGCCTAGGTATGTGCGGGTGGACTTTTCCACCCGATCTGCTGATTTTGATGCTTGGTTTGCAATTCATTCTTTCCTTGATTGTGGTCTGGAATCTTTGTTGTCCTTTGTATCTGAGTCAGTTGATTGTCTGGAAATTGATAACTCGCACATACCGCGAGAATTTGGAGAAAACGTTGCGATTGTCCCTGCAGTTTGCTGCAACCTGGGTACCCAATCACAACCCTTCCATTCCCGATCGGTACTAACATCGGAAAGGTACAGCAGAGCCTCTGCGTCGACAGTCTTACGAGGATGCTGACCCTGAGACTGATTGTGTGATGTTTGATGTTTTCCCAGATCACTCCAGGAGTACTTGTTTCGCTTGACTGTCAAAGTGGTTAGACGCCCTGCGTCCGATAGTCTTACGGGATTCTACTACGCCGACTTGGACTCAGTCAAGGTACTTCAGGCATCCACGCCTAGGTATGTGCGGGTGAACTCCTTCCACCCAATCTGCTGATTTTGATACTTGGGTTCCAATTCATCGTTTCCACCTGTTCAAATGGTTTCTGTGACCGAGTCTTTTGGCTTTCATCCCTTTTTTGTATCTTGGCATGTGGTACAACCGTACTGACACTGGAGTTCAGTTCGACCGCACTTTGAGTGCATTGGATCCGATGATCTCCGGGGAAACCGCGAGACATTGGATCTTATTTGATTTTTGCGTTGGCTCCTACCTAGAGATATGGAAGATCTCCTGGTGTGTTGGAGGCAGAACGCTCTACTGAGAAAATATTTTTGGGTTTTAAAAAGATACCCACTCTGGGGAGTGATACTCCGTGGGGTTTTTATTTGCGAATAGAAATATTTTTTTGTCTTTTTAAAATGAAAATCTGGTTTGCATGTGCCTCCACTAGGGATGCGTGTGGGGTCTTTAGCTAACCGACTTTTATTTTGAAAGCAGGTAAACATGATGATTGATGCGATGGATGCTGATGCATGGAGATGCATGATGAATGCATGGTTTGGCTCATTCTCTTTTCGTTTGATGATTTTGCTTTTGCTGGAGATGCAGAGAATTTTGAGCTTATTGCTTGCAGGGTTGTATTCCCTTGGGGATTTTCTTTTCGATACGGAGGTTTGGACAGCGGGTTGGTCAAGATCCCGACCCGTGGTCGATCAGGTCCATCGTCCCAAGATGCTGTTTCTTTGCTAATGAGAATGTACGAGGATATCATTCGACTTCAAGATGTTCTTCTGGGCATACATGTGATTGAGATGGTGTTTGGTTGCCCGTTTTGGTCAAGATTCCAATTTGCGGGCGATTGGATCCGTCATCCCATACTGTGAAGTGAGCGGAGTTCAAGACTCCTGAATTGTAGTGCTGGGGATGCTAATTTTTGTGATTTTTGTAAATATGTGGTCCGAATCTTTACCTGGGAGGGTAGAGATTGGTTTATTGAAAACAAAGGAAATATTTTTTGTGATTTTCGAAAATATTTTATTTGAAAGCAAGGGAAATATTTTTGTGATTTTTGACGATATTTTGATTGAAAGCAAGGAAAATATTTTTGTGATTTTTGACGATATTTTGATTGAAAGCAAGGAAAATATTTTTGTGATTTTTGAAGAGGTGATTTTGCAATGTTTTTTGTATTTTGTGATTTTTCTGAAATGCAGGGAAAAGATGTGGAATTTCCATCCACTTCTAGCTTCTACTGCTGGTAAGGCACCCGATCCATTTTACGTCAGCGAGCAAGACGGGTCTCACACAGTTAAGTGCCGTAGTTTTACATCTTCGGATGAGGGGATTTTGAGGGTTTTCAGTCAACACACCCACAAAGTTGCCTGTTCCTCATGTGCAATGCATATAGACCACGTATCGTCCGACGGACTCCTTCGGCCACAAAATGAGCCACATCCTCACATTTCCCTTAGTCAATCCAGTTTGGGGTCTTACGTTGCTCACAATTCCGTGAGGGTGAGCTCCACCTCCCAAAAGCCTTAATCCCCTTCATGAGTTCTAGGAACAGGGAACATCCGTCAGCTTCAACAGCGACTCCCAAATCAAGGTTGTCTATCACGGTGCGTTCAACACGAACATGATTGCGGAGTTCTGCCTGCCACAGCCCTTACCTGTTTAAGAGATTCCAGACACCCGTACGGTCAAGTGTCAGCCATGCCTGGAACAGGTTAGGAAAGAAAGCCCCCGAGAAGTTAATCCCAGTGTAGTTTAAGGTCTTCGGACCGCTGGGGATAAATTGGTGCGTTTGAACTAGTGGCGAAATTTTTTTTGTTTTATATTGTATCTATATATATATTTTTTTGTTTTGAAAAGGTTCCAGATTTCAACTCGGGTGACCAAGATTGATACTGGTTTTTATGGAAAGCTTTAAACTATTTTTGGTATTTTTGAAATGATCCGGGTTATCAAACCATGATCCCCACGGTCGAGGCCGATGCCGGTTTTTAGTTGAAAGCGAGAAAGGTCCCCCGAGAAATTAATCCCAGTGTAGTTTAAGGTCTTCGGACCATGAAACTGTACAAAAGAGGGGCAACATATTTTTTTTGTTTTTGAAAAAATGTCCGGTGTCAGCGGATGGACAATCCAGACTGATGCCGGTTTTTATTGAAAATCTCTCGGGATGTCGATCCCGACGTAGTTTAAGGTCTTCGGACCAAAACTTTAAAAGCGGGGCTGGTAATATATTTTTATGATTTTTTGAAAATGTCCGGAGTCATTGATCTTGATGTGAGCAAACAAGACCGACGCCGGCTTTTATTGAAAATCTCTCGGGATGTTGATCCCGACGTAGTTTAAGGTCTTCGGACCCAAAACATGTACAAGAGGGGGCAAACATATTTTTTTGTTTTTCGAAATGATCCAGATCATCAGATCTTGGCCCGAAAGGCTGGGATCGATGCTGGTTTTTATTAAAAATCTCTCGGGACGTTGATCCCGACGTAGTTTAAGGTCTTCGGACTCAAAACATGTGTACAAATAAGTGCATAAATACATTTTTTGTGGTTTTCGAAAGTACTCGGTGTCGTCGGATCTTGATTCGAGAATCAAGACCAATACCGGCTTTTATTGAAAATCTCTCGGGATGTGAATCCCGACGTAGTTTAAGGTCTTCGGACCCAAAACATGTACATAAGAGCAACAATCCAGGTTGGAGACTGCGGGAATTCTCTTAGGAATGGTTCGGATCATCAGGTCATACCTTTGGATGGTTGAGATTATTGTTTGTCCAAGTCAAATTTTCCTTTCTTTTTCTTGAAAATTCCATGGAACTTTTTCACATCATCAACCCAATTTCTCACCCATTTCTCATGAGATGAGATTTTGGTGAGATTTCTTCCTTTTTCTCATCCTTCTCTTCCATCACTTCATTCTTACATGAAGGTACAAGATTCACTTGCAACCACCCTTCCCAAGGGGGAGTTCTTCCCAAGGAGAGGGAGAGGGAGGTCGTTTCACCTAGGTAGAGGCTAGGAAGGCCTCCCATGGGCCGCCCGACCGGTCTGTGCCTCCTGGTCTCTTCAGGGGGCTGGGTAAAAGGGTGCCCTCCCCTTTTCTATATAACATGGGACACCCCCCCTTCAAACGTGCAATCTCTCTCTTCTTTCTCTCATACTTTTTCTTTTTTCAAGTTTCCTCTCTCTTTCTTTGGTGGTCCTTTGCTCTTCTCAAGTGGTGGGCCTTGGAGAGGTCTTGGGACAGCAAGGTGGTCCTTCTTTGGTGAGTGGTAAAGGTATGGACCACTTCCTTTCTCTTTCTTGTCCTTTTCCATCTTCATTGTCTCTTCTCATGGTCCTTTTTCTTTTTCATGTAGCTATTCAAAGAAGGTGTGAAGGTGGGCCCAAGTATTCTTGACCTTTTCCTAGATCTCAAGTCTTTCAAAGGTGGTGCTTGGAGAAAGACATTGCAAGCTCTCTACTTTTTTCATCCATTTTTTTTTTCACACTCCCTTCATGTGTATGTAAAGAGTGATTTTGCCATGTCATCAAGTGTGCATGGCAAGATACTCTATCTTTTTCATGGGAGTTGGGACTCTTTTCATGTGTATCAAATGGGCTCAAAGTGAAGTCATGGCCCTTGGTGTATTTGATGGGCCCAATGCTTCATTTTGGGCTCCCTCATGCTTTCTTGCCCTTGTCATTTTTCCTTGGAACTCTCCTTTCTTTTCCATCTTCTTTTCAAGATTTGGGCCCATGGGCATGGTAGGGCCCATCTCAAGTTTTGGGCTCATGGGGCTCATTTTAGGTGACCCCATCTTTTTTCATATATGTATGGACCAAGATGACTAGCCCATTCTTCATTTTGGATCTCAAGTGGGCTAGTTTTCCTAGTTGGGCCTTTATGGACAAGTGGCCCAACTCTTCCATATGATGTACCTCTTTGTACAAAGTGTAGTGGGCTCCTTGAGGTTTTTCATGTGGATGGGCTTTTGGGCCTTCATTGAAACTTGGGCACTTCTTTGAACCATGTGTGCCCCACTACACTTTGTTCATGTGGGATTTTTCTTTTCATGCTTTTTCTTTTGATGGATGGAGGACTTGAGTTACTTGACCATCTATAAGTCCCATGAGTGAGTTGTTCCCACAATCTCACTAGTTTCAAATGGTTTTCCTTGTGGTAGGAATGTGGTTCTCAAGAGTTTCCCTCTAATGTTATCAATCTCGAATGGATGATCCTCAAGTGAGCTATCCATACAACCATAGCTCCTTGATCCTTTCTTTGGGGCTTGGTGGGTCATTCCACCATCATTTTAAGTATGAGTGGTTTTTCTTTCCATTTGTGGGAAAGAATGATACCCATAGGTTGCCCATTTTTGTCCCATGCCTTGGGACATTTTGGATTTTGATATTCAAGTGGGCTATGTGTAACATTCTTATCCATTTTCATGATGGTTGGGTGACTCATCAAGCCATGCTCTTTTGTGCTCAAATGGTCTCCCCTTTGGTGAAAAAGTTGGTGCACATAAGTTGCCCAAACTTGCCTTTTCATGGGCATTTTCAACTTTGATTCTTCATGTGGGCTATGTGCATCAACTTTCTACCCTTAGCTTCTTTGATTCATATGTTTGTGGGTAGACCTCCTTGTTGTATTTTCATGGTCCAAACTTTCATCAAGATGAGGCATATAAGGTTGCCCATGGTTAACCCATGAATGGGTCCTCATGTTCTTCAAGTGGGCTATGTGCTCTCTCCAATCCATTGAGATGAGGCATTTGGGTTGCTCTTGGGGGCCCGTTTCCTTTCTATTCCCCACTTGTCCATGCATATGTGTAAAAAGATGAAGACATCCTAAGTGAGAATCATGACCTTGGCATAAAAGTGAGTCAATCCTTGGCCACATGTGGACTTTGAAGAGGAACTTCTCATGTGAAGTAGGACTCTCATCCTTAGTTGATCTCATGGCACTTGAGTGCATTTGTTGTCCAAAATGTGTCCTTGGATGATGGACTTTTCTTACCTGAGGCATACCATGCCACCTTCTTTAAGGTGGGCCTTACTTTTTCCAATGGGTCCAACACATATCCTAAGTGACACATGGAGTTGGACTTTAGATTTTGCATTGGAATGTGAGTCCAATCCCATGGGTTTCTTGGATGAGAATTTGGATTTTAATGGGTAAAGGATAGGGACTTACCTTGCCAAGCTTGTAGGATTCCATGGCGGATGGTACTAGGGGCCACCAAGTGGTTGACGAGGATGATCCTGCTTTCATTGTCCGCCGAGGGGACCACATGTGTTCCCTAGCTATGGAGCATCAACCTCTTCCTGCTATCAAGGGTCGAGGTACCAGGGATCGCTGGGACAATTGGATGAAAGAGCCACAGCCCTTGCTTGAGCGAGTACTAGATGGTACTCCTTTTGCTGGCCTCCTCACCCTACGCTTCCATAATAACGACGCCAACCGTATGATGCTTGCGGCCCTTTGTGAGAGGTGGCGGGATGAGACCCACACCTTCCAGCTCCCTTGTGGAGAATGGGGAATAACCCCTTTGGACATTTACATGCAGATAGGCTTCCCGTTTCATGGGGCAATTGTCCCTCAAGTGAGCTCTCTAGCTCCCCTCTCTTCCACTGATTGGCTGCGGCTTGTCGGTGACGTCCCTCCTGAGGGTGAATTCCAAGGCCATCAAGTGAAGATGCGATGGTTTTACAACAATTTCGCTTCCGTCGTCCCTACCACCGAGCGAGAGGCCCTCCACAAGGCGCGGGCCATGATCACTTATGCTTTTGGATCCTTTCTTTTTTGCCATGCGAATGAGAGAGTTGATCCTAAATTTCTTCGTTTAGTCGAGGATCTTCATCACCCCTATAACTGGAATGGGGCCATCCTGACCCGTCTCTTTCAAGGTCTGGACAAGACCTGTCGGCATAGCCGGTCCTTCACAGGCTTCTGGCCTGTCGTTGAGGTACCTCTTCTTTCATCCTCCTTGGAGCCATTTGCCTCCTTTCTCTCTCTGATCATTAAATGTACTTTCATCCAGACTTGCTTTTATGACCATTTTCCGCATCTTGCGCCGAGGATGCGAGATGACATTGAACCCGCTCAGTATCGCCACATGTACTGGCATCAGCAGAATCGTCAGCGGAACTCCCGAATTCCTGGGGACAATTGGCGTGCTGATATAGACGGGCTGACTGTTGAGGACGTAAGTATCTTGCTTGTCTTTGTCCTTGTGCTGTACTTGTAACTGATCGTGGTAACCTCTTCTGCTGCAGTTTGCCCGGATGCCGTACGCTAGTTTCCCTCTCTACTACACACCCCAGCGCGTGGAGGCATATGATGCTTCATGTCTCCGTATTATGCTTTCTGACGCTGAGTCCTTCCAATGGTACTTGGGGGAGAGATTGCTTCTGCAAGTCACTGGGGTGGCTCGGGTCCCCTGTTCTGCACCTCCTCCAGCTGCTCGGATGCCAGCTGATGAGAGAGTTGAGGCTCTGGTGGGCCAGCCTGGCTTCCGTTTCACGATCCCGGATCGTGATTATGACGAGTGGTATCTGCTATTTGGCCAGGGGCCTTTGCTTCCTTCGCTTTACGTTCCAGGTGGCCGTCGCAGGTATGCTGGAGGTTCAGTGACTGCTCCTTTGATGGATCTTTATCGTCGGGAGCGGGACGCGAGGAGGGGCGATGATGATTATGTTGGTGACTTGTAGCTGTCTCTGCTTTACATGGCCTTGTACTTTTGTTTTTGTCCCCTTTTGTATCAAGCTCTTTTGGATGAATATACAGGCTTTAATTTCTCCCAAATTCCTAGGTGATGTCTGGATGCTTTGACTCTTGACTCATTCCTTCATGATTTGTGATTCCTCAACTGCATGGACAATGACTTGAACGGTTTAGATTGCTTGTTTAGGCCCTGCGGGGCCCACTTGATGATTGGATCTTGGATTCTGGCCCTTCTTTTGATGATCAGCCCTTTGATCTTGCCACTCCATGACTTGTGTAAGCTTTCCAATGGTTTGGATCTTGATGATTTGGCCCTTGAATGGTTCAGATTGATGGATTTGGCCCTGCGGGCCCACCTGAGACCTTAGCTTTACTTTAGGGCACCTCTTTTGATGATTTGTGAGGCTAGGAAGGCTTCTCATGGTGTGGATGATGGCTTGAACGTCTCTGATCGCTTGATTTGGCTTTGTGGGCCCACTTGATGATTAGATCTTGGATTCTGGCCCTTCTTGTGATGATCAAACCTTTGATCTTGTTGTTTGACGGCTCATGTAGGTTCTTCAATGGTTTAGATCATGATGATCTAGTCTTTGAATGGCTTGGATTGCTTGTGGCCCCCACTTGATCACTTTCCTTCTTTTTGACTTGATCAGCCATGTTCCGGCCACATTGCTTCATGATTGGACCAGTGGGGCACCTTTTGTATGATCTTGATCATCTTCAGTTGAAATTTGGAGTGGACCGGAGCCTTGGGCGGCCCACGGAGCGCCATCTGCTGACGTGGACTGTCAGCCTCACCTACCAAGAACCTTGGAGCCAATCCCGCGGAGAGAGGAAGTTTGCGTCCGTACGGGCGGCCCAGGGCAGGCCGCCCAAGGCTCGCCTCTTGAGCGGCCTGGGCTGGCCCTGGTTCGGACATCCTCTGCTGTCCTTTTCTCTTGTCCCCACATCCTCTGCACTGGATCATTCGATTCCAGCCATGAATCTACACTTTGTCCCCTCTTTCCTTCTCTTTTTGTCTTTTTCTTTCTTGATCTTTTGTTGGGCAGCCATTGATGATGGCTTGGGGGCCCTTGTGGGAGAGATTGGTGGGTCCCGTGTTTCAGCAATCGATGAGGGCTTTAAAGATGATGAGGTATCTTGGATTGATGGTGGAGATGGAGCATTAAATGGGGGCATTGATGAGGGGTTAGGGATGGTGGTTGATGAAGCTTTGAATAGCTCCATTAATGGTGGGATGGCTGGATTTTCAGATTTGAATGGGACCTTCATCATGGGAGGAATGGATGGTATAGATGGGATGATGGGATGGGACATAGGTGAGGCTATGCATCCCTTGAGTGTGGGCCCCATGGATGATTTGATGGACGGTGGTGATGGGACCATGATGGACATAGATGGGCTGATCTCATGTCTGGATGGTATGGATGGCTCAGATGGTACCTTTGACGGTTTGGATGCTCTTGATGAGGACCAGGATGAGCGGTATACTTGCTTGGGTGGACTTGATGTGATCATTGATGATGTACCCTTGATGATGGACGGTGTAGATGCCTCGATGATCCCTTTAATCGGCCAGGATGATGATTGGATTCATGATTTCTTGTTGGAGGGGGCCGCAGGTCCAGATCTGACCGTTGATTCTTCGATCGGGGCTGCCGGGACCCTTTTTGATGGTTCAGATGTATTCTTTGACGGTCAGATTAGCCAGGATGCCACGATGTGCGGTGTGATCTTCACTGATGGCTCTTTTGGTGGAGAGCATTGTCCTTCCCTTGGTCATCGGTCCTTTGCGCACTCTGTTCATGAGGTGGGCGAGTCTTCCCATGCGGCTGAGGTTATGACAGTTTCAGATAGTGATGCGACTATATCAAACATAGCCGTTACTGGGGACAGGTCAGGGGCTGTCGAGTCTGCAGAGGTTCCAGCTTTTCCTTCTCCTTCGCCCGTTGACCTTCCGATCCTTGATGAGCTGTCATTGATTTCTGGGCCTTTTGTCCTGGAAGGGGTACCAGTGAGGACTTGTCAGCTGCTTCCTCGTCCTTCTTGCTCGCCACGACTGCTTGCTTGGCTTGACAGCTTGTCAGCTTATGAGATTTGGGAGTTAGAGTCCTATGGCTTTGGCAGTTTGATCCATATGGCCAGAGTTGATATTGACTGGAGGATGCTCGGAGCTGCATTGATTGATTGGGTCCCTTCGTTGAACTTGTTCGCGTTCAACGATATGGAGATGGGACCTTCTTTGGAGGAGCTTGCTCGCTTGACAGGCCTTCCCTTGGATTATGCTCAGTATTTCTCGCTGAAGACATCGCCGAAGACTGCTACACCGCAAAACTGGTTCGGGATCCCCTATCTTGTTCGGCCTGTAGCCGGTGGCCAGGATGCCGTAGTGTTCTCTTTGGACTTGCTGTATGATCTTTTTTCGGGTCCTCAGAGTACGGCCGGTTCTACCTTTGCTCGGAACGCACTGATGTTCTGTTTGATTGCTGAGGTGCTGTTCTCGGGATGGCGCAGGTCCCAGACTCCTTTGCTTTTTGAGGTGATGAGCCGAGCTGTCCGTCGGCAGGGGATCATTTCTCTCATCTTGGCCGAGCTATTTGATGGGCTGACCGACTGTGCCCTGGGCCGCACTCGTGTCCTTCGCGGCTGTTGTGCTTTCCTTCAGGTATCTTTTCTGCACCTTTTTTCTTCTTGCTTTGCTAGGAATTGTTTTGCTCTAGCTGAACTTCTTTTGCTTTCTGTGATCAGGTATGGTTATGGGAGCGTCTTTCTCTGACCGTTCCTGTACCTCTTCCTGGCATCCCTAGCTCTGACATCATGCGTTATATCATGGAGTTCCTTCCGCATACGGCTAGGATGAGCGAGCCCTTGTATCGCAGGATGTTTGCTGAGCTTCGTGACTGGAACGTTCGTTGGGAGTCATCTTGGCTTTCACTTCCTCCAGTGCTTTGCGATGCACACTGCCATCCTCTGATGTTGGTAGGCTTTCGATCCTACTTTTCTTACCATCCCATCCGGTTCCTGCGGCAGTTTGGGTATGAGCAGGATGTTCCTCATTTTGCTTTCACGGGTATCGGGCGTCGAGTACTCCCCTCTAGATCTTCTGACTTCAGGACCCGGATTGATTGTTCCTGGGCGAGTTATTTGACAGCTGATTTGTTGGGATTTGAGCTGCGGACTTTTCCGATGGCGACCGCCCCATATCAGTACTGGGTTGCTGAGCAGTCTTTGTATCGACGTATCCCTTGTTGGCACCAGACTGCTGATGAGGACGAGCAGGATATTCTTGGAGATGCTGGCTCTTCATCTGGTTCATATGAACCTTTTGAGGAGCGTCCGTTTATCGATCCTGGCTTCCTCTTGGCCACTCATGGTCATCTGCTGTCTGAGATCTCTGCACTTCGGTATCATTGTGAGATGATGTCGAGGAGATTGGCTGCCGATCGGAGGTTGTCTGATGAGGAGACAGCGATCCGTACCCTTGAGCGCGATGAGGTGCATTACCTGCGTATGGAGGTGAGCAGGTTGAGAGCGAGACTATCTTTTTATGAGTCAGAGGACTCACCTGATGTGGCCGAGGAGGAGGGTAGAGATTGATTGTGTTGGCCACCTGCACATTCCTTTTTTGCATATATGATTGATGATGATGCATTTTTGTATTTTTTGAAAAAGGTGATACGTTATATGTAAAAGAAATATGATGCATTTAATTAAAGAAGAGAGAACTGTTTGAAAATCTACTGTGCCATGAGTTGTCTTGTAAGTGTGTCTGGATTTTGTGTCAGGATATAGGAATCAGAACTGGGGCTCGGTCAATGATTTGACCGATGTCTCGAGATTCGACTTGCTTGATCCTTTGGTTCCCTAGAGATGTAGGCAATGGAAACTCTTGCTTCCTGAGATTGTCAGAGTTTGTAGAGTTCTTTGCCCCTGACTGTACTTCCTCTTGTTCTTGCACTTTCACTGCTTGAACCGATCTGGACTGTCTGATTTCTTGGTACCCTGCACTTTTTTTTTTTTTCATTTGAGCCATTTTTGCCTGCAGTGCCCTTTCGAGTTTTCACCACAGCCGGCTTTTTCCCGTCATTTTTGCCCGTGGCGCCCTTTCGGGTTTTCACCACGTCCCGGGTATTTGGTCTTGCCTGCCCCTTGGCAGCTATGCTGTTTTTACCCTTGGTGCCCTTTCAGGTTTTCACCAAGTCCGCTGTATGCCCACTGTTTTTACTCGGAGCGCCCTTTCGGGTTTTCACTCCGCCCTCTTTGTTTAGGCACACATTTTCTTTTTCTTTTTTTTTTCTTTTTTTTTTTGCTGCATCCTTGGATAACTGCGGCGGCTAGAGGTCGGGAATCCGTCGTTGCCGGCCGATGGCAGTCTTTCAGCCCTTATCCTAAGTTACGATGATAGAGCTGTCGGTCTTTGCTAAAGACCCCTCTGAGATGAATGGATGGATGACTGTGTTTCTTTTTGGGTTGATTTTTTCTTGGGTGCTTTACTTTGGCTTCCCTTTTTCTTTCTCTTTTCTTCTTTTCTTTTCTTTTTCTTTTTCTTTTGCATTCTTTTTCTCTCTTTTTTTTTGTCTCTTTTTGAATCCCCCCCTTTTTTTGTATTTTTCTCTTTTGGAATCCCCTTATTTGAAACACTTGTTGGTGGACGGAATGATTTCTCAGAGGTCTTAGCTTTGACCCCTTGACTTCAGCTCTATTAAAGTAACCTTTGATAAGGTCAGAATAACTTACCCGTGAAAGATCTTCACGTTGTCGGCATTGGTTGGCTCAGGAAGATCCACCCCTCTCATGCTGGTGAGTCTGAGGGCGCCTCCGGGAAGTACTTCTCTGACGATCAGTGGCCCGTCCCACGAGGGTTTGAACTTTCCTCTTGGATCTGGAAGGTGCGACGGTAGAATCTTCTTCATGACCATGTCGCCTACCTTGAAGCTCCTTTTTCGGACTCTCTTGTTGTAAGCCCGAGCGATCCTTTTCTGATAGCACTGTGAATGACTTAGTGCACGCATGCGTTTTTCATCTGCCAGCTTGTAGACACCCCACCTTCGGCTACACTGTTGGTAGAGATAGCTGGTTGAACGGAGGACCATACCCCCAAATCCCAAGTCCAAACTCAGCCAAACTCACCCTTGTAAGCCCCATTCCATAGCCCAGTTCAAGCCTGAACCCAGTCAACCCAGTCCTAAACACCACCCTGAAAAACCCCCCATAAAAAAGTCCAGTCAAAAAATTCCAAAAAAAGTCAAACTCACTGAGTCAACTCGCTGAGTTAACCCGCTGAGTCAACCCGTCGAGTCAACCCGTCGAGTCAAAACACCGAGTCAACCCGTCGAGTCAACCCGTCGAGTCAAACCACCGAGTCGACCCGCTGAGTCAACTCACTGAGTCGACCAGCGAGTCCAACAGCAGCCCCGAGGGAACGGCCGTACTCGCTGGAAACCGAGGAGCGGCCGTACGGGCGGCCCATGGCAGGCCGCCCGGAAAAAATTACGAGAATGCCCTTGTCCGCTGCTATAAATACCCCCCTCCCCTTCTCATTTCAACAAGCCATTCGAGTCCATTTCAGCCCGAGAGCTCTGAGTCCATCTCTCCACCCTTTAGCCCATTTTTCCACCAAGGAGAGCCCGAGTGAGGAGAGTCTAACCCTGGTCCAGCCCAGCCTGACCACTGGTCCAAGCCTCCCAAGCCATCCAAGTCTTGACCCAGCCACTCGAAGCCAATCCTTGCGACACCTCCGTCCACCCAGCTACTCATTTTCCAGCATCATCTCATTTGCATCTAGCATAAGTGCAACATTTACTTTTCTTCCAACCCCCCTGCTTCACTACAAGCACCTTGATTACTCAAACACACATGCATATGTCTTTATATTAAGCACCTGTCAGTTCGAGCGTATGCTCTGGGCTTGCCCGTTGTTGGAACCTGCCCATCAGAAACTCTTACTGTTCAGACCTGCATTCACGCTTCACCATAAAACACCTTGATCATTCAAGCACACTGCATACGTCTTATATTAAGCACCTGTCAGTTCGAGCGTACGCTCTGGGCTTGCCCGTTGTTGGAACCTGCCCATCAGAAACTCTTACTGTTCAGACCCGCATTCATGCATCATGTCATCCATGAGAATATACGAGGATTAAACTAGACTTTCAAGTATTCGATCGATTCTGTGAAGTAGAGACCGTACTTCGGTACGGGCAGTGTGTGGGGTGCTTAACCTCTTCCCACCCTGTAACCGTGATCCCTTACCTTGAATCTCTGTCCGCAGATCAACAGGAGTCATTTTAGAGGAAGGAATCTTCGGATCCCCTTCTCTAACGTTTCTACGGGGTCTAGCCGACTGTAGATTCGAAGTAACTGGCTAGTGGCGACTCTGGTCTTATATAAATCCACTTAAACACATCCATCCTTACACGACACCAAACGAAGCCCTCGAGAACGAGGCAAGCCAGTGGCACAAACGGCGATTTCGCACTCACGCACCTCTTCTTCTTCTTCTCCGAAAGGAAAGGGAGAACGACGTCGTGTGGGAGCGCGGGGAAAATCGGCGAGGGTCCACAGAATGGCGACTCTGCTGGGGATTAGCTAGTCCCACTAGTCGTGATCCAACTTGAAACAGAATCCTTCCCGTACTTGAAAGTCATTAATCCTCATACAATCTCATCTGCATAGCATTCTACCCAAACCCAAACACAAAAAAAATATATATAGAAAATTCCAAACAAAAAAAAATAGAAAATCCCAAAACCCAAAAAGAGTAGAGTACAGTCCTCACCATTGCGCCTCCTCGGGCTCAACGTGTTCAGAGACAGCTTCCCTTCCGCAGCATAATCCGCACTCGGCTCAGCAAAGCCATGTCCGACCACGAAGAAGAAACTCATCACTTCCCTGCTCTCGAAATAGCCGAAGCGCAACCTCCAGCGCAACAGCCCGTTGACATACGCCAATCATACAAGAATTGGCACAAGGAATGAGAGCAATGCAAGAAATGCTCTTGCAATTCATGCAAGCACAAACCACCGCAGCAGCCAACAATCAGGTTGGCCCAGTTCAGCAAGCTCAGCAGCCATGCCGGGTCCTCCCGGCCTCCAGTTCAAATCAAGCACAACCATCGGAGTCTGCCCAAGACTACCGACAGCAGCCATCTCAGCCCTTCGCTGTGGGGCATCCTTCTCAATTCTGTCCTGCGACGACAAGGCCATCTCAGGCACCTCCGTTGCAGGAACATCCAGTCAGCTTCCAGTCAATCTTGCAAACAACAATCTCAGTAGATCTCAGCATGTCCCTGCCGATGGGACACCTTTGGACAACAAATGCACTCAAGTGCCATGAAATCAACTAAGGATGAAGTCCTACTGCACTGAGAAGTTCCTCTTCAAAGTCCACATGTGGCCAAGGATTGACTCACTTTGCCAAGGTCATGATTCTCACTTAGGATGTCTCCATCTTTTTACACATATGCATGGACAAGTGGGGAGTAGAAAGAAACGGGTCTCCAAGAGTAACCCAAATGCCTATCTCAATGGATTGGAGAGAGCACATAGCCCACTGAAGAACATGAGGACCCATTCATGGTTAACCATGGGTAACCTTATGTGCCTCATCTTGATGAAAGTTTTGACCATGAGAATACAACAAGGAGGTCTACCCATAAACATATGAATCAAAGAAGCTAAGGGTAGAAAGTTGATGCACATAGCCCACATGAAGAATCAAGGTTGAAAATTGCCCATGAAAAGGCAAGTTTGGGCCACTTAGGTGCACCAACTTGTTCACCAAAAAGGGAGACCATTTGAGCACAAAAGAGCATGGCTTGATGAGTCACCCAACCATCATGAAAATGGATAAGAATGTTACACATAGCCCACTTGAAATATCAAAATCCAAATGTCCCAAGGCATGGGCAAAAATGGGCAACTTATGGGTATCATTCTTCCCTACAAATGGAAAGAAAAACACTCATACTTGAGAATGATGGTGGATGACCCACCAAGCCCCCAAAGAAAAGATCAAGGAGCCATGGTTGTATGGATAGCTCACTTGAGAATCATCCATTGAGGTTGATAACATCTAAGGGAAACTCTTGAGAACCACAATCCTACCACAAAGAAAACCATTTGAACTTAGTGAGATTGGGAACAACTCACTCATGGGACTTGTAGATGGTCAAGTAACTCAAGTCCTCCATCCATCAAGAGAAGAGCATGAAAATAAAAAAATCCACGTGGACAAAGTGTATGGGGCACACATGGTTCAAAGAAGTACCCAAGTTTCAATGAAGGCCAAAAGCCCATCCACATGAAAACTTCAAGGAGCCCACTACACTTTGTACAAGGAGGTACATCATATGGAAGAGTTGGGCCACTTGTCCATAAAGGCCCAACTAGGAAAACTAGCCCACTTGAGATCCAAATGATGAATGGGCTAGTCACCTTGATCCATACACATGTGAAGAAAAGATGGGGTCACCCAAAATGAGCCCCATGAGCCCAAAACCTGAGATGGGCCCCTACCATGCCCATGGCCCAAACCTTGAAAAAGATGGAAAAGAAAGAAAGCTCCAAAGGAAAAATGACAAAGACAAAAGAGCATGAGGGAGCCCAAAATGAAGCATTGGGCCATCAATGCACCAAGGGCCATGACTTCACTTTGAGTCCATTTGATACACATGAAAAGAGGCCCAACTCCCATAAAAAAAGATAGAGTATTTTGCCATGCACACTTGATGACATGGCAAAATTACTCCTTACATGCACATGGAGGGAGTATGAAAAAGGAAAAAATGATGAAGTAGAGAGCTTGCAATGTCCTTCTCCATGCACCACCTTTGGAAGAGACTTGAGATCTAGAAAAAGACCAAGAATGCTTGGGCCCACCTTCACACTTCTTTGAATAGCTACATGAAAAAGAAAAAGGGGCCATGAGAAAAGACAATGAAGAGGAAAAGGACAAGAAAGAGAAAGGAAGTGGTCCATACCTTTACTACTCACCAAAGAAGGACCACCTTGCTGTCCCAAGATGGTGCATGGAGACCGTACTTCGGACAGAGACTGTACCTCTATGTCGACCTCCCCTTCCACCACTGATCAAACGATCTCTCTTTAAAAAAAAAGAGAGAGAAAAAGAATGCAAAAGAAAAAGAAAAAGAAAAGAAAAGAAGAAAAGAGAAAGAAAAAGGGAAGCCAAAGCAAGGCACCCAAGAAAAAATCAACCCAAGAAGAAACACAGTCATCCATCCATCCATCTCAGAGGGGTCTTTAGCAAAGACCGACAGCTCCATTATCGTAACTCAGGATAAGGGCTGAAGGACTGCCATCGGCCGGCAACGACGGATTCCCGACCTCTAGCCGCCGCAGTTATCCAGAGATCCAGAAAAGAAAAAAAAAAAAGAAAAAAGAAGAAAAAAGAAAATGTGTGCCTAAACAAAGAGGGCGGAGTGAAAACCCGAAAGGGCGCTCCGAGTAAAAACAGTGGGCATACAGCGGACTTGGTGAAAACCTGAAAGGGCGCCAAGGGTAAAAACAGCACAGCTGCCAAGGGGCAGGCAAGACCAAATACCCGGGACGTGGTGAAAACCTGAAAGGGCGCCACGGGCAAAAATGACGGGAAAAGCCGGCTGTGGTGAAAACTCGAAAGAGCGCTGCAGGCAAAAAATGGCTCAAATGAAAAAAAAGAAAAAAAAAATAAAAGTGCAGGTACCAAGAAAGCAGACAGTCCAGATCGGTTCAAGCAGTGAAAGTGCAAGAACAAGAGGAAGTACAGTCAGGAGCGAAGAACTCTACAAACTCTGACAATCTTAGGAAGCAAGAGTTTCCGTTGCCTACATCTCTAGGGAACCAAAGGATCAAGCAAGTCAAATCTCGAGATATCGGTCAAATCATTGACCGAGCCCCAGTTCTGATTCCTATATCCCGACACAAAATCCAGACACACTCACAAGACAACTCATGGCACAGTAGATTTTCAAACAGTTTTTTTTCTCTTTTCAATTAAATGCATTATATTTCTCTTACACATATCATCTTTTTCAAAAATACAAAAAAAATGCATCATCATCAATCATATATGCAAAAATCAGTGTACAGGTGACCAACACAATCAATCTCTACCCTCCTCCTCGGCCACATCAGGTGAGTCCTCTGACTCATAAAAAGATAGTCTCGCTCTCAACCTGCTCACTTCCATACGCAGGTAATGCGCCTCATCGCGCTCAAGGGTACGGATTGCTGTCTCCTCATCAGACAATCTCTGATCGGCAGCCAATCTCCTCGACATCATCTCGCAATGATACCGAAGTGCAGAGATCTCAGACAGCAGATGGCCATGAGTGGCCAAAAGGAAGCCAGGATCGACAAAAGGGCGCTCCTCAAAAGGTTCATATGAACCAGATGAAGAGCCAGCATCTCCAAGAATATCCTGCTCATCCTCATCAGCAGTCTGGTGCCAACAAGGGATACGTCGATACAAAGACTGCTCAGCAACCCAATACTGATATGGGGCGGTCGCCATCGGAAAAGTCCGTAGCTCAAATCCCAACAAATCGGCTGTCAAATAACTCGCCCAAGAACAATCAATCCGGGTCCTAAAGTCAGAGGATCTGGATGGAAGTGCTCGACGCCCGATACCCGCGAAAGCGAAATGAGGAACATCCTGCTCATACCCAAACTGCCGCAGGAACCGGATGGGGATGGTAAGAAAAGTAGGATCGAAAGCCTACCAACATCAGAGGATGGCGGTGTGCATCGCAAAGCACTGGAGGAAGTGAAAGCCAAGATGACTCCCAACGAACGTTCCAGTCACGAAGTTCAGCGAACATCCTGCGATACAAGGGCTCGCTCATCCTAGCCGTATGCGGAAGGAACTCGATGATATAACACATAATGTCAGAGCTAGGGATGCCAGGAAGAGGTACAGGAACGGTCAGAGAAAGACGCTCCCATAGCCATACCTGATCACAGAAAGTAAAAGAAGTTCAGCTAGAGCAAAACAATTCCTAGCAAAGCAAGAAGAAAAAGGGTGCAGAAAAGAGACCTGAAGAAAGGCACAGCAGCCGCGAAGAACACGAGTGCGACCCAGGGCGCAGTCAGTCAGCCCATCGAATAGCTCGGCCAAGATAAGAGAAATAATCCCCTGCCGACGGACAGCTCGGCTCATCACCTCAAAAAGCAAAGGAGTCTGGGACCTGCGCCATCCCGAGAACAGCACCTCAGCAATCAAACAGAACATCAGTGCGTTCCGAGCAAAGGTGGAACCAGCCGTACTCTGAGAACCCGAAAAAAGATCATACAGCAAGTCCAAAGAGAACACTACAGCATCCTGGCCACTAGCTGCAGGCCGAACAAGATAGGGGATCCCAAACCAGTTCTGCGGTGTAGCAGTCTTCGGCGATGTCTTCGGCGAGAAGTACTGAGTATAATCCAAGGGTAAGCCTGTCAAGCGTGCAAGCTCCTCCAAAGAAGGCCCCATCTCCATATCGTTGAACGCAAACAAGTTCAACGAAGGGACCCAGTCAATCAAGGCAGCTCCGAGCATCCTCCAGTCAATGTCAACTCTAGCCATATGAATCAGACTGCCAAAGCCATAAGACTCCAAATCTCGAATCTCATAAGCTGACAAGCTGTCAAGCCAAGCAAGCAGTCGTGGCGAGCAAGAAGAACGAGGAAGCAGCTGACAAGTCCTCACCGGTATCCCCTCCAGCACAAAAGGCCCAGAAATCGAGGACAACTCATCGAAGATCGGAAGGGCAACAGGCGAAGGAGAAGGAAAAGCTGGAACCTCTGCAGACTCGACAGCCCCTGACCTGTCCCCAGTAACGGCTATGTCTGATATAGCCGCATCACTGTCGGAAACTGTCACAACCTCAGCCGCATGAGAAGACTCGCCCACCTCGTGAACAGAGTGCGCAAAGGGCCGATGACCAAAGGAAGGACAATGCTCTCCATCAAAAGGACTATCAGTGAAGATCACACTGCACATCGTGACATCCTGGCTAATCTGACCGTCAAAGAATACATCTGAACCATCCAAAAGGGTCTCGGTTACCCCGATCGAAGAATCAACTGCCAGATCCGGACCTGCGGCCCTCTCCAGTAGGAGATCATGAATCCAATCATCATCCTGACCGATCAAAGGGATCATCGAGGCATCCACACCGTCCATCATCAAGGGGACATCATCAATGATCACATCAAGTCCACCCAAACAAGTGTGCCGCACATCCTGGCCCTCATCCAGAGCATCCAAACCGTCAAAGGTACCATCTGAGCCATCCATACCATCCAGACATGAGATCAGCCCATCTATGTCCCTCATAGTCCCATCATCACCGTCCATCACGTCATCCATGGGACCCACATTCAAGGGATGCATAGCCTCACCTATGTCCCATCCCATCATCTCATCCATACCATCCATTCCTCCCATAATGAGGGCCCCGTTCAAATCAGAAAATCCAGCCATCCCACCATTAATGGAGCTATTCAAAGCTCCATCAACCACCAAGCTTAACCCCTCATCAATGCTTCCATTTAATGCCCCATCTACCCCATCCATTAAAGGCATCTCCCCATTATTAAAGCTCAGTTGGAAATCTGAAGTGTGGGACCCACCTTGGAACAGCCCCCACAGCCCCTAAATCTCCCACCATCCATTGCCCAAGAAAGGACAAACCAAGATAGAAGACAAAGATGATGAATGAAAGAAGAGACAAGAGAAGTGATTCATTGCTTGAATCGAACTGAATCGGATACAGCATGATGAGGGAGACAGCAGCAACAGGGACCAGAGAATGTCCGAGCACGAGCCAGCCCAGGCCGCTCAAGAGACGAACTCTGGGCGGCCTGCCCTGGGCCGCCCGTACGGACGCAGATCCCCTCTCTCCGCGGGATTGGCTCCGGGCTTTTGGTAGGTGAGGCTGACAGTCCACGTCAGCAGATGGCGCTCCGTGGGCCGCCCAAGGCTCCGGTCCACTCCAGATTTCGACTGAAGATGATCAAGATCATACAAAGGTGCCCCACTGTCCAATCATGAAGCAATGTGACCGGAATAGGGCTGATCAAGCCAAAGAGAAGGAAAGGTGATCAAGTGGGGGCCACAAGCAATCCAAGCCATTCAAAGACTAGATCATCATGATCTAAACCAGTTGAAGGAACCTACATGAAGCCATCAAACAACAAGATCAAAGGGTTGATCATCACAAGAAGGGCCAGAATCCAAGATCTAATCATCAAGTGGGCCCACAAAGCCAAATCAAGCGATCAGAGACGTTCAAGACATCATCCACACCATGAGAAGCATTCCTAACCTCACAAATCATCAAAAGAAGTGCCCCAAAGTAAAGCTAAGGTCTCAAGTGGGCCCACAGGGCCAAATCCATCAATCTGAACCATTCAAGGGCCAAATCATCAAGATCCAAACCATTGGAAGCTTACACAAGTCATGGAGTGGCGAGATCAAAAGTACCAATCATCAAAAGAAGGGCTAAAATCCAAGATCCAATCATCAAGTGGGCCCCGCAGGGCCTAAACAAGCAATCTGAAACCGTTCAAGTCATCACCCATGCAACTAAGCAGTCTCAAATCATGAAGGAATGAGTCAAGAAGTCAAAGCATCCAGACATCACCAAGGAATTTGGGAGAAATCAAAGCCTGTATATTCATCCAAAAGAGCTTGATACAAAAGGGGACAAAAACAAAAGTACAAGGCCATATAAAGCAGAGCCAGCTACAAGTCACCAACATAATCATCATCGCCCCTCCTCGCGTCCCGCTCCCGACGATAAAGATCCATCAAAGGAGCAGTCACTGAACCTCCAGCATACCTGCGACGGCCACCTGGAACGTAAAGCGAAGGAAGCAAAGGCCCCTGGCCAAATAGCAGATACCACTCGTCATAATCACGATCCGGGATCGTGAAACGGAAGCCAGGCTGGCCCACCAGAGCCTCAACTCTCTCATCAGCTGGCATCCGAGCAGCTGGAGGAGGTGCAGAACAGGGGACCCGAGCCACCCCAGTGACTTGCCGAAGCAATCTCTCTCCTAAGTACCATTGGAAGGACTCAGCGTCAGAAAGCATAATACGGAGACATGAAGCATCATATGCCTCCACGCGCTGGGGTGTGTAGTAGAGAGGGAAACTAGCATACGGCATCCGGGCAAACTGCAGCAGAAGAGGTTACCACGATCAGTTACAAGTACAGTACAAGGACAAAGACAAGCAAGATACTTACGTCCTCAACGGTCAGCCCGTCTATATCAGCACGCCAATTATCCCCGGGAACTCGGGAGTTCCGCTGACGATTCTGCTGATGCCAGTACATGTGGCGATACTGAGCAGGGTTCAATGTCATCTCGCATCCTCGGCGCAAGATGCGGAAAATGGTCATAAAAGCAGGTCTGGATGAAAGTACATTTAATGATCAGAGAGAGAAAGGAGGCAAACGGCTCCAAGGAGGATGAAAGAAGAGGTACCTCAACAACAGGCCAGAAGCCTGTGAAGGACCGGCTATGCCGACAGGTTTTGTCCAGACCTTGAAAGAGACGGGTCAGGATGGCCCCATTCCAGTTATAGGGGTGATGAAGATCCTCGACTAAACGAAGAAATTTAGGATCAACTCTCTCATTCGCATGGCAAAAAGAAAGGATCCAAAAGCATAAGTGATCATGGCCCGCGCCTTGTGGAGGGCCTCTCGCTCGGTGGTAGGGATGACAGAAGCAAAATTGTTGTAAAACCATCGCATTTTCACTTGATGGCCTTGGAATTCACCCTCAGGAGGGACGTCACCGACAAGCCGCAGCCAATCAGTGGAAGAGAGGGGAGCTAGAGAGCTAACTTGAGGGACAATTGCCCCATGAAACGGGAAATCTATCTGCATGTAAATATCCAAGGGGGTTATTCCCCATCTCCCACAAGGGAGCTGGAAAGGTGTGGGTCTCATCCCGCCACCTCTCACAAAGGGCCGCAAGCATCATGTGGTTGGCGTCGTTATTATGGAAGCGTAGGGTGAGGAGGCCAGCAAAAGGAGTACCATCTAGTACTCGCTCAAGCAAGGGCTGTGGCTCTTTCATCCAATTGTCCCAACGATCCCTGGTACCTCAACCCTTGATAGCAGGAAGAGGTTGATGCTCCATAGCTAGGGAACACATGTGGTCCCCTCGGCGGACAATGAAAGCAGGATCATCCTCGTCAACCACTCGGTGACCTCTGGTGCCATCCGCCATGGAATCCTACAAGCCTGACAAGGTAAGTCCCTATCCTTTACCCGTTAAAATCCAAATTCTCATCCAAGAAACCCATGGGATTGGACTCACATTTAAATGCAAAATCTAAAGTCCAACTCCATGTGTCACTTAGGATATGTGTTGGGCCCATTGGAAAAAGTAAGGCCCACCTTAAAGAAGGTGGCATAGCATGCCTTAGGCAAGAAAGTCCATCACTTAAGGACACATTTTGGACAATAAATACCTCAAGTGCCATGGGGACAACAAAGGGTGAGAACCCTACATCATATGGAGCCTCTCTTCAAAGTCTATATGTGGCCAAGGATTGATCCACTTTCATGCCAAGGCCATGTTTCTCACTTAAAAGGTTTCCATCTTTTTACACATATGCATGGACAAGTGGGGAATAGAAAGGAAACGGGCCCCAAGAGCAACCCAAATGCCTCATCTCAATGGATTGGAGAGAGCACATAGCCCACTTGAAGAACATGAGGACCCATTCATGGGTTAACCATGGGCAACCTTATGTGCCTCATCTTGATGAAAGTTTGGACCATGAAAATACAACAAGGAAGTCTACCCACAAACATATGAATCAAAGAAGCTAAGGGTAGAAAGTTGATGCACATAGCCCACATGAAGAATCAAAGTTGAAAATGCCCATGAAAAGGCAAGTTTGGGCAACTTATGTGCACCAACTTGTTCACCAAAAAGGGAGACCATTTGAGCACAAAAGAGCATGGCTTGATGAGTCACCCAACCATCATGAAAATGGATAAGAATGGTACACATAGCCCACTTGAAGATCAAAATCCAAAATGTCCCAAAGGCATGGGGACAAAAAATGGGCAACTTATGGGTACCATTCCTTCTCACAAATGGAAGAAGAAATCACTCATATTTGAATGATGATGGGTGATCCACCAAGCCCCCATAGAAAAGTTCAAGGAGCTATGGTTGTATGGATAGCTCACTTGAGGATCATCCATTTGAGGTTGATAACATTAAAGGGAAACTCTTGAGAATCACATTCCTACCACAAAGAAAACCATTTGAACTTAGTGAGATTGTGGGAACAACTCACTCATGGGACTTGTAGATGGTCAAGTAACTCAAGTCCTCCATCCATCAAAGGAAAAAGCATGAAAAAAAAAGAAGCCTACATGGACAAAGTGTAGTGGTGCACACATGGTCCAAAGAAATCCAAGCTCCAATGAAGGCCCAAAAGCCTATACACATAAAAAACTCCAAGGAGCCCACCACACTTTGTGCAAAGATGTACATCATAATCAAAGAAATGATGGAAGAATTGGGCCACTTGTCCATAAAGGCCCAACTAGGAAAGCTAGCCCACTTGAAGATCCAAAATGAAGATTGGGCTAGCCTCCTTGGTCCATACACATGTGAAGAAAGATGGGCCCCATGAGCCCAAAACTCGAGATGGGCCCTACCATGACCATGGGCCCAAACCTTGAAAAAAAGATGGAAAAGAAAGGAGGAGAATTCCAAGGGAAATGGCAAGAACAAGAAGCATGAGGGAGCCCAAAATGAAGCATTGGGCCCATCAAATACACCAAGGGCCATGACTTCACTTTGAGCCCATTTAATACACATGAAAAGAGGCCCAACTCCCATGAAAAAGATAGAGTATTTTGCCATGCACACTTGATGACATGGCAAAATTACTCCTTACATGCACATGGAGGGAGTGTGAAAAAAAAGGAAAAAAATGAGGAAGTGGAGAGCTTGCAATGTCCTTCTCCATGCACCACCTTTGAAAGACTTGAGATCTAAGGAAAGATCAAGAATGCTTGGGCCCACCTTCACACCCCTTTGAATAGCTACATGAAAAAGGAAAAGGATCATGAGAAGAGACAATGAAGATGGAAAAGGACAAGAAAGAGAAAGGAAGTGGTCCATACCTTTACCACTCACCAAAGAAGGACCACCTTGCTGTCCCAAGATTTCCCTAAGGCCCACCACTTGAAAAGAGCAAAGGATCACCAAAGAAGAGAGAGGAAACTTGAAGAAAGAAAGAGTATGAGAGAGAGAAGAGAGAGATTGCACGTTTGAGGGGGGGGAGGGTGTCCCATGTTATATAGAAAAGGGGAGGGCACCCTTTTACCCAGCCCCCTGAAGAGGACCAGGAGGCAGAGACCGGGCGGGCGGCCCATGGGAGGCCGTCCTAGCCTCCACCTACTTGAAACGACCTCCCTCTCCCTCTCCTTTGGAAGAACTCCTCCTTGGAAGGGTGGTTGCAAGTGAATCTTGTACCTCCATGTAAGATTGAAGTGATGGAAGAGAATGGTGAGAAAAAAGGAGGAAATCTCACCAAAATCTCATCTCATGAGAAATGGGCGAGAAATTGGTGGGTGATGTGGAAAAGTTCCATGGAATTTCCAAGAAAAAGAAAGGAGCATTTGACTTGGTCAAACAATGATCTCAACCATCCAAAGGCAATGACCAGGATGATCCAAACCATTCCAAGAAGAATCCCAAGAATCTCCGCCCTTGATTACTGTTCACATGTATAGTCTGTGGTCCGAAGACCTAAACTACGTCGGGATCAAGAGCCCGAGATGGATTTTCAATAAAACCGGCATCAGTCTTCTTCAAGATCTGGTGGCCTCCGGATATTTTCAGAAATCAAAAAATATATACATCACTTGTACAGTCTCTGGTCCGAAGACCTTAAACTACGTCGGGATCAAGATCCGGGGATTTTAATAAAAATGGGTATCGATCTCGACCATCAAAATCAGAATCGATGACCCAGAATTTTTTCCAAAAAAGGAAAAAAAAAAAAAAAAAGTGTCTTTCCTCTTTTAAGTTTTGGTCCGAAGACCTTAAACTACGTCGGGATCAACGTCCCGAGAGATTTTTAATAAAAACCAACATCGATCCCAGCCTTCAGGCCAAGATCTGATGATCTGGATAATTTCGAAAAAAAAAAACAAAAAAATATATTACCAGCCCGCTTTTAAAGTTTTGGTCCGAAACCTTAAACTACGTCGGGATCGACATCCCGAGAGAGTTTTCAATAAAAACGGCATCAGTCTGGATTGCCGTCCGCTGATACCGGAATTTTTATTTCCAAAAAAAAAAACATGTTATTTGCCCCTCTTTTGTACAGTTTCTGGTCCGAAGAAATTAAACTACACTGGGATTATTTCTCGGGGGCACATTTCTCGCTTTCAACGAAAAACCTAAAAAACAGGCGTCGCCTCGACGCGTTTGGGAATCATGGTTCGATAACCCGATCATCTCAAAAATACCAAAATATTGTTAAAGCTTTCCATAAAAACCAGCGTCATCTCGATTACTCGAGTTGAGTCGAACTTTTTCAAAACAAAAATATATATACAATATCAAAAACAAAAAAAAGTTTTCAATCACCAGTTTTGATCCACCATGTATCCCCATGGGTCCGAAGACCTAAACTACACTGGGAGTAATAAACTTCTCGGGGGCTTTGTTTCCTACATGTTTCCAGACATGGCTGACACTTGATCGTACGGGTGTCCTGGAATCTTTTAAACAGGGAAAGGCTGAGGCGGGCAGAACTCCGCAATCCTGTTCGTGTTGAACGCACGTGATAGACAACCTTGAGTTGGAAGTCGCTGTTGAAGCTGACGGATGTTCCCTTCCTAGAACTCATGAAGGGGATTAAGGCTGTTGGGAGGTGAAGCTCACCCTCACGGAATTGTGAGAAACGTAAGACCCCAAACTGGATTGACTAAGGGAAATGTGAGGATGTGGCTCATCTTGTGGCCGAGGAGTCCGTCGGACGATACGTGGTCTATGTGCATTGCACATGAGGAACAGGCAACTTTGTGGGTGTGTTGACTGAAAACCCTCAAAATCCCCTCATCGAAGATGTAAAACTACGGCACTTAATTGTGTGAGATCGTCTTGCTCGCTGACGTAAAATGGATCGGGTGCCTTACCAGCAGTAGAAGCGTGGAAGTGGATGGAAATTCCACATCCTCCCTGCATTTCAAAAAAATCACAAAATACAAAAACATTGCAAAATCACCTCTTCAAAAATC
>PVNU02000397.1:0-188150 GCA_003013855.2 Liriodendron chinense | reverse complement strand
GCCGAGAAGTGGCCACCACATGCCTGAGAATGACAGAAGTGATACTTTGTTGTTCATCATCTGGGACACCTCCTTATGATTTGATCGGGACAATACTTGAATAAGTATGGGTCGTCCCATAGGAATTTTCGCACCTCCGTGAAGAATTTATCCTTATCTGCTTTTTCCAATGTGTAGGAATTGTACCTGTAGCAAGATAGTTAGCAATGTCCGCATACCATGGCAATTGGGAAACGGCAAAAAGTTGTTCATCAGGGAACATGTCATTGATCGCGGTCATTTCAAGGGAATCAGTGAGGACAAGTCGAGAGAGATGGTCAGCCACGACATTTTCTACTCCTTTCTTATCACGTATTTCTATGTCAAATTCCTGGAGGAGAAGGATCCATCTTAACAACCGTGGTTTAGCATCCTTCTTAGAGAGAATGTACTTAAGCGCGGCATGGTCAGTGAATATGATGATCTTGGATCCAATCTAGTAGGACCTAAACTTGTCCAAGGTAAAACTACGGCTAAAAGTTCTTTTTCAGTAGTAGTGTAGTTTGCTTGGGCTAGTTTAGGGTTCTACTTGCATAGTAGAAGACACATGGCTTTTTCTCTTTTCTTTGGCCTAGCACGGCCCCAATAGCATAGTCGCTTGCGTCGCACATAATTTCAAAAGAAAGACTCTAATCAGGTGGTTGCATTATGTGAGTACATGTAAACATACCTTTAAGTGTGGTAAAGGCATTTTGACATTCTTCATTCCACTCGAATGAAGTTTCCTTTTGAAGTAGGTTACATAATGGACGAGAAAGTGAACTGAAGTCTTTTATGAACCTTCTATAAAATCCTACGTGTCCCAAGAAGGACCGCACATCTCGTATGCTTTTGGGTGGTGGACGGTTGGAGATAAGATCAATTTTTCTTTGTCCACCTCGATTCCATTTTGTGAAACAATGTGACCAAGTACAATTTCCTTTGAACCATAAAGTGACACTTCTCCCAATTCAGCACAAGGTTCTTCTCTTCACATCTTTTCAGCACAGATTTCAAGTGCTCAAGGCACTCATCAAAGCTACAACCAAATACTGAAAAATCATCCATGAAAACTTCGAGAATTGTCCCCACCATATCAGAAAATATACTCATCATACAACGCTGAAATGGCAGGGGCATTACATAGTCCAAATGGCATTCGTCGATAGGCGGAAGTGTCGAATGGACATGTGAATGTAGTCTTTTCTTGGTCTTCACGGGCGATCTCTATTTGGTTGTACCCTGAATAGCCATCAAGGAAGCAAAAATGGGAATGCCGCCAACCGTTCTAAAATTTGATCAACAAATGGGAGGGGGAAGTGGTCTTCCTCGTGACAGTGTTTAGCTTCCTATAGTCAATGCACATTCTCCAACCGGTAGTGACTCTAGTTGGCACGAGTTCATTATTAGCATTGGCTACAATGGTTATTCCGGATTTCTTAGGCACCACTTGAGTTGGGCTCACCCATTGATTATCGGATATTGGGTAAATAATACCCACATCCATAGTTTCACCACTTCGGCCTTAACCACATCCTTCATGTTTGGATTGAGTTGTCTTTGTGGTTACCTGGATGTCTTCGCATTCTCCTCAAGGTGTATGCGATGAGTACAAATCAGTGGGTCAATGCCTTTGAGATCCGCAATTGACCATCCAATGGCACTCTGTGCTCTAATAGAGTGGCCATTAGCCTACTCTCTTGTTCCTCATCCAGGTGGGAAGAAATCACCACCGGATATGTCTCATCTCGACCTAAATAGACATAATTCAGCTCACTTGGTAATGGTTTTAAGTTGAGTGTTGGTACCTTGATATTGGATGGGAGGGCTTTGTTCTCGTTTACGGGCAAAGGCTCAAATAGGGTCCTCCATCTTTTGTTATCAAGCACCGGCATCGCATCTAGAATGGCATCCATCTCTTGTATTGTTTCATCATTTATCTTCATGATAATAGGCCACACATGCCTCCAAAGGATCGGAATATAATGACAAGGGGAATGTATCTTCCACGAATGATTCAATCATGTTTATTTCGTGGATATCCTCATCAACTTCCCGTGGTTGTTTGCATAAATAAAAAATATTAAGCTCAAGAGTCATATTTCTAAAGGACATTTGTACAAGCCCGTTTCTACAATTGATAATTGCGTTTGAAGTAGCTAGAAAGGGGCGGCCAAGTATTACGGGAATTTGAGCACCGGTACCTATCACGGGATATGTATCCAAGACATAAAGTCTACTGGGTAGTAGAATTTATCAACTTGGACTAGGACATCCTCAATCATTCCTCTCGGTATACGAATGGATCTATTAGCAAGTTAGAGTGTGGTTTTGGTCGGTTTCAATTCACCTAACCCAAGTTGCCTCGTAGACCGAGTATGGAATGAGATTCACACTTGCCCCCAAATCAAGTAAGGCTTGTTTAATCCGGTAGTCTCCTATGATGCATGAGATGGTTGGACTCCCGGATCCTTGTATTTTTGGGGCACCTCTTGTTTGATGATAGCGCTCAAATTCTCAGTTAAAAGTACTTTGTTGTGAACATTGTGTTTCCTTTTGACCATACACAATTCCTTTAGAAATTTGGCATAAGATGGTATTTGTTTTATGGCATCCAACAAGAAGATGTTGATCTTCACCTGCTTGAAAACTTCTAATATTTCCAGATTTTTGTCTAAAGGTTTAGGTGAAATCAACCTTTGTGGAAACGGGGCAACCGGCTTGTATTGTCTTTCCGGTTCTTTCTCTTGTGGAGTGTTGTTTGAGCTATCATCCTCTTTGGAATTTTTCGGATCCTTAAGCTTTGGGGCTTCCACTGGATAGATTTGTCAATTATTTTTTCACTTCTCAAAGTGGTGATAGCTTGAACATGCTCCGTATGATGGGAGGATGAGCTTGCATCTTGTATCTCAAATTGGGTTCTTGGTTAGGAAGAGGTTGGGCAGGAAGTGTGCCTTTCTCCCTAACACTGAGATGAGATTCAACTCTAGCCATTGAGGTTTTCAATTCATTGATGGCTTGAGTGAATTTTGATTGAATTTCAATTGCTCTTGCATGAACCCATCTATTTTCAGAGAATTTGTCTTGTTATACTCAGCTTGAACCGATACAAATGCACCCAACATCTCCTCTAGCGTAACTTTTGGAGTAATGACTAGAGATGGACCTAGTATAGGTTGAGCTTGAGGGATATTGTTTGCATTCGCAGTGGGTCCATTCCTCCAACTGAAGTTGAGATGGTTCTTCCAACTAGCATTAAACGTGTTTGAGTTTAGAGCACCAAATTGTCGTTGATAACTGTTTATGGCATTTGATTGTTCTTGTAAGATGTCCTGAACTGCTGAAATTGTGGGACAATCTTGTGTTGCATGTTGATTTCCGGCACAAATTCCACAAATAGTTTCAACGTCATTGGAGTTGATCGTCTCTCCTTCCTTAGTTCTATGGCTTCGACCTTTCTTGTGAGGCTAGTGTTGAGCTCTTAATTGTGCATATTCTAACCCCAATTCATCACTCATTGTGCAAGGTTTATATGGTTTGTAAGCTAATTCAATGCATGTTTTGTGACTACAGGATTGAGGGTGGACTCTACTCAATTGAAGACATAAAGAGCTCACTTGGGATCATTCTAATGGAGATTACTTGAGGACCAAAGAAGAAAAGAAGAGAGAAAGCGAAAGAAAGAAGCAAGGAAAGAAAGAAAAGGAAGAAATGAAGAAGTATGAAGACTGCCGACCAGTCAAGACCGGTCGGCCAAGGAAGCCAGACCGGTCAGCGACCGGTCAGCCATGGTACTGAAGACGTCCGACCGGGTCATGACCGGTCGGACAGGGTGCTGGAATGTTAATATACACGTCCGACCGGTCTTGACCGGTCGGATGTGCTTACTGGAGTATTTTCACTTGAGGCCGACCGGTCATGACCGGTCGGCCATGCGTACTGAGTTAGAACTTTCTATTCTTCCCGAAATTCTCTGCGCTGCGTAAGTGTTACGCAAATTTCCGATTCTTCCGACGTTGTGGAGCCTCCAGACTATAAGAGGACACCTAGGGATCATTCCTGGGGCATCCTAGAAGGGTGTAAGCGAGGTTGGAGGCTGTGGAAGTGAAGATTGGAGTTTCACAACTCCTTTTGGTTTGCTTTGCTGTTTTCATGCTTTTTGTAGTTGTTTCATGTTTCCTTGGATCATGAGCAGCTAAACCTCTTAGCTAGGGCTAAGAGGTGAAGCTTGTAGTGAATCCAAGATGTTTTAATTCGTAGTTAAGTGGTTTTAGTTTGGAATTCATGATTATGAACTAAGGTTTGAAGTTTATACAAGTTTTTAAGTAATTTTTCTTAGTCTTGTGATGACTCATGGATGTTTGGATGAATTACTTATCTTCTTAATTTGTTTGCAACGGTATAGACCTGTATGATCCGAGGATTCGGAGTGCGCTCTAGAACTAAGCTCTTTATAAAGGGACTTCAGGCCAAAGTTCTATTTTAGTTGATTTTCTGGAATATGTAAGGACTGTGCTGGTGATTTGAATCTAGTTCAAATCCTAATCTAGCCTTGTCTTGTGAGAGGACTTGGGGGATGGTTATGATTGAGAACTGGACCTATAGGAAAGGGGAATGACCTATGCAATTGAGCATGCTCAGCTCAGCCTAGATTGAGTGAATCTTATGCATAGAACTTACATATTACAGACTGTTTGGTTTAACAGTTCTATCATCCGACTGGACGGACAGGAATGTCGATTCTAGTTGAGAGAATAAGAAACCACAGCGGATTAAACATCAAGGATTGCTACAAGTGGATCCTTGAAACCCTAGTACCCTTTTACAATTAATTACTTTCAATTTAATTTAGCTTTTGTTACTCACATCAACTTCATACAACAATCTGATTAGTAGACTTCAATAGACACTTGTGGATGAATTTGTGAGATCCTACATAGTCCCTGTGGATCGACCTCGGTCTTACCGAGTTTATTACTACATCGCAACCCTACACTTGGGGAAGCGAACAAGTTTTTGGCGCCGCTGCCGGGGATTTTTGACGGTTTTCACGAATTTCTGAAATTAGTATCTATTTAGGATTTTTTTAGATTTTTAGACTAACTTAGTTTATTTATTTGATTTTTCTTTTCAGGATTTTTAGGAAGCCGAAGAAGAGTCAAGGATTTCAAGTGCAATTCAGGTGCTATCCTTCTAAAACCTTACTCTTCTCCTTCTCCTAGTCATTCTTATTTTATTCATCTCTTGTAGAGTGGGTGGAGACTCCTTTTGGATCTCTGAAAGGTCGGCCTTTTTGCCACCTGGATTCCTATTGGTCGGCTCTGCCGTCTTGGATCACCTTGTGCTCAGGGATTTCTTTTCTCATCTCTACTCCTCTTTCTCCTTTTTCTGCACTTTTTCTCAAAAGATTCAAAGAGTGGGTGGGGTGTTCTCTGAACCCCTATTGACCAGGAGAAATCGGTCTCTATCTTTGCTTCTGGCCTAGCCATTGCAAGACACCTTGTGCTTCGGTCTTAGAGAAGAGTAAAGAAAAAGAAGGAAGAATTCTTTTTTCTTTTTGTTTCTTATTTTTGGTTTTGCATGCCACATTGGGCTCGGGATTCCAATAACCGACTCATAAGTGAAGGGGGGATAGTAGAAGGCATTGATAGAGAGCCACGTGTTAGGAGACATCTAGATTCTCCAATTTTATCTGAAAGTATGGCTGCAAATCAACCTAACCCGGTTCAAAATCAAACTGAAACAGGGGAGAATGTGGTTGAGAATGTTCCCCGACCTAGGAATTTACGTGATTTCTTGCAACCTGCAAGAACGAGCACTCCCTCATGCATAGTATTTCCACCAAATGCAGGGAATGTGGATTTGAAACCGGGAGTGATCAATCTTCTCCCTAAATTCCATGGTCTAGACAGTGAAAGTGCCTATCAACACCTTAGGGAGTTTGATGAAGTAATCACCACCATGCACTTTGCAAATGTGACTGAAGATGTAGTAAGACTTAAATTCTTCCCTTTCACTCTTAAGGATAAAGCCAAGGGTTGGCTTTATGCATTGAGGCCAAGATCAATTGGGTCATGGAATGATATGCACAGAGAATTTATAAAAAAATTCTTCCCTACTCACAAAACAAACATGCTTAAGCGCCTTATCATGAACTTTGCCCAAAAGGAAGATGAAACATTTTCCCAATGTTGGGAGAGGTTCAAGGACCTATTAAACGCATGCCCACATCATGGCTATGAAATTTGGTGGATTATAAGTTTTTTCTATGAAGGACTGATTCCATCCATGTGCCAATTTATAGAGATGATGTGTAATGGGGAGTTCATGAATAAGGAAGCTGATGAAGCATGGGATTATCTGGAAGAATTGGCTGAAAGTGCACAATCTTGGGACAAATCTAAACCAATAAATTCCAAGACTGGCCAACAAAAAGAAAATGGAGGAATGTATGTCTTATCAGAAGAAGATAGCATAAGTGCACGGTTGGCTAGCCTTACAAGAAAGGTCGAAGCCATGGAATTAAGGAAAGGAGAAACAATCAACTCCACTGAGGTTGAAACTGTTTGTGGAATTTGTGCTGGAAATCAACATGCTACACCAGATTGTCCCACAATTTCAGCAGTCCAAGGCATCTTACAAGAACAAACAAATGCCATAAACAGTTATCAACAGCAATATGGTGTTCCAAACTCAAACACGTATAATCCTAATTGGAAGAACCATCCCAACTTCAGTTGGAGGAATGGACCCACTGCAAATGCAAACAACACTCCAAAAGTATCACTAGAAGAGATGTTGGGTGCACTCGTATCGGTCCAGAATGAGTATAACAAGACAAATTCTCTAAAAATAGATGGGTTCATGTAAGAGCAATTGAAATTCAATCAAAATTCAAATCAAGCCATTAATGAATTGAAAACATCTCTGGCTAGAGTTGAAGCTCACCTTAGTGGTAGAGAGAAGGGCACACTTCCTGCTCAACCTCTTCCTAATCCAAGGACCCAGTATGAGATACAAGATGCAAGCTCATCCTCCCACCATACGGAACATGTCCAGGCTATCACCACTTTGAGAAGTGGGAAAGAAATTGACAAATCTAATCCGGTGAAGTCCCTAAAGCCTAAGGATCCGGAAATTCCCAAAGAGGATGATAGCCCAAACAATATTCCACAAGAGAAAGAACCGGAAAGGCAATACAAGCCGGTTGCCCCATTTCCACAAAGGTTGATTTCACCAAAACCTTTAGATAAAAATCTGGAGATTCTGGAAATTTTCAAGCAGGTGAAGATCAACATCCCGCTGTTGGATGCAATAAAACAAATACCATCTTATGCCAAATTTTTAAAGGAATTGTGTACAGTCAAAAGGAAACACAATGTCCACAACAAAGTTCTTTTGGCTGAGAATTTGAGCGCCATCATCAAACAAGAGGTGCCCCAAAAATACAAGGATCCAGGTAGTCCAACCATCTCATGCATCATAGGAGACTGCCAGATCAAACAAGCCCTACTCGACTTGGGGGCAAGTGTGAATCTCATTCCATATTCGGTCTACGAACAACTTGGGTTAGGTGAATTGAAACCCACCAAAACCACACTTCAACTTGCTGATAGATCCATTCGGATACCGAGAGGAATGATAGAGGATGTTCTAGTCCAAGTTGATAAATTCTATTACCCAGTAGATTTTATTGTCTTGGACACACATCCTGTGATAGGCACCGGTGCTCAAATTCCCGTCATTCTTGGACGACCGTTTCTAGCTACTTCAAATGCCATTATCAATTGTAGAAACGGACTTGTACAAATGTCCTTTGGAAATATGACCCTTAAGCTTAACATATTTGATTTATGCAAACAACCACGGGAGGTTGATGATGATGTCCACGAGTTAAACATGATTGAATCATTCGTGGAGGATACAATCCCCTTGTCACTATTTTCCGACCCTTTGAAGGCATGTGTGGCCCATCTTCATAAGATGAATGATGACACAAAACAAGAGATGGATGCCATTCTAGATGTGATGCTGGTGCTTGAGAATAAAAGATGGAGGGCCCCAATTGAACCTTTGCCTGTAAATGAGAACAAGGCCCTCCCATCCAACATCAAGGCACCAAAACTCGACCTAAAACCATTGCCAAGTGAGCTAAAGTATGTTTATTTAGGTCGAGATGAGACATATCCAGTGGTGATTTCTTCCCACTTGGATGAATAACAAGAGAGTAGGCTAATAGCCACTCTATTAGAGCACAAGAGTGCCATTGGATGGTCAATTGCGGATCTCAAAGGCATAGACCCACTGATTTGCACTCACCGCATACACCTTGAGGAAAATGCAAAGACATCCCGGCAACCACAAAGGCGACTAAATCCAAACATGAAGGATGTGGTTAAGGCCGAAGTGGTGAAACTATTGGATGTAGGTATCATTTACCCAATATCTGATAGCCAATGGGTGAGCCCAACCCAAGTGGTGCCTAAGAAATCCGGAATAACCATCGTAGCCAATGCCAATAATGAACTCGTGCCAACTAGAGTCACTACTGGTTGGAGAATGTGCATTGACTACAGGAAGCTAAACACTATCACGAGGAAAGACCACTTCCCCCTACCATTTGTTGATCAGATTTTAGAACGGTTGGCGGGTCATTCCCACTTTTGCTTCCTTGATGGCTATTCAGGGTACAACCAAATAGAAATTGCCCGTGAAGACCAAGAAAAGACTACATTCACATGTCCATTCGGCACTTTCGCCTATCGACGGATGCCGTTTGGACTATGTAATGCCCCTGCCACCTTTCAGCGTTGTATGATGAGCATCTTTTCTGACATGGTGGGGACCATTCTCGAAGTCTTCATGGATGATTTTTCCGTATTCGGTTGTAGCTTTGATGAGTGCCTTGAGCACTTGAAATCTATGCTAAAAAGATGTGAAGAGAAGAACCTAGTGCTCAATTGGGAAAAGTGTCACTTCATGGTTCAAAAGGGAATTGTACTTGGTCACATCGTTTCACAAAATGGAATTGAGGTGGACAAAGCGAAAATTGATCTTATCTCTACCCTTCCACCACCCAAAAGCATACAAGATGTGCGGTCCTTTTTAGGACACGCAGGATTTTACAAAAGGTTCATAAAGGATTTCAGTTCACTCTCTCGCCCTTTATGTAACCTACTTCAAAAGGAAAATTCATTCGAGTGGAATGAAGAATGCCAAAAGGCCTTTACCACCCTTAAAGGTATGTTGACATGTGCCCCAATATTGCAACCACCTAATTGGAGCCTTCCTTTTGAAATTATGTGCGATGCTAGCGACTATGCTATTGGGGCTGTGTTAGGCCAAAGAAAAGATAAAAAGCCATGTGTCATATACTATGCAAGTAGAACCCTAAACTCAGCCCAGGCAAACTACACCACTACTGAAAAGGAACTTTTAGCCGTAGTTTTTGCCTTGGAGAAGTTTAGATCCTACTTGATTGGATCCAAGATCATTGTATTCACTGACCATGCCGCGCTTAAGTATCTTCTCTCTAAGAAGGATGCTAAACCACGGTTATTAAGATGGATCCTCCTACTCCAAGAATTCGACTTAGAAATACGTGATAAGAAAGAAGTAGAGAATGTAGTAGCTGACCACCTCTCTCGACTTGTCCTCACTGATTCCCCTGAAACGACTGCAATCAATGACATGTTCCCTGATGAACAACTTTTTGCTGTTTCCCAATTGCCATGGTATGCGGACATTGCTAATTATCTTGCTACAGGTACAATTCCTACATATTGGAAAAAGCAAGATAAGGATAGATTCTTCACGGAGGTGCGGAAATTTCTATGGAACGACCCATACTTATTCAAGTACTGTCCCGATCAAATCATAAGGAGATGTGTCCCAGATGATGAGCAACAAAGTATCATCTCCTTCTGTCATTCTCAAGCATGTGGTGGTCACTTTTCGGCCAAAAAGACCACAGCGAAAATTCTGCAATGTGGGTTTTATTGGCCCACCATGTTCAAAGACACACATGAGTTTTGCAAAGCATGTGAACCTTGTCAGAAACTAGGAGGAATCTCCCGTAGAAATATGATGCCACTCAATCCCATCTTAATTATCGAAATTTTTTATTGTTGGGGCATCGATTTCATGGGCCCATTCCCATCTTCTTTTGGAAATTTATACATCTTACTTGCCGTTGATTATGTTTCCAAATGGGTCGAGGCCATTCCTTGCCGGAATAATGACCATAAAACGGTCATTCGATTTTTAAAAGAAAATATTCTTTCCCGGTTTGGAACGCCTCGAGTCATCATAAGTGATGGAGGGTCTCACTTTTGCAATCGCCCTTTTGCAGCCCTAATGAAGAAATATGGCGTTACACACAAAGTGAGCACCCCCTATCACCCACAAACTAGTGGACAAGCTGAGATATCCAATAGGGAGATTAAACACATTTTAGAGAAAACAGTGAATCCCGATCGCAAGGATTGGTCACTTCGACTTACCGATGCGCTTTGGGCTTACCGTACTGCCTTTAAAACCCCTATTGGAATGTCTCCATATAGACTTGTCTATGGGAAGGCTTGTCACTTGCCTGTGGAGTTGGAACATAAGGCGTATTGGGCTATTAAGACAATGAATTTCAATTCTGACAAGGCAAGCTCGCTACGCAAACTTCAATTAAATGAACTTGCAGAAATCCGGAATGAAGCTTATGAGAATGCGAGAATTTACAAGGACAAGACGAAGATATTCCATGATAAGAATATTCTTCGCAAGACATTCATGATCAATCAAAAAGTCCTCATGTATAATTCTCGCTTACATCTATTTTTGGGAAAATTGAGATCTCGATGGACCGGTCCCTACATTGTGCAAACTGTCTATCCGTATGGGACTGTCGAGCTATTGAATCCAAGGAACGGCAATATTTTTAAAGCAAATGGGCAGCGATTAAAGCCGTTCTTTGAAAATTTTCCTTCAGAAGGTATGTCCATACCCCTGCATGATCCTGTGTATCAGGATGATTGATCTCCTATCTGATGGAGGTATAGAGTAGTTAGGATTAGGATTTTGCTGCTTTTGTTTTCGTTTTCATAGGTTTGTTAGAAGGAGGAAGATTTCCAATGTTCACTCTCTCAGGTAATATCATTCCTCACTCCCTGTTATTTTCAAATTGCTCTCATATTTTGCTCATTGCGCATCTTTTACATTGAGGACAATGCAAGATTTGGTTGGGGGGTGTAGGACCGCTTGGATGAATCCAGCACTTTGCAACATCTGAAGCAATTATGTGGAAATTTTTCGATTTTTTTTTCAAAAATTCGAAACTCTTTTGGAAAACATTGGTTCTATGCATTCCAGATGATATGAGCATAAGAGGAAGAGATATGAAGTGAATAGGGCTGGATGTCTGGAATCTCTCATTGCATAATGGTTTTATATGTGAACTCCCCTATTTTTGTGATTGATAGAAAATCTGAACACTTTTACACCTAGTTCACATTACACGATTTTCATAAGTTGAAGGGATTATGTGATTTATGGATTAGCTAGACTTTGAATTAAGGTATTGAGAAATCAAGCCGGGGTACTTTGTCCATCCTTGTCCATGGGAAAATAATGAAAGATATGGATTTTTAAAAATCCTATCTAATTTAAAAAGAAAAAGAAAAAGGAAGGATGAAATTGGGAATGTGGAAAAACGGTGGAAAATTTCGATTAGGGCTACCTACTACCAACCGGGGGATGGTCTACCCGTAACCAAAGCCGGAAATGGGACGTAGTGTGAAAGTCGTCAGAAGGACGGTAAGGCAAATTCCTGTCATTGGCTTGATGTGGCTCTATGTACCTTGAGTTCTATAGTCTACTTGATCTATGAAGAAGATAATCCTAGAAACTCGTGAGATGAATTTTCACTATCCACACTAGATTGAATTTGTTCAAGTCCTTCTATTTATTAACCAAGCAGCGGGAATCTCATATGAATGCTTGTTATGTTTTGAGGGTTTACAGTTTCAACCTCTATTGCCTAATGTTTCTGAATCTTAAGTTTATGAACCTTGGAATGTATAGAAGGATGGTTTCTGAAAGAGAGTGGAGTTTTGAAGAATGGGATTAGTTTCACGCATGTTTTTCTCGGGACTAGCAAAATGCTGGTTGGGGGGGTGTGTTGAGCTCTTAATTGTGCATATTCTAACCCCAATTCATCACTCATTGTGCAAGGTTTATATGGTTTGTAAGCTAATTCAATGCATGTTTTGTGACTACAGGATTGAGGGTGGACTCTACTCAATTAAAGACATAAAGAGCTCACTTGGGATCATTCTAATGGAGATTACTTGAGGACCAAAGAAGAAAAGAAGAGAGAAAGCGAAAGAAAGAAGCAAGGAAAGAAAGAAAAGGAAGAAATGAAGAAGTATGAAGACTGCCGACCGGTCAACGACCGGTCAGCCATGGTACTGAAGACGTCCGACCGGTCATGACCGGTCGGACAGGGTTGCTGGAATGTTAATATACACGTCCGATCGGTCTTGACCGGTCGGATGTGCTTGCTGGAGTATTTTCACTTGAGGCCGACCGGTCATGACCGGTCGGCCATGCGTACTGAGTTAGAACTTTCTAATTTCTTCCCGAAATTCTCTGTGCTGCGTAAGTGTTACGCAAATTTCTGATTCTTCCGACGTTGTGGAGCCTCCAGACTATAAGAGGACACCTAGGGATCGTTCCTGGGGCATCCTAGAAGGGTGTAAGCGAGGTTGGAGGCTGTGGAAGTGAAGATTGGAGTTTCACAACTCCTTTTGGTTTGCTTTACTGTTTTCATGCTTTTTGTAGTTGTTTCATGTTTCCTTGGATCATGAGCAGCTAAACCTCTTAGCTAGGGCTAAGAGGTGAAGCTTGTAGTGAATCCAAGATGTTTTAATTCGTAGTTAAGTGGTTTTAGTTTGGAATTCATGATTATGAACTAAGGTTTGAAGTTTATACAAGTTTTTAAGTAATTTTTCTTAGTCTTGTGATGACTCATGGATGTTTGGATGAATTACTTATCTTCTTAATTTGTTTGCAACGGTATAGACCTGTATGATCCGAGGAATCGGAGTGCGCTCTAGAACTAAGCTCTTTATAAAGGGACTTCAGGCCAAAGTTCTATTTTAGTTGATTTTCTGGAATATGTAAGGACTGTGCTGGTGATTTGAATCTAGTTCAAATCCTAATCTAGCCTTGTCTTGTGAGAGGACTTGGGGGATGGTTATGATTGAGAACTGGACCTATAGGAAAGGGGAATGACCTATGCAATTGAGCATGCTCAGCTCAGCCTAGATTTAGTGAATCTTATGCATAGAACTTACATATTACAGACTGTTTGGTTTAACAGTTCTATCATCTGACTGGACGTACAGGAATGTCGATTCTAGTTGAGAGAATAAGAAACCACAGCGGATTAAACATCAAGGATTGCTACAAGTGGATCCTTGAAACCCTAGTACCCTTTTACAATTAATTACTTTCAATTTAATTTAGCTTTTGTTACTCACATCAACTTCATACAACAATCTGATTAGTAGACTTCAATAGACACTTGTGGATGAATTTGTGAGATCCTACATAGTCCCTATGGATCGACCTCAGTCTTACCGAGTTTATTACTACATCGCAACCCTACACTTGGGGAAGCGAACAGCTAGCCACCCGTGCACTTATGCTATCCTCTTCTGATAAGACATACATTCTCCCTCTTTCCTTTTGTTGGCCAGTCTTGGAATTTGTTGGTTTCGATGTATCCCAAGATTGTGCATTCTCAACCAATTCTTCCAAATAATCCCATGCTTCATCAGCTTCCTTATTCATGAACTCCCCATTACACATCATCTCTACAAATTGGCGCATGGGTGAAGTCAGTCCTTCATAGAAAAAGCTTATAATCCGCCAAAGTTCATAGCCATGATGTGGGCATGCATTTAATAAGTCCTTGAACCTCTCCCAACATTGGAAGAAGGTTTCATCTTCCTTTTGGGCAAAGTTCATGATAAGGCGCTTCAACATGTTTGTTTTGTGAGTAGTGTTGAACCTCCAATTTATACATTGCATTGCCCATTACACTACATGGTTTGCATGATTTTTATGGTTTAAAAGCCTACTTAACATGTGTTTTGTGATCATAGGAATGAGAGCGGACTTCATTCAATTACGAGACAAAAGAATGCAATTGAAGCTTTTGGATGAAGATGAAAGAAGACCAAAGAAAGGAGAAAGCAAAGAGAAGAAAGAGAAGAAGAAAAAGGAGAAAAAGAAGAGAAGAAGAATCAAATGGAAGACAGGCCGACCGGTCATGACCGGTCGGCCATGAAGGCTGACCACATTACATTGGAGCCCGACCGGTCATGACCGGTCGGCTATATACATTGGACAAGGTGGGAACAAAGTCCTACCGGTCAGCCACATCACATGAACAAGAAGAAGAGAGGCCGACCGGTCATGACCGGTCGGCCATGCACGCTGGATGAGAGGGAGATCAGCCCGACCGGTCATGACCGGTCGGGCACACACGCTGGATGAAGGAAAATCAGTCCGACCGGTCATGACCGGTCGGCTGTACTCACTGGAATGTTTGGAAATCAGCCCGACCGGTCACGACCGGTCGGCTCTGCGTAATAGGAGTCCTTTCTAATTCGGGATTCCGAAATTTGCTGCGCAATGCGAAGGCTTTCGCAGAATCCGACGCAAGGGGGGTTTGTTGCTATAAAAGGACACCTAGGGGCTCTCCCTAAGGTATCAGAGAGGAGAAAGAACGTGAGTTTGGAGGCTGAAGGCGACTGTGGGGCGTCTGCAACATCTATCTTCGGGTTTTTCTAGTTTTATGCTTTATTTTTGAGTTTTTAGTTGTAGCATGACTATGCTCGGCTAAAACCTCTCAGCTAAGGCTGAGAGGTGAAGCTTGTAGCCAGTTCTATGTTAATTTCAGTTTGATTCAAGTACTTTTAATTCAAAGTTGGATTTTTCTTATGTTTCAGTCCAATAGGTGGTAGTTTGAGATGTCTTATCTGAGTTCATGTGCTCCGGACATGAATTCCTTTTAATTCTCTGAGATTATCACAGGTTGCTTGTTTAGATTTGAATTATAGTAATCCTTGAGCAGGCCATAGTCCATAGGCATGGCTGTTACTCCGCAGGCTATGAATTTGAATTCTACATTGATTGAATGGACTTGAACTTGGAAGTTCAACTCGAATTGGATGAATGTGTGTGAATGCTTTATTTTCCAACTAGATGAGAGATAGGACTTCAAATCTAGTTGTGTTCTCTACTTGGATTGACTGAATTGACATAGAATTGCTACAAGTGGATCCTTGAAAGCCTTAGTACATTATATCTCTGATTTTTCATTAAGTTACTGTTTTAATTAAACAATCCTATTGAAATTAAATTTGCTCTATTAAACTGAGTTGCTGAAGTAATTAGGAAGCTGTTACTTTTTCCCTGTGGATCGACCTCGGTCTTACCGAGTTTTATTACTACATCGCAGCCTTACACTTGAGGCGAGCGAACAAGTTTTTGGCGCCGCTGCCGGGGAAATTAGATAATAGTTTTCAAATAGTTTCAGTGGCTGTAGAAGTAGATAGGTTTTTCTGATTTTTCTTAGAACTAACAAAGTTTTCTGTTTTGTAGGAATTCTTCTTTCAGTTCAAGCGCATCAGGTGATACCTTTCTAACTTAGTTTTTAGAATTTTCAGATTGCAGTTTTCTAGGTTAAGATTAGTTTTGATTTCTGATTGAGTGGTTTATGTCCCGTTGGGAACGTAACCATTCAAATCGTCTCCAATCTGAAGGTGGTTTGGTTGGACCATTATCAGTCCATAGACGAGTCCGGAATTATCAAGAGCATTGTGAAAGTTTGGGGAGTATGGAGCAAACACCCTTAAGGAATCCTCCACCCCCTACTCCAACCACAAACGCAAATCAGGAAGGAGTAGGAGAGACTGAGGTACATAATGTTCCTCCAATGAGATCACTACGGGATTACCTACAACCTGCTCGTACAATTACACCTTCTTGCATAGTTCTACCAGCTAACGGTGGGACCCTTGACATAAAACCAGGAGTAATACAACTTTTACCTAAATTCCATGGGCTAGAATCTGACCGCCCATACTTACACTTGCAAGAATTCGAAGAAGTGTTGGCCACCTTGCATTATCCCAATGTTTCTGGGGATACAATCAGGCTTAAACTTTTTCCCTTCACCTTGAAAGAAAGAGCCAAAGATTGGCTTCACTCTCTTAGACCATATTCGATTGGGTCATGGGTTGAGATGAACCGGGAATTCTTGAAAAAGTTCTTCCCCGCTCATAAGACAAACACTCTTCGAAGGGCAATAATGAATTTTTCAGCAAAAGAGGGTGAATCATTCTTTCAATGTTGGGAAAGATTTAAGGAACTCCTGCTTGCTTGCCCACATCATGGCTATGAGAGTTGGCGAATTATAAATTTTTTCAATGATGGATTAAGTCCTAATATGCGCCAATTTGTGGAAATGATGTGCAATGGCGAGTTTATGAGTAAAAATCCAGATGATGCTTGGAGTTACTTGGACATGTTGGCTGAAAATGCCCAATCTTGGGACACCTCGAATAAACCCAAGAACCCCAAGCCTACTCAAGAGAAAGGAGGGATATATGTCCTTAAAGAGGAAGACGACGTAAATGCAAGGATAGCCAACCTCACAAGGAAGGTTGAGGCCATGGAACTTAGCAAAAATGGAGTTTCCAAGTCCAAGGAAGCTGTTGAAACCACATGTGGGATTTGTCTCACCGACTTACACGCTACGCAAGATTGTCCCACAATTCCTGCATTTAAGGAAGTGTTGCAAGAGACAGCCAATGCCACATATGGTTATCAACGGCCCTTCAATGGACCGGTAGGTAATACATACAATGAGAGTTGGAAGAACCACCCGAATTTCAGTTGGAAGAATACCCCAACAGGCAATCCTACCAACTCCCAAAGAGGGCCACCCATGCAAAATATGGCCCCACCTCAAGTCTCATGGGAGGATACTTTGAGAGCGTTTATGCAAGGGCAAGCGCAAATAAATGAATCAAATCAGCAATTGTTCCAAGAACTGAAAGTCTCGGTTGATGAGATTAAGGGACGCTTGAATGCTAGGGAAGGGACCTTTCCGGCCCAACCTCAGCCCAATCCTAAGCAAGTACATGAAGTAAGCATCCCTAATCCTTCCAACCAAAACATGGAGCAAGCTAAATCCATTACCACCCTTAGAAGTGGTAAACAAATTGACAAAACTATTCCGGTGAAGGCCGATGAGCCTAATGATCCGGTAAATTCTGAGGATGAAAATGGATCTAACCTAGCCCCACAACAACCGGAACGCATTTACAAGCCCATAGCACCATTCCCATCGAGATTGGTTGCCCCAAAATCTCTCCCAAATTCTCAAGATATTCTAGAGATTTTCAGACAAGTCAAAATCAATATCCCTTTGCTTGATGCCATCAAACAAATTCCCTCTTATGCCAAGTTTCTAAAAGACCTATGCACAACAAAACGCAAATATAATGTGCAGCAAAAGGCCTTCCTAACTGAGCAAGTTAGTGCCATCCTCACTCAAAAGACTCCCCCAAAATTCAAAGATCCCGGTAGTCCCACCGTCTCATGTATCATTGGAGACTACCAGATTGAACGTGCCTTGTTAGACTTGGGGGCAAGTGTGAACTTGATCCCATACTCGGTATATGAACAATTGGGTCTTGGTGAATTAAAACCCACCAAAACCACATTGCAACTCGCTGATAGATCTATCCGTGTACCGAGGGGGATAGTTGAGGATGTTCTAGTCCAAGTTGACAAATTCTACTACCCGGTAGATTTTATAGTCTTGGACACACAACCGGTTTTGGATGCTAGCACCCAAATACCGGTGATATTAGGCCGCCCATTCCTTGCCACATCAAACGCAATCATCAATTGCCGGAATGGGGTGATGCAATTATCTTTTGGAAACATGACACTAGAGGTGAATGTATTTCACCTGGGCAAAAGACATAGGGATGTCGATGATGATGAGTTCTTCGATGTAAACATGCTTGAAACCTTTGAAGAAGAAGAACTCCTCCAGCTTGAACCACTAGAAAGTTTGGAGACATGCTTAGCACACTTCATGGATTCTAAAGACCCTATCATTAGTGAGATTGTGCATGCATTAAATATAGAAAGACCGGTAGTTGATACTAGCCGGTGGAGGCCCCATTTCGAAAAATTGCCACCAACCACATCGAGGCCTCTACCGTCTAGCATCAAACCACCGAAGCTTGACCTCAAACCATTGCCATCCGAGCTTAAATATGTATATCTGGGTCAAGAGGAAACTTTCCCAGTTGTCATTGCCTCCCACCTAGAAAAAGACCAAGAGCTCAAGTTGATTGAGTTACTCAAAAAACACCGGGAAGCCATAGGTTGGACAATAGCGGATCTCAAAGGGATAGATCCTTCGGTTTGCACTCACCGTATACACCTTGAAGAAAATGCAAAAACGACTAGACAACCTCAAAGACGGCTAAATCCAAACATGATGGAGGTTGTCAAAGCCGAAGTATTAAAGCTATTGGATGTGGGTATCATCTACCCCATCTCAGATAGCCAATGGGTGAGTCCTACCCAAGTTGTCCCCAAGAAATCCGGTATTACCATCATTGAAAACGCCAACAACGAGCTTATACCGACTAGGGTGACCACCGGTTGGCGTATGTGCATTGATTATAGGAAGCTCAATACGGTCACTAGGAAAGACCACTTCCCTCTCCCATTTATGGACCAAATTTTGGAGAGGTTGGCAGGCCATCCCTACTATTGCTTCCTAGATGGCTATTCCGGATACAACCAAATTGAGATAGCTCCGGAAGACCAAGAGAAAACCACATTTACATGCCCGTTTGGTACCTTCGCCTACCGAAGGATGCCATTCGGGTTATGCAATGCACCCGCCACATTCCAACGATGCATGTTGAGTATTTTCTCAGACATGGTGGGTGAGTTTCTTGAGGTGTTCATGGATGACTTCTCTGTTTTTGGTTGTACATTTGATGAGTGCCTCGAGCACTTGAAGTTGGTCTTAATGAGGTGTGAGGAAAAGCAACTCGTATTAAACTGGGAAAAGTGCCACTTTATGGTACAAAGAGGAATAGTCCTTGGACACATCATCTCGTCCAATGGAATAGAGGTAGACCGGGCAAAAATTGACATAATCTCCAATCTACCACCACCCAAAAGCATACGCGATGTGCGGTCCTTCCTGGGACACGCCGGTTTCTATCGAAGGTTTATAAAGGACTTTAGTCACATCTCAAGGCCTTTATGCAACCTTCTACAAAAGGAGAACCAATTGAGTGGAGTACCGAATGTCAATTAGCTTTTTCAAAGCTAAAAGACATGTTGACAACCGCTCCTATCATGCAACCACCAGATTGGTCCATTCCTTTTGAGTTGATGTGCGATGCGAGCGATTTTGCTATTGGGGCGGTGTTAGGCCAAAAGAAGGATAAAAAGCCCCATGTCATCTACTACGCGAGTAGGACCTTGAATCCTGCCCAAGTTAATTATTCAACTACGGAGAAAGAGCTCCTAGCTGTCATCTTTGCCTTGGACAAATTCAGGCCATACTTAATAGGATCCAAAGTTATTGTTTATACGGATCATGCGGCGCTGAAATACCTTCTTTCTAAGAAGGATACTAAGCCCCGTTTGCTAAGATGGATCCTACTCCTTCAAGAATTCGACCTGGAGATCAAAGATAAGAAGGGGGTAGAAAATGTGGTGGCAGATCATCTATCTCGCCTAGTCCTACCAAATTCCATTGATGAGTCACCTATTGAGGACTCATTCCCTGATGAGCAACTCTTTGTTGCTATGCATCCACCATGGTACGCTGATATAGCCAACTATCTTTCCACAGGTGCGATGCCGACTCATTGGACTGCGCAAGACAAACGTAAATTTCTAAGGGAAGTGCGCAGATTTTTCTGGGATGAACCTCTATTGTTTAAATATTGCCCAGACCAGATTATAAGGAGATGCGTCCCCGATGATGAACACAATTCAGTCATCTCCTTTTGTCATGATCAAGCATGTGGGGGTCATTTTTCAGCCAAGAAAACAACTGCAAAAATTCTGCAGTGTGGTTTTTATTGGCCCACATTATTTAAAGATACCCACGAGTTTTGCAAAGCTTGCGAGCGCTGTCAGAAGTTAGGAGGATTATCCCGTCGAAATATGATGCCCCTCACCCCAATTCAACATCTTGAAGTCTTTGACTGTTGGGGCATCGATTTCATGGGACCATTCCCCTCATCTTTTGGACATGTCTATATTCTATTGGCCGTAGACTATGTGTCTAAATGGATAGAGGCTATCCCATGTAGAACCAACGATCATCGTACGGTTCTCAAGTTTCTCAAAGAAAATATACTTTCTAGATTTGGGACGCCTCGAGCCATTATTAGTGATGGTGGTGCTCACTTTTGCAATAGACCTTTTGAAACTTTGATGGGGAAATATGGTATTAGGCACAAAGTGAGTACCCCATACCACCCACAAACAAGTGGGCAAGCTGAAATCTCCAATAGGGAAATCAAACAGATTTTAGAAAAGACGGTGAGACCGGATCGCAAGGATTGGTCCCTACGATTAGATGATGCACTTTGGGCTCACCGTACTGCCTACAAGACACCCATTGGAATGTCCCCTTATAGACTGGTCTATGGGAAAGCTTGCCACTTGCCTGTGGAGATAAAACACAAAGCCTATTGGGCAATTCGGGCCCTAAATTTTGACATAGACAAGGCTAACTCGCTTCGCAAACTTCAATTAAATGAGCTTGATGAGATCCGGAACGATGCATATGAGAATTCGAGGATTTACAAGAGCAAGATGAAGGCCTTTCATGACAAGCACATCGTAAGGAAATCCTTCCATGAAGGACAGAAAGTGCTCTTGTATAATGCCCGACTTCATCTTTTTCCGGGAAAATTACGATCTCGATGGACCGGCCCATATATTGTTAAAGAAGTTTTTCCTCATGGGGCTGTTGAGATTGAGAATTCAGCAAATGGTGACTGTTTCAAAGTTAATGGACAACGCCTTAAACCATTTGTTGAGAAATTTGATTCAGAGGACATGTCCATCTCCCTGAATGATCCTCTTTATCAGGATTATTGATCTCCTAGTCTGATGGAGGTATAGCATAGGTAGGTTTATTTTGTTTTACTGTTTTAGTAGGATTTAGTTGTTGGAATTGCAGACCTCCATGATCGCTCTCTCAGGTACTATTGTTCTCACTCTCTCATTGTTTACCATTGCTCTCATGTTCATGCTAACTAATTATCTTTTTACATTGAGGACAATGCAAGATTTGGTTGGGGGGTGAGATGAGATCCCTCATCTAGCATATTGCAACATTTCGAGCTTCATATGCACAAATTTTTTCGAATTTTCTAACATCTCAAAACTCTTTTAGAAAATTTTGTTTCTATACATTTGAGAGGCTATGAGTAGAAGAGGAGGAGAAACGAAGTGTGTGATGTTGTAGTTTGGAATTTCTTCCAACATAATGGCTTTATATGTTAATTCCCCTATTGTTGTGATTTATAGAAAATTTGAACACCTTTACACCAAGTTCACATTACACGATTTTCATGAGTGACAGGTTTATGTGATTTGTGGATTAGCTAGACTGTGGTTTAGAGGTGTTGAGCAGCCAAGCCGGGGTATTTTGTCCATCCTTGTCCATGGGAAAATAATGAAAGATATGGATTTCTAAAAATCCTATCTAAGTTAAAAGAAAAAGGAAAGAAAGGATGAAATCGGGAAGGAAAGAAAATTGGTGGAAAAAATCCGAAGAGGGCTACCTATTACCAACCGGGGGATGGTCGAACCGTAACCAAAGCCGGAAATGGGACGTAGTGTGAAAGCCGTCGGAAGGACAGTAAGGCAAATTCCTGTCATAGGCTTGCTGTTGCTCTGTGCACCTTGAAATCCCTGGTCTACTTAATCTATAAAGAAGATGATCCCAGAAACTCATGAGATGAACTTTCACTATGCACACTAGGTTGAATTTGTTCGAGTTCTTCTATTTATCAATCAATCAGCGGGGATTTCATGTAAACACTTCTTATGTTTTGAGAGTCCAAGGTTCAGCTTCTAACACCTAATTTTTCCAAATTTTACACTTATACATCTTGGGATGGATAGAATCATAGGTTCTAAAGGGGAGTTGGATTTGGAGGGTTGAAATTATTTTCACGCATGTTTTGCTCGGGACTAGCAAAAAGCTGGTTGGGGGGTGTGTTGAACCTCCAATTTATACATTGCATTGCCCATTACACTACATGGTTTGCATGATTTTTATGGTTTAAAAGCCTACTTAACATGTGTTTTGTGATCATAGGAATGAGAGCGGACTTCATTCAATTACGAGACAAAAGAATGCAATTGAAGCTTTTGGATGAAGATGAAAGAAGACCAAAGAAAGGAGAAAGCAAAGAGAAGAAAGAGAAGAAGAAAAAGGAGAAAAAGAAGAGAAGAAGAATCAAATGGAAGACAGGCCGACCGGTCATGACCGGTCGGCCATGAAGGCTGACCACATTACATTGGAGCCCGACCGGTCATGACCGGTCGGCTATATACATTGGACAAGGTGGGAACAAAGTCCGACCGGTCAGCCACATCACATGAACAAGAAGAAGAGAGGCCGACCGGTCATGACCGGTCGGCCATGCACGCTGGATGAGAGGGAGATCAGCCCGACCGGTCATGACCGGTCGGGCACACACGCTGGATGAAGGAAAATCAGTCCGACCGGTCATGACCGGTCGGCTGTACTCACTGGAATGTTTGGAAATCAGCCCGACCGGTCACGACCGGTCGGCTCTGCGTAATAGGAGTCCTTTCTAATTCGGGATTCCGAAATTTGCTGCGCAATGCGAAGGCTTTCGCAGAATCCGACGCAAGGGGGGTTTGTTGCTATAAAAGGACACCTAGGGGCTCTCCCTAAGGTATCAGAGAGGAGAAAGAACGTGAGTTTGGAGGCTGAAGGCGACTGTGGGGCGTCTGCAACATCTATCTTCGGGTTTTTCTAGTTTTATGCTTTATTTTTGAGTTTTTAGTTGTAGCATGACTATGCTCGGCTAAAACCTCTCAGCTAAGGCTGAGAGGTGAAGCTTGTAGCCAGTTCTATGTTAATTTCAGTTTGATTCAAGTACTTTTAATTCAAAGTTGGATTTTTCTTATGTTTCAGTCCAATAGGTGGTAGTTTGAGATGTCTTATCTGAGTTCATGTGCTCCGGACATGAATTCCTTTTAATTCTCTGAGATTATCACAGGTTGCTTGTTTAGATTTGAATTATAGTAATCCTTGAGCAGGCCATAGTCCATAGGCATGGCTGTTACTCCGCAGGCTATGAATTTGAATTCTACATTGATTGAATGGACTTGAACTTGGAAGTTCAACTCGAATTGGATGAATGTGTGTGAATGCTTTATTTTCCAACTAGATGAGAGATAGGACTTCAAATCTAGTTGTGTTCTCTACTTGGATTGACTGAATTGACATAGAATTGCTACAAGTGGATCCTTGAAAGCCTTAGTACATTATATCTCTGATTTTTCATTAAGTTACTGTTTTAATTAAACAATCCTATTGAAATTAAATTTGCTCTATTAAACTGAGTTGCTGAAGTAATTAGGAAGCTGTTACTTTTTCCCTGTGGATCGACCTCGGTCTTACCGAGTTTTATTACTACATCGCAGCCTTACACTTGAGGCGAGCGAACAAGTAGGGAAGAATTTTTTTATGAATTCCCTATGCATATCAGTCCATGCACCAATTGATCTTGGCCTTAATGCATGAAGCCAACATTTAGCTTTATCTTTAAGAGTAAAAGGGAAGAATTTGAGTCTCACCACATCATCAGTCACATTAGCAAAGTGCATGGTGATTATTACCTTATCAAACTCCTTAAGGTGTTGATAGGCGCTTTCACTGTCTAATCCATGGAATTTTGGGAGAAGTTGGATCACTCCCGGTTTCAAATCCACATTCCCTGCATTTTGTGGAAAAACTATGCATGAGGGAGTGCTCGCTCTTGCTGGTTGCAAGAAATCACGTAAAGTTCTTGGTCGGGGAACATTCTCAACCACATTCTCCCCCGTTTCAGTTTGGTTTTGAAATCGGGAGTGATCCAACTTCTCCCTAAATTCCATGGATTAGACAGTGAAAGCGCCTATCAACACCTTAAGGAGTTTGATGAGGTAATAACCACCATGCACTTTGCTAATGTGACTGATGATGTGGTGAACTCTCAACCACATTCTCCCCTGTTTCAGTTTGGTTTTGGCCCAGATTAGGATTGGCCATCGGATTAGGTTGATTTGCAGCCATGTTTTCAGACAAAATTGGAGAGTATAGATGTCTCCTAGCATGTGGCTCTCTGTCAATTCCTTCAACTATTCCCCCTTCACTAATGAGTCGGTTATTGGAATCCCAAGCCCAATGTGGCATGTAAATCCAAAAAAATATGAAACGAAAAGAGAAACGAATTCTTCCTTCCCTTCTTTACTCTTCTCTAGGACCGAAGCACAAGGTGTCTTACAATGGCTAGGCTAGAAGCTAGGATAGAGACCGATTTCTCCTGGTCAATAGGGGTTCAAAGAACTCCCCACCCACTCTTTGAATCCTTTAGGAAAAGTACAGAAAAAGAAGAAAGAGGAGTAGAGGTGAGAAGAGAAATCTCTGAGCACAAGGTGATCCAAGACAGCAGAGCCGACCAATAGGAATCCAGGTGGCACAAGGCCTACCTTTCAAAGATCCAAAAGGAGTCTCCACCCACTCTATAAGAGATGAATATGATAGGAATGAATAGGAGAAGGAGAAGAGTAAGGTTTAGAAAGATAGAACCTGATTCGAGCACTTGAGATCCTTATGTCTTCTTTAACTTCCTAGAAATCCCTGAAAAAGAAAAATAAATCAAAATAAACTAAGTTAGAACTATTCTTAAAAATCCAAAATAGATTCTATTTTCAGAAATCTGTGAAAAACCATCAAAGTCCCTGGCAGCGGCGTCAAAAACTTGTTCGCTTCCCCAAGTGTAGGGTTGCGATGTAGTAATAAACTCGATAAGACCGAGGTTGATCCACAGGGACTTGTGTAGGAATTCACAAACACATCCAATAGTGTCTATTGAGAGCTAACAACCAGATTTTGTATGAGATTGATGTAAGTAACAACTTTAAACTAATTTGAAGGTAAACAATTATACAAAGGCACTAGGGGTTCAAGGATCCACTTGTAGCAATCCTTGATGTTCAATCAGCTATGGTTTTTCAATTTCTCAACTAGAATCGATATTAAGATCTATCTAGCCGGATGGTAGAGCTGTTAAACCAAACAATCTGTCATATGTAAGTCCAATGTATATGATTCACTCAATGCAAGCTAGGATGAGCATGCTCAATTGCATAGGTCAGTCCCAATTCCAATAAACTAAGTTCATAATCATGATCATCATTAAGTCCTGTCACCAGACAAAGCTAGATCATGATTTGAACTTGAATCAAATCACATGCACAATCCCATACATAATTCAAAAAACCAGAAAAGTAGAACTTTGATAGGAAGTCCCCACATGAAAACATAGTACTAGAGCGTACTCCAATTCCTCAGATCATACAGGTCTAGACTAGCACACAACCATTAAGAACTCAAGCAATTCTCCCAAATATCCATAAGTCATCATAAGACTAAGAAAAACTACTTGGAACTTGTATTAACTTTAAACCATTGTTCATAATCATGAAAACCAATCTTAAAACCAACTAAAAGCGAATTAAAACATCTTAGATCCACTACAAGCTTCACCTCTTAGCCCTAGCTAAGAGGTTTAGCTGCTCATGATCCAAGGAAACATGAAACAACTAGAAAAATCATAAAAACAGCAAAACAAACTAGAAGGAGTTGTGGAACTCCGAAATCCACTTCTGCCGCCTCCCACCTTGCTCAAACTCTTCTTAGATACCCTAGGAACGATCCCTAGGTGTCCTTTTATAGTGGGAAAGCTTCACAACGTCAGAATATTCCAGAATCTGCGTAAGCTTACGCAGTGCACAGAGATTTTCGGCGCCAGAAACAGAAAGTCCGCAGTTTACGCATGGCCGACCGGTCGGACAACAAGTCTAAGTGGTTGGCCGACCGTCGGACCCCTTGTCCGGCCGGTCGGACAAAGTGCTAGCAATTGAAATTTTCACTGGAGTATTTTTTTCACAGTCCGACCCACCAGCCGACCGGTCGGCCAGCCGGTCGGCTAGTCTGTCCGGCCGGTCGGTCAGTGGGTCGGCCTTCAATCTGCTGAGTTTTCTGGTCATTGCAATGGATAGGCCGACCCTTCAGCCGGCCGGTCAGCCGGCCGGTCGGCCAGTCTGTCCGGCCGGTCGGTAAGTGGGTCGGCCTTCATAAAAATGTGTCCAGAGATTTTTCTCTTTCTGGAGGGTTTGGCCGGCCGGTCGATGGCTGTGACCGGCCGGCCGGTGGACATGAACTTGGCTGAAATCTTCAGCTTCTCCTCCTTCATCTTCAATGTGCTTTTGCTCCACCTTTGGTCCTTCATTCCTTTGATCTTCAAGATGCATAAATGACCTATCTTAGCCCTCATTTGATGACTTCTCTCTTTTACTCCTTGCTTCCTTCTTCCTCTTGGTCCTCCTTCGATCTTCATTCAATGGTTCTAAATGGACCCTTTTTATCTTCAATTGAGTGCAATCCACTCTTATTCCTGCAATCACAACACATGCATTAAATTAGTCTTTAAATCATGAAAACCTTGCATAGTGAGTGATGAATTGGGGTTAGAATATGCACAGTTGAGAGCTCAACAGCCCTCCTTAAGAGTTGGTAGGATTGCCCGTGGGAGCATTCTTCTAACTAAAATTTGGGTGGTTCTTCCAACTAGTATTGTTCGTATTACCCACCGGTCCATTGAAAGGCCGTTGATACCCATATGTGGCATTTGCATGTTCATGTAACACTTCTTGAAATGCAGGAATTGTGGGACAATCCTGCGTAGCGTGTAAATCGGTGTGACAAATCCCACATATGGTCTCAATAGCTTCGTTGGACTTTGAAACTCCACTTTTACTAAGTTCCATGGCCTCGATCTTTCTTATGAGGTTGGCTATCCTTGCATTCACGTCGTCTTCCTCCTTGAGGATATAGATCCCTCCTTTCTCTTTCTCTTGAGTAGGCTTGGGGTTGTTAGGTTTCTCTGTGGTATCCCAAGATTGGGCATTTTCAGCCAACATGTCTAAAGAACTCCAAGCCTCATCTGGATTTTTGCTCATAAACTCGCCATTGCACATCATCTCCACAAATTGGCGCATATTGGAACTTAATCCATCATTGAAAAAGTTTATAATTCGCCAACTCTCATAGCCATGATGTGGGTAAGCAAGTAGGAGGTCCTTAAATCTCTCACAACATTGGAAGAAAGATTCACCCTCTTTAGCCAAAAAATTCATTATGGCTCTTCGAAGGGTGTTCGTTTTATGAGCCGGGAAGAACTTTTTCAAGAATTCCCAGGTCATTTCATTCCATGACCCAATCGAATGTGGTCTAAGAGAGTGAAGCCAATTTTTGGCTCTTTCTTTCAATGAAAAGGGAAAGAGTTTAAGCTTAATGGTATCTTCAGAAACATTGGTGTATTGCAAGGTAGCCACCACTTCTTCAAATTCTTTTAAGTGCAGATATGGGCTGTCAGAGTCTAGCCCATGGAACTTTGGTATAAGTTGAATTACACCCGGATTTATGTCAATGATTCCGCCGTTTGGTGGTAGAACCACGCAAGAGGGTGTAATTGCATGGGCTGGTTGTAGGTAATCCCGTAGTGATCTCATTGGAGGAACGTTATGTACCTCATTCTCTCCTACTCCCTCTTGATTTGCGGTTGTAGTTGGAGTAGGGGGGGAGGATTTCGTAAAGGTGTTTGATCCATACTCCCCAAACTTTCACAATATTCTTGGTAATTCCGGACTCGTCTATGGACTGACAATGGTCCAACTAAGCTACCTTTGGATTGGAGACGATTGGAGTGGTCACGTTCCCAATGGGACATAAACCACTCAACTAAAAACTAAGCTATTCCTAAATCCTAGAAATCTGAAATTAATCTGAAAATTGAAAAATCCATAAAAAGCTAAGTTAGAAGGACATTACCTGATGTGCTTGAACGAGAGAAGAAACCCTACAAATCAAACAATTTTGATTAGTTCTAAGTAATCAGAAAAACCCTATCTAATTCTACTTCTACAGCCACTAAAACAATTTGAAAACCGTTATCTAAATTCCCCGGCAACGGCGCCAAAAACTTGTTCGCTCGCCTCAAGTGTAAGGCTGCGATGTAGTAATAAATCTCGGTAAGACCGAGGTCGATCCACAGGGAATTGGAAAACAGATTCCAAACTATTCCAGCAACTCAATTTTTCAATAAATAGGAGATTCAATTGAAGCAATTATACTAAAACAGTAACTTTAATGAAAACTGTAGTTTAAAGGCACTAAGGCATTCAAGGATCCACTTGTAGCAATCCCATGTCAATCCAATCAATCCAAGAAAGATACACAACTAGATTTGAAGTCCTATCTCTCATCTAGTTGGAAAATAAAGCATTAAACACAATCAATTCCATTCAAGTTGAACTTCCAAGTTCTAGTTCCTTTCAACAATGTAGAATTTGGAATCATAGCCTTCGGAGTAACAGCCATGCCTATGGGCTATGGCCTGCTCAAGGACTACTATAATTCGAATCTAAACAAGCACCATATGATAATCTCAGAGAATTGCAAGGAATCCATGTCCGGAGCACATGAACTCTCAGAAAACATCTAAAACTATCAACTTTAAGAACTAGAATAGATAAAAATCCAAACTTGAATTGAAAGTACTTGAATTAACTGAATCAAACCATGAAATTAGCTACAAGCTTCACCTCTCAGCCTTAGCTGAGAGATTCTAGCCGAGCATTGTCATACTACAACTAAAACTCATGAAAAACTTAGAAAACATAGAAAAATCGAAGTTTTGAGGGTAGCAGACGCTCCACGACGGCTTCCTTCCTCTCCCACGACATCCCTTGGCTTCTATGATACCCTAGGAAAAGCCCCTAGGTGTCCTTTTATAGTGAGGACGCTCGGTTGCGTCAAAATCTTCCAGAAATCGCGTGCGGTTTACGTAGTGCGCAATGTTTTTCGAAGCAGAAATAGAAACTGCCTAATTTTCTGCATGGCCGATCGGTCGGGTGACCGGTCGGACTGGTCTGGCCGACCGGTCATGACCGGTCGGACCTATCTGCTTGAGAGTCCAGCGTGCACAGAAGGCATCCTGCCTTGATGGCCGACCGGTCAAGATCGGTCGGACCTGAGTGAAATTGAGTCCAGAGAATTTCCAGCAGCCATCGACCTGTTGGCCGACCGGTCGGACCAACTGGTCCTTCATTCAGTACTTTCCAGAGGTGTCGCCAACCGGTCGGGCTTGCTATTCTTCTTCTTTTTCTTCCTTTCTTTCTTCTTTCTTTTCTCTTCTTTCAATCTTCACCCCATGCATCTAAATATGTTCTTTTGTCTCCGGTTGGATGAAGTCCACTCTCATCCCTACAATCACAAAACATACATTAGATGGCCCTTTTAAACATGCAAACCATGCATATAATGTGATATAGTGGCCTATGCAATGTATAAATTGGAGGTTCAACAATAAGGGGAGATGCTGTCGGAATTTTAGCATGACATTTAAATTGAAAAATGAAAGCATTACAATCTATTCCACCTTGAGTGGATGATTGATTTAGACAGTTAGGAAAGTCCAGAAATTTTGAAGGGGCATTTAACTAGACACCACTTTGTGTTGGTAAATGCCTAAAATTTAGTTTCTTATCTTTATATTTATAAATGGATAATGAGGAAGTCTTAACTATCTCCGGTGCTAGTGCGTCAGCCACATCTCCTCTTATTGTGGAAGGAGAAGTGTCTTCGACTTCATCCAAAGAAAAGAAAAGATAAGCAACGTGGGATAACTTTGAAGAAGTTATAGTTAATGGTATGGTGAAGATTACATGTATGCATTACAAATCATTATACATTAAGAATCTTAAGGGTTAACTACTCATTTAAACGGACATAAGCAAAGTTATTCAAAGAGACCAATAATCTTAATTTCAGACCAACTGTAATGCTTGATCCCGAGTTCTCGGGTGTTAACTTAGTAAAACATTTGTCTAGGGATGTTGCACGTGGGACATGCTCCTGTGTGTGTCCTCAACCAAATTTATATTCATTTTGTATACCAATAAATCAGAATGACGCATTTAAACTAGTGGATCATAAGCAAAGCGGAAATAACTAAATCCAGAAATATAGGGCTAACACGCAAGAGGTATAATTCAAATGCAGTGTTAGCCTATATGAGAATTATATAAATCGCAATTAATGTAATAGGAAGGAAAAATATAATTACCAAAGAGATAAGTTATACGACCACAGGGGTGTTCGCTTCCCCAAGTGTAGGGTTGCGATGTAGTAATAATCTCGGTAAGACCGAGGTCGATCCACAGGGACTTATGTAGGAATCCACAAAACACTTCCAATAGTTCTACTAAAGAGCTAACAAACAGATTTGATGTAAATAGTAATGTTGAATTAAACTGAAGGTAATCAATTAATAAAAGGCACTAGAGGTTCAAGGATCCACTTCTAGCAATCCTTGATGCTCAATTCGCTGTGGTTTCTCACTTTCTCAACTAGAATCGAAATTAAGTTCTATCTAGTTGGATGGTAGAACAGTTAAACCAAACAATCTGCCATATGTAAGATCCATGCATATGATTCACTCAATGCAAGCTAGGACGAGCATACTCAATTGCATAGGTCAGTCCCAATTCCAATAGGCTAAGATCACAATCATAACCATCATTAAATCCTGTCACAAGATAAAAATAAATCATGACTTGAACTTGATTCAAATCACATACACAATCTCACATACTTCAGAATTTGCAGAAAAGTAGACTTTTGGTAAGAAGTTCCCACATGAAGATCATAAATCTAGAGCGTATTCCAATTCCTCAGATCATACAGTTCTAGACTAGTCCACAACAATTAAGAACTCAAGCAATTCTTCCAAACATCCATGAGTGTTCACTCCCCAAGTGTAGGGTTGCGAAGTAGTAATAATTCAGAAAGACCGAGTATCGTTCCCACAGAGATTTATGTATGGGTATTCTCAGATTTTAACTAAAAATAACTAGTAATTAAGACTATATTAAGAACTAAAGCTAAAAAATAGGAAATTGGGTTTAAACAGTGAATAGGTAAGGTAAATTCAATCTAAAAAGTCACTAGAGCGCCAAGGATCCACTCTTGATACGTTTCAATGCATCAACACAACTAGGTCTCATATAACTCAATCAGAATCAGATTTCCATCTCTATCTGATCGGAATATAGAACAATTAATCACAATTATTTGAAACAAGTGCTTATTAACTGATTTGATTCCCACTTCCAAGCTCAGGCCTTGGGCACACTTAATTGTATAGGCCAAGCCTCTTTCTAATCTAGTTGAGATTCATAACCATAGCCTACACCAAGTCCTGTCACTAGCCCTGATTACAACTCATGGTTTGAACTCTATTTAAATCAAAATCAATCAATAAACAGTAATTCCAGATCATACACAAAAGATAAGAACTTTAGTTACATGAGTTCCCACATGAAGATAAGGCATTTGCATACAAGGCAATCAAAGCGTCTACCATGCCCGGAGTCGATGGTAGATCAATGCATTACACAAGCATAAACAATGCACAAAAGCTAAGATACTATGCTAAGCTCACTAAGAATCACATGAGCCCGGAGTCATCAAGAGATCAAAGTAAAAGCCAACATAGTACTTGAATCACACTCAAATTGAACTAAAATTCGTTCATTAAAGCATAAAAGGAAACCTAGGTTGTATTAATCCATCAAAAACGAATCAAGGGCTTCCCCTCTTAGCCCTAGCTAAGAGGGTTTAGTTCATCTCTAACATCCTTGAACTAAAAGCCTCTAAAAACATGAAAAACTACAAAAAACGGAAAGAAAACTAAAGATCTGAAGTAGAATCCTTCTCCTCAGCAATCTCCACGTTGTAGCCTCCTCTGGTATGAAGAGAAGAGGTCCTTTTATAGCTTGGAGGAGTCCTTTATGCCAGAAAGTTCCAGAATTTGCGTAATCTTACGCTATTGAGTAATGAAATCCGGAGATCCTGATTTAGAAGGTGGCTGTTTACGCTGGCCGACCGGTCATCACCGGTCGGACTGGCTTGGTCTTTGTCCAGCAGCAATGGCCGACCGGTCTTGACCGGTCGGACCGTCTCCCTAATGATTCCAGCAACTATGCCCGACCGGTCTTGACCGGTCGGGCTGAGCAGTCCACTTGTTTTGGCATGTAAACGGGTGGCCGACCGGTCTTGACCGGTCGGGCTTGCTTGGCTGACCGGTCAGCCGACCGGTCTGGCTCTCTTTCTTCTTTCTTTCTTTCTTTCTTTCTTCTTTTCTCTTCTCTCCTTGCTTTCTTCTCTTTGTTCTTCCTTCGATACTTCATCCTATGGTCTTTAAAGCTTGTAAGGAGCCTCATTTAGCTTTCAAATGGTGAACTCTCCATCTTGTTCCTACAATCACACATCATGTATTAAGTTGGTCCTTTAAACATGTATATCATGCATAATGAGTGATGAATTGGGGTTAGAATATGCACAATTATGAGCTCAACACACCCCCCAACCAGCATTTTGCTAGTCCCGAGCAAAACATGCGTGAAACTAGTTTCATTTTCCAAAACCCAACTCTCCTCTGGAAACTATTCTTCTATATATTCCAAGACACATAAGCGTAAGAATTAGAGAAATTAAGTGATAAGGGTTGCAACCTTAAACTCTCAGAACATAATAAGTGTTTATATAAAAATCCACGCTGATTGCTTGATAAATAGAAGAACTTGAACAAATTCAACCCAGTGTGCATAGTGAAGGTGCATCTCATGAGTTTCCAGGATTATCTTCTTCATAAATCAACTAGACTACCGATCTCAAGGTATATAGAGTAACAACAAGCCTATGACAGGATTTTGCCTTACCGTCCTTCCGACGACTTTCACACTACGTCCCATTTCCGGCTTTGGTTACGGGTAGACCATCCCCCGGTTGGCAGTAGGTAGCCCTAATCGGAATTTCCACCATTTTTTTTCCTTCCCGATTTCAGCCTTTCATTCCTTTTTCTTTTAAATTAGATAGGATTTTTAGAAATCCATATCTTCCGTTATTTTCCCATGGACAAGGATGGACAAAATACCCCGGCTTGGTTTCTCAGCACCTTTAATCAAGGTCCAGCTAATCCATAAGTCACATAATCCTTTCAAATCATGAAAATCGTGTAATGTGAACTAGGTGCAAAAGGTATTCAAATTTTCTATCGATCATAAAAATAGGTGAATTCACATATAAAACCATTATATTAAGAGACATTCAAAGCTTGCAACATCCCTTGCTTCGTCTCTCATCTTCTTATACCCATGCTATCTCGAATGTATAGAATCAAAGTCTTCCAAAAGAGTTTCGAATTTCAGAAAAAATCAAAAAAATTCTACATCTTTGCTCGACATGTCACAAAAGCTAGCAGATTCATCAAAGGAATCTCTCACCCCCCAACCAAACTTTGCATTGTCCTCAATGTAATAAGATATGCAATATGTATGACATGAGAGCAATGACATAAAATAAAGGAGAGTGAGAAAGAGAGATAGCACCTGAAGCATATGGCAAGATTAGCTTTTGGAGATGGATTTCTTCACAACTAAATTAACTATCAAAGCAAATCCTAATGGGAAAGCATTCTAACAAATCATCCTCCGTCAGACTAGGAGGTTAATCCCAATAACTCATCCAAAAGCATAAAGTCAAGCAGAATCATTACATGGATCAAAAGATTTCGCAGTAAAGTCATCTAATATCCTGCTTTGCAATGTACATGTGTGTGAGTGATCGAGATAAGCCACTCAAAATCCCAAAAAGGAATTTCAGCGGGTTTCTTAGTGTGCGCACCACATGCATCAGGGGAGACACCATCATATTTATTAGAAAAAACATGTCTCCAATCAGATTTTCCTGGGCAATGATATTGCAAGTAAGGATCATCCCAGGGTTGGTGAAGTTCGGTATGCATGATCCACAAAGGTGTGGAAATCTGAATTGATTTTTCAGCGCAAAACGGTATTGTTTCCACATCCTTCTCTTGGCTAGTGTCATATGCCGATACCGACTCAAAAAGTGTAACCATATCCCTTATCATATCATCGTTCTCATCAAGGGAGTGAGTCACTTCTTCGTCTAAGGGACCGGAGTACAAAGGTGAGAGGGACTGATTTTCCACAATAGAATTGATCATGTTTATTTGGTGGACCTCCTCATCTTCATCCTCTTGTTGGTTGTCAATATTGAAAGCATTCAACTCAATCGTCATATTGCCAAAAGACATTTGTATGACCCCACTCCTACAATTTATGATAGCGTTTGATGTAGCTAGGAATGGGCGGCCAAGGATGACAGGAATTTGAGGGCCAATATTAACCGTGGGTCGCGTGTCCAAGACAATAAAGTCCACCGGGTAGTAAACTTTATCAACTTGGACAAGGACGTTCTCAATTACCCCTCTTGGTATGCGAATTGATCGGTCAGCAAGTTGTAATGTGGTTTTGGTGGGTTTTAATTCACCTAAACCCAATTGTTCATAGACCGAATAGGGGATTAAGTTCACACTTGCCCCTAGATCAAGTAAGGCATGTTTCACCCGGTGATCTCCAATCATACATGATATGGTTGGGCAACCGGGATCTTTGTATTTCTTGGGCATCCCGTGGTTGATAATGGCACTCACATTCTCTGTCAAAAATGCCTTCTTTTGCACCTGTATTTTTCTTTTAATCGTGCAAAGGTCTTTTAAAAATTTGGCATATGACGGTATTTGTTTAATGGCATCCAACAATGGGATGTTGATTTTGACTTACATGAAAACCTCCAAAAATTCCTGATATTTATCTTGAGGTTTGGCTGGAATCAAGCGTTGGGGGAATGGAGCAATGGGCCTATATTGCCTTTCCGGTTCCTTTTCTTGTGGAGTATTGTTCATGTTATCATCCTCTTTGGAAATTTCCGGATCATTAGGCTGTGGGGCCTTCACCGGATTAGATTTATCAATTATCTTCCCACTTCGCAAAGTGGTGATAGCTTGAACATGCTCCATGTGTTGGGAAGATGAGCTTACATCATGTAACTCAAATTGGGTTCTTGGGTTAGGAAGAGGTTGGGCAGGAAGTGTGCCTTTCTCCCTAGCACTGAGGTGAGATTCAACCCTAGCCATTGAGGTTTTCAAGTCATTGATGGCTTGGGTTGTATTTTGATTGAATTTCAATTGCTCCTGCATGAACCCATCTATTTTTACAGAATTTGTATTGTTATACTCATGCTGGACCGATACTAATGCACCCAACAACTCTTCTAGTGATACTTTTGGAGTGTTGCTTGCATTTGCATTGGGCCCATTCCTCCAACTGAAGTTGGGATGGTTCTTCCAATTAGGATTAAACGTGTTTGAGTTTGGAGCACCATATTGTTGTTGATAACTGTTTATGGCATTCGTTTGTTCTTGTAAGATGCCTTGAACTGCTGAAATTGTGGGGCAATCTTGTGTAGCATGTTGATTTCCAGCACAAATTCCACAAACAGTTGCAACGTCAATGGAGTTGATTGTTTCTCTTTTCCTTAATTCCATGGCTTCGACCTTTCTTGTAAGGCTAGCCAACCGTGCACTTATACTATCTTCTTCTGATAAGACATATATTCCTCCATTTTCCTTTTGTTGGCCAGTCTTGGAACTTGTTGGTTTAGATGTGTCCCAAGACTGTGCACTCTCAGCCAATTCTTCCAAATAATCCCATGCTTCATCAGCTTCCTTACTCATGAACTCCCCATTACACATCATCTCTACGAATTGGCGCATGGGTGGGGTCAGTCCTTCATAGAAAAAGCTTATAACCCGCCAAATTTCATAGCCATGATGTGGACATGTGTTTAATAGGTCCTTAAACCTCTCCCAACATTGGGAAAAAGTTTCATCTTCCTTTTGGGCAAAGTTCATGATAAGGCGCTTAAGCATATTCGTTTTGTGAGTAGGGAAGAATTTTTTAATAAATTCTCTGTGCATATCAGTCCATGCACCAATTGATCTTGGCCTCAATGCATAAAGCCAACTCTTGGCTTTATCCTTAAGAGTGAAAGGGAAGAATTTAAGTCTCACCGCATCATCCGTTACATTTGCAAAGTGCATGGTGGCGATTACCTCATCAAACTCCCTAAGGTGTTGATAGGCACTTTCACTGTCTAAACCATGGAATTTAGGGAGAAGATTGATCACTCCCGGTTTCAAATCCACATTCCCTGTATTTTGTGGAAAAACTATGCATGAGGGAGTGCTCGTTCTTGCAGGTTGCAAGAAATCACGTAAAGTCCTTGGTCGGGGAACATTCTCAACCACATTCTCCCCTGTTTCAGTTTGATTTTGGACCGGGTTAGGTTGATTTGCAGCCATATTTTCAGATAAAATTGGAGAATCTAGATGTCTCCTAGCACGTGGCTCTCTATCAATCCCTTCAACAATTACTCCGTCCCTTACAAGTCGGTTATTATTAGTCCTAGCCCAATGTGGCATGCAAAACCAAAAAGAATGAGTAAAAAGGAAAAAGAATTCTTCCTTCCTTCCTTTACTCCTCTCTAAAACTTAAGCACAGGGTGTCTTGCAATGGCTGAGCCAGAAGCAAGGATAGAGACCGATTTCTCCTGGTCAATAGGGGTTCAAAGAACTCCCCACCCACTCTTTGAGTCTTTTGAGAGAAAGTACAGAAAAAGAAGAAAGAGGAATAGGTTGAGAAGAGAAATCTATGAGCACAAGGTGATCCAAGGCGGCAAAGCCGACCAATAGGAATCCAGGTGGCACAAGGCCTACCTTTCAGAGATCCAAAAGGAGTCTCCACCCACTCTACAATAGATGAAGATGATAGGAATGAGTAGGAGAAGAAGAAGAGTAAGGTTAGAACAATAAAACCTGATTTCCAACTTAAGATGCCTTGTTCTTCTTCAACGTCCTAAAAATCCCTGGATTAGACCTATGTTAGAATCCTGCAAAATTCAAAACAAACTAAGTTAGTAATTAGAAGAAAACCTACTCTAAAAGCAAAACAAATCCTAAATCTATCTCAACACAATCTTAACTAAAAATTATTTCAGAAAATTCTAAAAATACCGCATAGAAATCCCCGGCAACGGCGCCAAAAACTTGTTCACTCCCCAAGTGTAGGGTTGCGAAGTAGTAATAATTCAGAAAGACCGAGTATCGTTCCCACAGAGATTTATGTATGGGTATTCTCTGATTTTAACTAAAAATAACTAGTAATTAAGACTATATTAAGAACTAAAGCTGAAAAATAGGAAATTGGGTTTAAACAGTGAATAGGTAAGGTAAATTCAATCTAAAAAGTCACTAGAGCGCCAAGGATCCACTCTTGATACGTTTCAATGCATCAACACAACTAGGTCTCATATAACTCAATCAGAATCAGATTTCCATCTCTATCTGATCGGAATATAGAGCAATTAATCACAATTATTTGAAACAAGTGCTTATTAACTGATTTGATTCCCACTTCCAAGCTCAGGCCTTGGACACACTTAATTGTATAGGCCAAGCCTCTTTCTAATCTAGTTGAGATTCATAACCATAGCCTACACCAAGTCCTGTCACTAGCCTTGATTACAACTCATGGTTTGAACTCTATTTAAATCAAAATCAATCAATAAACAGTAATTCCAGATCATACACAAAAGATAAGAACTTTAGTTACATGAGTTCCCACATGAAGATAAGGCATTTGCATACAAGGCAATCAAAGCGTCTACCATGCCCGGAGTCGATGGTAGATCAATGCATTACACAAGCATAAACAATGCACAAAAGCTAAGATACTATGCTAAGCTCACTAAGAATCACATGAGCCCGGAGTCATCAAGAGATCAAAGTAAAAGCCAACATAGTACTTGAATCACACTCAAATTGAACTAAAATTCGCTCATTAAAGCATAAAAGGAAACCTAGGTTGTATTAATCCATCAAAAACGAATCAAGGGCTTCCCCTCTTAGCCCTAGCTAAGAGGGTTTAGTTCATCTCTAACATCCTTGAACTAAAAGCCTCTAAAAACATGAAAAACTACAAAAAAAGGGAAAGAAAACTAAAGATCTGAAGTAGAATCCTTCTCCTCAGCAATCTCCACGTTGTAGCCTCCTCTGGTATGAAGAGAAGAGGTCCTTTTATAGCTTGGAGGAGTCCTTTACGCCAGAAAGTTCCAGAATTTGCGTAATCTTACGCTATTGCGTAATGAAATCCGGAGATCCTGATTTAGAAGGTGGCTGTTTACGCTGGCCGACCGGTCATGACCGGTCGGACTGGCTTGGTCTTTGTCCAGCAGCAATGGCCGACCGGTCTTGACCGGTCGGACCGTCTCCCTAATGATTCCAGCAACTATGCCCGACCGGTCTTGACCGGTCGGGCTGAGCAGTCCATTTGTTTTGGCATGTAAACGGGTGGCCGACCGGTCTGGCTCTCTTTCTTCTTTCTTTCTTTCTTTCTTTCTTCTTTTCTCTTCTCTCCTTGCTTTCTTCTCTTTGTTCTTCCTTCGATACTTCATCCTATGGTCTTTAAAGCTTGTAAGGAGCCTCATTTAGCTTTCAAATGGTGAACTCTCCATCTTGTTCCTACAATCACACATCATGTATTAAGTTGGTCCTTTAAACATGTATATCATGCATAATGAGTGATGAATTGGGGTTAGAATATGCACAATTATGAGCTCAACAATGAGTCATCATAAGACTAAGAAAAACCACCTAGTACTTGAATTAAACTTCAAACCATTGTTCTTCAATTTAAATCCAACTTAAAACCAAATCAAACAAATTAAAACATCTTAGATTCACTACAAGCTTCACCTCTTAGCCCTAGCTAAGAGGTTTAACCGTTCATGATCCAAGGAAACATGAAAACAACTAAACAAAGTATAAAACTAGAAAGCAAACTAGGAAGAGTTGTAGAACTCTGAAATCAACTTCCGCCGTCTCCCACCGTGCTTAATCCCTTCTAAGATGCCTTAGGAACGATCCGTAGGTGTCCTTTTATAGTGGGGAAGCTCTGCAGTGTCGGAATCATCTAAAAATTGCGTATGGTTACGCAATGCGCAAAGAAAATCAGAGCTCGAATAGAAAATTTGTTGTTTGAACGCATGGCCGACAGGTATGGACCGGTCTGACTGGGCTGGCCAACCGGTCACGACCGGTCTTGCCTGTTCAGAAACAGCCTAGAGTGCACAGGGGACCATCAGACCTATTGGCCGACCGGTCGGACCATATTGGTTATTGGTCTAGAGAGTTCTAGAGGTGTAGGGGGAGATGGACGACCGGTCTAGACCGGTCGTGGCCCTCCTGGCCGACCAGTCTTGGCCCTTTCTTCTTCAATTCCTTCATCTTTTCTTCTCTCTCTGCTTCCTTCTTTCTTCGGCCCACCTTAAGTCTTCATCCAAGGCGCTTAAAGAGATCTTTTTTGTCTTCAATTGGGCGGAGTCCCTCTCATTCCTACAATCATAAAATCATGCATTAGATTAGTCTTTAAATCATGAAAACCTTGCATAATGAGTGATGAATTGGGGTTAGAATATGCACAATTAAGAGCTCAACACACCCCCCAACCAGCATTTTGCTAGTCCCGAGCAAAACATGCGTGAAACAAGTTTCATTCTCCAAAACCCAACTCTCCTTTAGAACTATTCTTTTATACATCCCAAGACACACAAGTGTAAGATTCAGAAAAATTAGGTGACAGAGGTTAAAATTGTAAACTCTCAAAACATAATAAGTGTCCATATGAAATTCTCGCTGATTGTTTGATAAATAGAAGAACTTGAACAAATTTAACCTAGTGTGCATCGTGAAAGTTCATCTCATGAGTTTCCAGGATTATCTTCTTCATAGATCAATTAGACTATAGATCTCAAGGTGTATAGAACAACAACAAGCCAACGACAGGAATTTTCCTTACTGTCCTTCCTACGGCTTTCACACTACGTCTCATTTCCGGCTTTGGTTACGGGCAGACCATCCCCCAGTTGGTAATAGGTAGCCCTAATCGGAATTTTCCACCATTTTTCCATCATACCTAATTTCATCCTTCCTTTTCCTTTTTCTTTTAAATTAGATAGGATTTTTAGAAATCCATATCTTTCGTTGTTTTCCCATGGACAAGAATGGACAAAGTACCTCGGCTTGGTTTCTCAATACCTTAAAGCAAAGTCTAGCTAATCCACAAATCATATAATCTTTTCAACCCATGAAAATCGTGTAATGTGAACTAGGTGTAAGAGTGTTCAAATTTTCTATCAATCACATAAATAGGGGAATTCACATATGAAACCATTATGTTAAGAGAAGTTCAAGACTTACAACATCATACACTTCATATCCCCTCCTCTTATGCTCGTATCATCTCGAATGCATAGCAGTAAGGTTTTCTAAAAGAGTTTTGAAATTTTTGAAAATTGAACAAGTTCTTACATAATTGCTCGAGATGTTACAAAACATTGGATCCATCCTAGTGATCCTACACCCCCCAACCAATTCTTGCATTGTCCTCAATGTAAAAGATATTCAATGAGCAAAACATGAGAGCAATTTTAAAATAAAGGGGAGTGAGCAATAAAAGTACCTGAGAAGGTGAAAAGTGGAATTCTTCCTCCTAATAAACCTATGAAAAAGTAAACAAAAGCAACAAAATCCTAATCTTAACTACTCTATACCTCCATTAGACTAGGAGATCAATCATCCTGATACACAGTATCAGTCAGAGGTATGGACATACCTTCTAAAGGAAACTTCTCAAAGAACGGCTTTAAACGTTGACCATTCGCCTTAAAGATATTGTCTTTCCTTGGATTTAACAACTCGACGGTCCCATATGGGTAGACAGTTTGCACAATGTAAGGACCGGTCCATCGAGATTTCAATTTTCTCGGAAATAAATGTAGGCGAGAATTCTACAGAAGGACTTTTTTTATTAATCGTGAATGTCTTACGAAAAGTGTTCTTATCATGGAACACCTTCGTCTTGTCCTTGTAAATTCTAGCATTTTCATAAGCTTCGTTCCGGAGTTCCGCAAGTTCATTTAATTGTAGTTTGCGTAACGAGCTCGCCTTGTCAAAATCAAAATTCATCTTCTTTATTGCCCAATACGCCCTATGTTCTAACTCCACAGGCAAGTGACAAACCTTCCCATAGACAAGTCTATAGGGAGACATTGCAATAGGGGACTTAAAAGCGGTATGGTAGGCCTAAAGCACATCGATAAGTCGAAGCGACCAATCCTTGCGATCGGGGTTCACCGTTTTTTCCAAGATATGTTTAATCTCCTTGTTAGATATCTCAGCTTGTCCACTTATTTGTGGGTGATAGGGGGTGCTCACTTTCTGATTTACGCCATATTTCTTCATTAAGGTTTCAAATGGGCGATTACAAAAGTGAGACCCTCCATCAGTAATGATGACTCGAGGTGTTCCAAACCGGGAAAGAATATTCTCTTTTAATAAACGAATGACTGTTTTATGGTCATTATTTGTTCGCTCGCCTCAAGTGTAAGGCTGCGATGTAGTAATAAATCTCGGTAAGACCGAGGTCGATCCACAGGGAATTAGAAACAACTTCCAAACTATTCCAGCAACTCAGTTTTGCAAGAAAATCAGATTTAATTGGGTGATAAAACTAAACAATAACTTAATGGAAATTCAGTATTTTAAAGTACTAAGGCATTCAAGGATCCACTTGTAGCAATCCCATGTCAATTCAATCAATCCAAGTAGAGAACACAACTAGATTTGAAGTCCTATCTCTCATCTAGTTGGAAATTAAAGCATTCACACACATTCAATCCAAATCAAGTTGAACTTCCAAGTTCTAGTCCCATTCAATCAATGTAGAATTCAAAACCATAGCCTTCGGAGTAACAGCCATGCCTATGGACTATGGCCTGCTCAAGGATTACTATAATTCGAATCTAAACGAGCATTATATGATAATCTCAGAGAATTGCAAGGAATTCATGTCCGGAGCACATGAACTCTCATAAAACATCTCAAACTACCACTTGAATATGAAAAATCCAAACTTGAATTGAAAATTACTTGAATTAACTTGAATCAAACATGAAGTTAGCTACAAGCTTCACCTCTCAGCCTTAGCTGAGAGATTCTAGCCGAGCATTGTCATACTACAACTAGAACTCATAATAAAAGCATAAAAACTGGAAAAACCGGAAATTGGAGAGTTGCAGATGCTTCACGACAGCTTTCTCTCTCTAAAACCATGTCCCTTAGCTTCTATGATGACCTAGGAAGAGCCCCTAGGTGTCCTTTTATAATAGGAAAGCTCCCTTGCGTCGGAAACATCCAGAATCTGCGTAAGGTTACGCAGTGCGCAGCAAATTTCGGAGTCCCGTTTTAGAAAGGTCTCTGTTTACGCAGAGCCGACCAGTCTAGATCGGTCGGACTGGGCTGGCCGACCGGTCACGACTTGTCGGGCTTGTCTTAGGGTCAGTCCAGCGTGCACAGCCGACCGGTCAAGACCGGTCGGTCCTTCCTCCATTTGTCCAGCGTGCATAGCCGACCGGTCAAGACCGGTCGGTCCTTCCTCCATTTGTCCAGAGTGCATGGCCGACCGGTCAAGACCGGTCGGTTCTTCTTCAATTTCATTTTTCTTCCTTTCTTTTCTCCTCCTTCTTCTTCTCTCTCTTCTCCTTGCTTTCTTCTTTCTTTGGTCCTCTTTCAACCTTCATCCAATGGCTCTAAATGTATTCTTTTGGTCCCTAATTGAGTGAAGTCCGCTCTCATCCCTACAATCACAAAACATGTGTTAGATGGGCCTTTAAATCATGAAAATCATGCAACCCATGTCATGTAGTGGGCAATGCAATGTATAAATTAGAGGTTTAACACACCCCCCAACCAGCTTTTTGCTAGTCCCGAGCAAAACATGCGTGAAACAATTTCAAACGTCCAAACCCAACTCTCCTTCAGAAAACATGATTCTATCCATTCCAAGATGTACAAGTATAAAATTTGGAAAAATTAGGTGATAGAAGCTGAACCTTGGACTCTCAAAACATAATAAGTGTCTACATGAAATTCCCGCTGATTAATTGATAAATAGAAGAACTCGAACAAATTCAACCTAGTGTGCATAGTGAAAGTTCATCTCATGAGTTTCTGAGATCATCTTCTACATAGATTAAGTGAACCGAGGATGTTAAAGTGCATAGAGCAACAACAAGCCTATGACAGGAATTTGCCTTACTGTCCTTCCGACGGCTTTCACACTACGTCCCATTTCCGGCTTTGGTTACGGTTCGACCATCCCCCGGTTGGTAATAGGTAGCCCTTTTCGGAATTTTCCACCATTTTTCCTTCATTCCCGATTTCATCCTTTCTTTCCTTCTTCTTTTAAATTAGATAGGATTTTTTAAAAATCCATATCTTTCATTATTTTCCCATGGACAAGGATGGACAAAATACCCCGGCTTGGCTGCTCAACACCTTTAAATCAAAGTCTAGCTAATCCACAAATCACATAAACCTGTCAGCTCATGAAAATCGTGTAATGTGAACTTGGTGTAAAGGTGTTCAAATTTTCTATCAATCACAACAATAGGGGAACTAACATATAAAACCATTATGTTGGGAGAAATTCAAGACTACAACATAACACACTTCGTATCTCCTCCTCTTATACTCATATCACCTCGAATGCATGGAAATACGGTTTTCTAAAAGAGTTTTGAAATTTTAGAAAATTCGAAAAAATTGGCGCATATGAAGCTCAAAATGTTGCAATCTGCTAGATGAGGATCTCATCTCACCCCCCAACCAAATCTTGCATTGTCCTCAATGTAAAAGATATGAAGTGAGCATGAACATGAGAGCAATGGTAAAATATGAGAGAGTGAGAACAATAATACCTGAGAGAGCGATCATGGAAGTATACAACCCAACAACTAAAACCTACTAAAACAGTAAAACTAAATGAAACTAAACCTACCTATGCTATACCTCCATTAGACTAGGAGATCAATCATCCTGATACACAGGATCATTCAGAGTGATGGACATGTCCTCTGAATCAAATTTCTCAACAAATGGTTTAAGGCGTTGTCCATTAACTTTAAAACAGTTACCATTCACTGCATTCTCAATCTCAACAGCCCCATGAGGAAAAACTTCCTTGACGATATATGGGCCGGTCCATCGAGATCGTAATTTTCCCGGAAAAAGGTGAAGTCGGGAATTATACAAGAGTACTTTCTGTCCTTCATGGAAAGATTTCCTGAAGATGTGCTTGTCATGGAAGGCCTTCATCTTACTCTTGTAAATTCTCGAGTTCTCATATGCATCGTTTCGGATTTCATCAAGCTCATTTAATTGAAATTTGCGAAGCGAGCTAGCCTTGTCAATGTCAAAATTTAAAGCCCGAATTGCCCAATAGGCTTTGTGTTCTATCTCCACAGGCAAGTGGCAAGCTTTCCCATAGACAAGTCTATAAGGGGACATTCCAATGGGTGTCTTGTAGGCGGTACGGTGAGCCCAAAGTGCATCATCTAATCTTAGAGACCAATCCTTGCGATCCGGTCTCACCGTCTTTTCCAAAATCTGCTTGATTTCCCTATTGGAGATTTCAGCTTGCCCACTTGTTTGTGGGTGGTATGGGGTACTCACTTTATGCCTAATACTATATTTCTTCATCAAAGTTTCAAAAGCTCTATTGCGAAAGTGAGAACCACCATCACTAATGATGGCTCGAGGCGTCCCAAATCTAGAAAGTATGTTTTCTTTAAGGAACTTGAGAACCGTACGATGATCGTTGGTTCTACATGGGATAGCCTTTATCCATTTAGACACAGTCTACGGCAAGCAAAATATAGACATGTCCAAAAGATGAGGGGAATGGTCCCATGAAATCGATGCCCCAACAGTCAAAGATTTCAAGATGTTGAATTGGGGTGAGAGGCATCATATTTCGACGGGATAATCCTCCTAACTTCTGGCAGCGCTCGCATGCTTTGCAAAACTCATGGGTGTCCTTAAATAGTGTGGACCAATAAAAACCACACTGCAGAATTTTCGCAGTTGTTTTCTTGGCTGAAAAATGACCCCCACATGCTTGATCATGACAAAATGAGATGACGGAATTATGTTCATCATCGGGGACTGTTCGCTTCCCCAAGTGTAGGGTTGCGATGTAGTAATAAACTCGGTAAGACCGAGGTCGATCCACAGGGACTTATGTAGGATTTCACAAACACATCCAAAAGTGTCTATCAAAAGCTAATAATCAGAATTTGAATAGAATTGATTTGAATAACAGTTTTAAACTAATTTACATGTAGACAATTATAAAAAGGCACTAGGGGTTCAAGGATCCACTTGTAGCAATCCTTGATGTTCAATCCGCTGTGGTTTCTCATTCTCTCAACTAGAATCGATATTAAGATCTATCTAGTCGGATGATAGAGCTGTTAAACCAAACAATCTGTAATATGTAAGTGTAATGCATATAATTCACTCCATGTAGGCTGAGCTAAGCATGCTCAATTGCATAGGTCACTCCCCTTTCCAAAAGGTCTAGTTCACAATCATAACCATCCTCAAGTCCTGTCACAAGACAAGGCTAGATCAGGATTTGAACTTGATTCAAATCACATGCACAGTCCATACATATTACAGAAAATCAGAAAAGTAGAACTTTGGTAGGAAGTCCCTTCATGAAGATCATAGTACTAGAGCGCACTCCGATTCCTCGGATCATACAGGTCTAGACCGTCACAAACCAATTAAGCAATTAAGTAATTCTCCCAAACATCCATGAGTCATCATAAGACTAAGAAAAACTACTCAAAAACTTGTATAAACTTCAAGCCTTACTTCATAATCATGAATTCCACACTTAAAACCAACTAGCTACGAATTGAAACATCTTGGATCCACTACAAGCTTCACCTCTTAGCCCTAGCTAAGAGGTTTAGCTGCTCATGATCCAAGGAAACATGAAACAACTATAAAAAGCATGAAAACAGCAAAGCAAACTAGAAGGAGTTGTGAAACTCCGAAATCCACTTCCACAGCCTCCAACCTCGCTTAAACCTTTCTAGGATACCCTAGGAACGATCCCTAGGTGTCCTTCTATAGTCTGGAGGCTCCACAACTTCGGAAGAGTCGAGAAATTGCGTAAGAGTTACGCAGCGCAGAGAAATTCGATCTGAAATTGGAAACTTCTAAGTTCTTACGCACAGCCGACCGGTTATGACCGGTCGGCCCTTGTTTATCCTTAGTCCAGCAACCATGTCCGACCGGTCATGACCGGTCGGACGTCTTCATTCACATTCCAGCAGCCATGGCCGACCGGTCAAGACCGGTCGGTCCTCTTCGTTGAAGCTCCAGCGTGCATGGCTGACCGGTCTTGACCGGTCTGGCCCTCTTGGCCGACCGGTCATGACCGGTCGGCAGTCTTCCTTCTTCTTTTTCTTCTTTTTCTTTTCTTTCCTTGCTTCTTTCTTTTACTTTCTTTCTTCTTTTCTTCTTTGGTCCTCAAATGATCTTCATCAAAGTAGTCCCAAATGAGCCCTTTTTCTCTTCAATTAGACGGAACCACTCTCAGTCCTGTAGTCACAAAACATGCATTGGATTAGCCTACAAACCATACAAACCTTGCACAATGAGTGATGAATTTGGGTTAGAATTTGCACAATTAAGAGCTCAACACACCCCCCAACCAGCATTTTGCTAGTCCCGAGCAAAACATGCGTGAAACCAATTCTATTCTCCAAAAACTCAACTCTCCTTCTGAAACCATTATTCTATACATTCCAAGGTACATAAGCGCAAGATTCAGAAATATTAGGCGACAGAGGTTGAAACCAAAAACTCTCAAGACATAATAAGCATCCATATGAAATTCACGCTGATTGGTTGATAAATAGAAGGACTTGAACAAATTCAACCTAGTGTGGGTAGTGAAAATTCATCTCACGAGTTTCTAGGATTATCTTCTTCATAGATCAAGTAGACTATAGAACTCAAGGTACATAGAGTCACATCAAGCCAATGACAGGAATTTGCCTTACCGTCCTTCCGACGACTTTCACACTACGTCCCATTTCCAGCTTTGGTTACGGGTAGACCATCCCCCGGTTGGTAGTAGGTAGCCCTAATCGGAATTTTCCACTAATTTTCCATCATTCCCAATTTCATCCTTCCTTTTCCTTTTTCTTTTAGTTTAGATAGGATTTTTGAAAATCCATATCTTTCATTATTTTCCCATGGACAAGGATGGACAAAGTACCCCGGCCTGATTTCTCAACACCTTAATTCAAAGTCTAGCTAATCCATAAATCACATAATCCCTTCAACTCATGAAAATCGTGTAATGTGAACTAGGTGTAAAAGTGTTCAGATTTTCTATCAATCACAAAAATAGGGGAGTTCACATATAAAACCATTATGCTATGAGAGATTCCAGACATCCAGCCCCATACACTTCATATCTCCTCCTCTTATGCTCATATCAATTTGAATGCATAGAACCGGTGTTTTCCAAAAGAGTTTCGAATTTTGAAAAATTGAAAATTTTCCACATAATTGCTTGAAAAGTTGCAAAATGCTGGATTCATCCAAGTGATCCTACACCCCCCAACCAAATCTTGCATTGTCCTCAATGTAAAAGATGTGCAATGAGCAAAACATGAGAGCAATTTGAAAATAAAAGGGAGTGAGGAATGATAGTACCTGAGAGAGTGAAAAGTGGAAATCTTCCTCCTTCTAACAAACCTATGAAAAAGAAAACAAAAGCAGAAAAATCCTAATCCTAACTACTCTATACCTCCATCAGACTAGGAGATCAATCATCCTGATACACAGGATCATTCAGAGGTATGGACATACCTTCTGAAGGAAATTTCTCAAAGAACGGCTTTAATCGCTGCCCATTCGCCTTAAAAATGTTGCCGTTCCTCGGATTTAACAGCTCGACAGTCCCATATGGATAGACAATTTGCACAATGTAGGGACCGGTTCATCGAGATCTCAATTTTCCCGGAAATAGATGCAAGCGAGAATTATACATGAGGACTTTTTGATTGATAGTGAATGTCTTGCGAAGAATATTCTTATCATGGAATATCTTCGTCTTGTCCTTGTAAATTCTTGTATTCTCATAAGCCTCATTCCAGATTTCTGCAAGTTCATTCAATTGTAGTTTGCGTAACAAGCTTGCCTTGTCAGAATTGAAATTCATCTTCTTAATAGCCCAATATGCCCTATGTTCCAACTCCACAGGCAAGTGACAAGCCTTCCCATAGACAAGTCTATAGGGAGACATTCCAATAGGGGTTTTGAAAGCAGTACGGTAAGCCCAAAGCGCATCGGTAAGCCGAAGCGACCAAACCTTGCGATCGGGGTTCACCGTTTTCTCTAAAATGTGTTTAATCTCCCTATTGGATATTTCAGCTTGTCCACTAGTTTGTGGGTGATAGGGAGTACTCACTTTGTGTGTTACGCCATATTTCTTCATTAAGGTTTTAAAAGGGCGATTACAAAAGTGAGACCCTCCATCACTTATGATGACTCAAGGCGTTCCAAACCGGGAAAGAATATTTTCTTTTAAGAAGCGAATGACCGTTTTATGGTCATTATTCCGGCAAGGGATGGCCTCGACCCATTTGGAAACATAGTCAACGGCAAGCAAGTTGTATAGGTTTCCAAAAGAAGATGGGAATGGGCCCATGAAATCGATGCCCCAACAATAAAAAATTTCGATTATTAAGATGGGATTGAGTGGCATCATATTTCTACGGGAGATTCCCCCTAATTTCTAACAAGGTTCACATGCTTTGCAAAACTCATGTGTGTCTTTGAACATGGTGGGCCAATAAAACCCACATTGCAGAATTTTCGCTGTGGTCTTTTTAGCCGAAAAGTGGCCACCACATGCTTGAGAATGACAGAAGGACATGATACTTTGTTGCTCATCATCTGGGACACATCTCCTTATGATTTGATCGGGACAATACTTGAATAAGTATGGGTCGTCCCATAGGAATTTCCGCACCTCCGTGAAGAATCTATCCTTATCTTGCTTTTTCCAATATGTAGGAATTATACCTGTAGCAAGATAGTTAGCAATGTCCGCATACCATGGCAATTGGGAAACAGCAAAAAGTTGTTCATCAGGGAACATGTCATTGATTGCAGTCGTTTCAGGGGAATCAGTGAGGACAAGTCTAGAGAGATGGTCAGCTACTACATTTTCTACTCCTTTCTTATCACGTATTTCTATGTCGAATTCTTGGAGTAGAAGGATCCATCTTAACAACCGTGGTTTAGCATCCTTCTTAGAGAGAAGATACTTAAGTGTGGCATGGTCAGTAAATATAATGATCTTGAATCCAATCAAATAGGACCTAAACTTGTCCAAGGCAAAAACTACGGCTAAAAGTTCCTTTTCAGTAGTGGTGTAGTTTGTTTGGGCTGAGTTCAGGGTTCTACTTGCATAGTAGATGACACATGGCTTTTTATCTTTTCTTTGGCCTAGCACGGCCCCAATAGCATAGTCGCTAGCATCGCACATAATCTCAAAAGGGAGGCTCCAATCAGGTGGTTGCATTATTGGGGCACATGTCAACATACCTTTAAGGGTGGTAAAGGCCTTTTGACATTCTTCATTCCACTCGAATGAATTTTCCTTTTGAAGTAGGTTACATAAAGGGCGAGAGAGGGAACTGAAGTCCTTTATGAACCTTCTGTAGAATCCTGCGTGTCCTAAAAAGGACCGTACATCTCGTATGCTTTTGGGTGGTGGAAGGTTAGAGATAAGATCAATTTTCGCTTTGTCCACCTCAATTCCATTTTGTGAAACGATGTGACCAAGTACAATTCCCTTTTGAACCATGAAGTGACACTTTTCCCAATTCAGCACAAGGTTCTTCTCTTCACATCTTTTCAGCACAGATTTCAAGTGCTCAAGGCACTCATCAAAGCTACAACCAAATACGAAAAAATCATCCATGAAGACTTCGAGAATGGTCCCCACCATGTCAGAAAAGATGCTCATCATACAACGCTGAAAGGTGGCAGGGGCATTACATAGTCCAAACGGCATCCGTCGATAGGCAAAAGTGCCGAATGGACATGTGAATGTAGTCTTTTCTTGGTCTTCACGGGCAATTTCTATTTGATTGTACCCTGAATAGCCATCAAGGAAGCAAAAGTGGGAATGACCTGCCAACCGTTCTAAAATCTGATCAATAAACGGTAGGGGGAAGTGGTCTTTCCTCGTGACAGCGTTTAGCTTCCTGTAGTCAATGCACATTCTCCAACCAGTAGTGACTCTAGTTGGCACGAGTTCGTTATTGGCATTGGCTACGATGGTTATTCCGGAGTTCTTAGGCACCACTTGAGTTGGGCTCACCCATTGGCTATCGGATATTGGGTAAATGATACCTACATCCAATAGTTTCACCACTTCGGCCTTAACCACATCCTTCATGTTTGGATTTAGTCGTCTTTGTGGTTGCCGGGATGTCTTCGCATTTTCCTCAAGGTGTATGCGATGAGTACAAATCAGTGGGTCTATGCCTTTGAGATCCGCAATTGACCATCCAATGGCACTCTTGTGCTCTAATAGAGTGGCTATTAGCCTACTCTCTTGTTCCTCATCCAAGTGGGAAGAAATCACCACTGGATATGTCTCATCTCGACCTAAATAAACATATTTCAGCTCACTTGGTAATGGTTTTAGGTCGAGTGTTAGTGCCTTGATGTTGGATGGGAGGGCCTTGTTCTCATTTACAGGCAAAGGCTCAAATAGGGCCCTCCATCTTTTATTATCAAGCACTGGCATCATCTCTAGCATGGCATCCATCTCTTGTATTGTGTCATGAGAATGGGCCACACATGCCTCCAAAGGGTCGGAAAATAGTGATAAGGGGACTGTATCCTCCACGAATGATTCGATCATGTTTAATTCGTGGACATCATCATCAACTTCCCGTGGTTGTTTGCATAAATCAAATATGTTAAGCTCAAGGGTCATATTTCCAAAGGACATTTGTACAAATCCGTTTCTACAATTGATAATGGCATTTGAGGTAGCTAGAAACGGTCGTCCAAGTATGACGGGAATTTGAGCACCGGTGCCAATCACAGGATGTGTGTCCAAGACAATAAAGTCTACTGGGTAGTAGAATTTATCAACTTGAACTAAAACATCCTCTATCATTCCTCTCGGTATACGGATGGATCTATCAGCAAGTTGGAGTGTGGTTTTGGTCGGTTTTAATTCACCTAACCCAAGTTGCTCGTAGACCGAGTATGGAATGAGATTCACACTTGCCCCCAAGTCGAGTAGGGCTTGTTTTATCCGGTAGTCTCCTATGATGCATGAGATGGTTGGACTACCCGGATCCTTGTATTTTTGGGGCACCTCTTGTTTGATGATGGCGCTCAAGTTCTCGGTCAAAAGTACTTTGTTGTGAACATTGTGTTTCCTTTTGACTGTACACAACTCCTTTAGAAATTTGGCATACGATGGTATTTGTTTTATTGCATCTAACAACGGGATGTTGATCTTCACCTGCTTGAAAACTTCTAAAATCTCCAGATTTTTATCTAAAGGTTTAGGTGAAATCAACCTTTGTGGAAATGGGGCAACCGGCTTGTATTGTCTTTCTGGTTCTTTCTCTTATGGAATATTGTTTGGGCTATCATCCTCTTTGGGAATTTTCGGATCCTTAGGCTTTGGGGCCTTCACTGGATTAGATTTGTCAATTTCTTTCCCACTTCTCAAAGTGGTGATAGCTTGGACATGTTCCGTATGGTGGGAGGATGAGCTTGCATCTTGTATCTCATACTGGGTCCTTGGGTTAGGAAGAGGTTGGGCAGGAAGTGTGCCCTTCTCTCTAACACTAAGGTGAGATTCAACTCTAGCCAGAGATGTTTTCAATTCATTGATGGCTTGAGTTGAATTTTGATTGAATTTCAATTGCTCTTGCATGAACCCATCTATTTTGAGAGAATTTGTCTTATTATACTCAGCTTGGACCGATACGAATGCACCCAACATCTCCTCTAGTGATACTTTTGGAGTGTTGCTTGCATTTGCTGTGGGTCCATTCCTCCAACTGAAGTTGGGATGGTTCTTCCAATTAGGATTAAACGTGTTTGAATTTGGAGCACCATATTGTTGTTGATAACTGTTTATGGCATTTGTTTGTTCTTGTAAGATGCCTTGTACTGCTGAAATTGTGGGGCAATCTTGTGTTGCATGTTGATTTCCAGCACAAATTCCACAAACAGTTTCAACATCAGTGGAGTTGATCGTTTCACTTTTCCTTAATTCCATGGCTTCGACCTTTCTTGTGAGGCTAGCCAACCGTGCACTTATGCTATCTTCTTCTGCTAAGACATACATTCCCCCCTTTTCCTTTTGTTGGCCAGTCTTGGAATTAGTTGGTTTCGATGTGTCCCAAGCCTGTGCATTCTCAGCCAATTCTTCCAAATAATCCCATGCTTCATCAGCTTCCTTATGAAATTGCGGTTTTACCGCTAATAGAGATACTTGGAGATATGCCTAATGTCCTAGAGGGGGGGTGAATAGGACTTTTTAAAACCAATTACAATTAATAACTGATCAAGACAATCTTATCAACTAAGACAATCACAATAGCATTCAGACATTTATATGAGCAGTTTGTAAGCAAGGACTATCATAGGCATTTCATCAAACAGTTAGCATTCATGATTGACTAAACCATTCAACACATAGCAATCATTCAATCTCAAAATGCAAGGCGATTTATAGTGGTTCGGTTTCCCTACTCCACTCCCGGTTCACGATCTCAACCTATGAGACCACCGGATTTCACTATAGTCTTGGTTTTAAATCAGGTTAACCATCAACCTTGACATCCTTTGATCTAGGACCGCGTATACCATCCGCCGATGGCCCAATCCAGGGACTTGACGAGTTTGGATCTCAAACTCTCACCAATCCTAATCCAAGGATGGTCACGTACCCTCCCGCCGGAGTTTCCCAATCCAGGGAATAGAGATTTAAAAGATGGACTCTCAAATACTAGACATACCTAGACGTTTGAGCCCCGATTCGATGCCTTTGATGAGTAGCTTCAGCTCCAGCTCCTCTTTTGAGCTCCCAAGATCAGCTACCAATGCAAATGATGAGGATATGTTGATGCCGGGTAGTTGGGAGAGAGTTGGTCTAGTTCCTCTTGCCTATTCAATGCAATGGTAATGAGGGAACTACCAATCTACACTCATTCAATGGCTTTAAGTGACCTAATAATGATTTTCGGAAGGTAGGTCAGCCATGAATGAAAGTCTTGAGTTCATACTTCAAATTGAGCTTAGAATACTCAAAGACAAGCCATTAATGGCCAAGTTTGAATGATGAACTCAAGGGAGTTAAGAGGGAGGAAGGATGGAAGTAAATGCTCTCTCACTCTCAGCTCTGAATGGGTGTTGAATGCATACCAAGAAAGACCTCAAAACCTGGCTTTATAGAGCCCCAAATGATAGCCCCAACGGATCTAAAACGGTCACGTCCGACCTGTCAGAGATAGGACTCGACCGGCCGGACGAACCGGTCAGCGTTCAAAAACCAAAGGGGATATATGGGACAGGCCGACCGGTCATGACCGGTCGGACCCCCTTGCTGAGAAATGTGTTTTATGGAGGCCGACCGGTCATGACCGGTCGGACCCCCTTGCTGGAAAGCTGTGAAGTATGGAGGCCGACCGGTCATGACTGGTCGGACCCCCTTGCTGGAATGCTTTGAGAAATCTGGCCGACCGGTCTTGACCGGTCGGCAGTGCTTGCTGGAGGTATAGAATTTGTGAGGGCCGATCGGTCTTGACCGGTCGGCTATCCACTTGAAGCACGCAGCAAAGCTGCTGGAAAGAAGGGTATGCTGGCCGACTGGTCAAGACCGGTCGGCAGTCCATTTTAGAATGCCTTCCAGCAAAGATTCTGAATTTTTAAAGTGCCTGGCCGACCGGACAGGACTGGTCGGCTGTCCCAGCAATGAATCCACAGCAAGGCTCTCAGCAAGGTTGATGAAGTGTTAGAGATGCCTGGTCACTGTCTATATGGTTTTGTCATAGTGATCTTGCAGGACCAAGATTCTCAACACAGCAACAGATCACTATAAGTGATGAGGTGCAAGGTCCAATCTATGGACATATCTTCATTTACATTTAGCACCAATCCAGGGATCACAAGCCTGATCAACTTGTGCAAGGGTCGAGAAGAATGGGGATAGGAAATGTGAGTCTTTTACGCCATTCTTTGATGTTTTGGGTTTCCTATGGTCAATCTATATGCAACTTACCTGGGATCTTGTTTCAGCATGAGCTTGAGCAATGGACGAAGCGTAATCTTCAAGACTTGATTCTTCAATACTTCGACCGGGGCTCATATGACAAGACGCGACCAACCAACACGCCAATTGACAACAAAAGGTGTACTAACAATCTCCCCCTTTGTCAATTGCGTGACAAAACATCTAACCTAGACAAGTCATGACTCCTTATCATGATTGACCTCAAAATACACCCATATACATGTCTATACAAATATACAACATAATCTTTACAAAAGGACATGTACAGACTCGATTTTCTTCAAAATCTCCCCCTCAATGCTTGCACCTACAAAGTCCTGCAAAAAGATATAATCGGACCTTCTAGGTGGGATGATTCTCCCCCTTTTTGTTAGTAATTGACAAGGGTTAGCCAGCAAAAAGATATGCCTATGAAAGCTGCAAGGCTAGCGCCGAAAATATGTCAATCACATGTCACAGGAAAGAGATGGAAATATAAGCCCTGAGGAGATTTAAAGAACAACACAGACCAGATATACAAGTAAACATGAAAGCACAGAGGGCTTATAGCCCAATCAACCAACCACCCCTCCAGATGTATATCTAGACTAAAAAAAAAACATAAAGCATGAGCTAATATGGGCAGATACGCCCAAACCATCCAACCGCCCAAGGGATATTCAATAAAGGAACAGATAGCTCATATGAAAAGATAGATATTCAATATACGAACAAAGAAAAAAAATAACTATATCATCCACATGTATACCAAAATGGGCAAGCAGCCCAATGTAAAGATGTATCATGACGTGCACAAAGTACAGACAATCCCATAAAAAGATAGATCATGAAGTACAAACAATGTTCTTGGTCATTCAAAAAGTAACTATGACCAAGACATAAGCCTAATAATCCGTGCCATCACCCAGATCAGGGGGAGGAATGTCCCCACGAGCCGCACGCTCCCATCGCTCTATCCGACTCTCTATCTGCGCCTGACGAGTGACTAGAGCCTCCTGCTGCACCAGAATGGTGGCCTGACCCTGCAGGATCTGGCCTTCAAGCCTATCAAGTCGCTGAAATATATCCGCTCGAAGCTGGTGAAGCTCTGCAATGTAGGTCGAGGGATCCACGGAAGGAGAGTGCCGACGAGAAAAGGCTCGAGGCGGCGTGGTGAATCGACCTGGAGCGTCGCGAGGATCGGGGGATGGATCTGATGACGGAGCTGAAGAATGTGAAGGGCCAGTAGAGATATGAGGTGCCTCAAGCTGGGATGGCTCTGCCTGCTCCTGCTGCTGCTCCTGCAGACGCCGCTGGATAGCGTCTCTGGTAAGCTCCATCCTAGCGATGATGGTACAGTTGATGATGACCGGTTTGTGAAATTTGTCAGTACCAACAATGCCAATACGCCCAGCCATTTTGCATATGAGATGCCCAAATGGCAGACTAGTGGAGTTCCCGTCGTCGCGCAGGATGACTTGTTGGATGGTATTCATGATACGAGAGGGAAGACAGAGCGAGTGACCTTTACCCACTCGATACAGCAACCGAAACATAGTTTCGGAGACATCTACTTTGTTGCTCATCCGCGGATAGACATTTCGGAAAAAGAGATTATGCAAAAGGCGGAAGTCCCACGTCATTGAGGACGCTCGAAGTGCACCACCCACCCATTGGGGTGTCCCCTCACCACACAAAAATTTAGCGATAACTAGGTTGGGTTTGGGACCCAAGGATGAAAAATCAAAGGAAGGCTCCTCAACAAGTGGAATCCCAACAAAATCTGAGATGGACTTTAACGTAAATGGGAAAATCCGGTCACCAACCTCGACTTTGAAGGAGGGGGGAGAAGACGTGACATGAATACAGGATGCATAGAATTTTCTGACAACATCAAATTGGACCGGGCCCCCCATGTGAAGTACGGGGCCCCAATTGATGGCATCCAACATCGAACGCACGTCGAAATCAGACAAATCACCCAAATTGACAGATTTCTCACAGACGACCTCCTTATCTTTGAAATCATCCCAATGAGTGGAATGGGATGAGACTTTTGCCCCCATAGATTTAGATTTAGCAGGTGGAACCGAAGAGGAGGCAGCCCCTTTCCCTTTGGAAGCGGCTTTCTTGGACTTTAAAGGGCGAGGAGGAGGCTTAGGTTTAGCCTTGGAACGATCACTCCTCCCCAAAGGGAACTCATCCTCGCTCTCTGAGGATGACATGGAAAGGGCAAGAGGATCTCTAGAATACTTCAAGAGATGAAGGAAAGAGATGAACAAAAGAAGATAGAGAGTGTAGAGAAGGAATCTCTTACCAACCAAGAGAAGTGAAGTGGAGGAGGTTCGAACCTCAAATCTATCAAGGACTCAGCTCAAAAAACACCTTGGAGAGCTAGAGGAGAAGCTGGAACATCAGGTGGAGGTGACGAAATGAGAAGCACTGCCCTAAAATGGGCTCACAATAGGTTTAAATACCCCCTACCGGTCGGCACACGCGAGGACGGGGCTAGCAAAGGGACGCACGACCGGTCATGACCGGTCGTGAGACGGAAACAGGGCCACCATCTGGATTTGCTTCAAAGCCCGACCGGTCATGACCGGTTGGCATGCTTATCTGGACGAGTCCAGAGGGATTTGGGAGACGCCCGACCGGTCTTGACCGGTCGGCTGGCCGGTCAGCAGCAGTATTTTCATACTTTTGACAGGGATCCTGTATTGGAACAGGTGGATAAAGTCTGTCCTTTGGACAGTCCTTTGAAATCAAGTACCCTTAGCTAGGGTGCATCATCAATGGTCATGGTGTACCAAGGTACACCAATCTCAAGATGATGAGGGACCCCTGAGGTCCAGATATGACAATAATAGGCTAGAAAATGGGACTATGATCCCGGATTTACGTGAACATCAATGAAAAGAGGCCATGATCCTCAGATATACCTATAACGAACAGAAAGAGAGGCTAAATCCTCAGATTTTTCCTGCAAAACAGACACTTGTTAGCTACACTAGATACATCCAACACCAATGGACTTCTGGAGGTTCGAAAATCGAACCGAGTCCAAAGGTTTTGTTAGAATGTCAGCTAGCTGATTCTCTGTAGGCACATATTCGAGAGATATGATTTTATCTTCAACCAGTTCTCGAATAAAATGGTGCCTAATGTCTATGTGCTTAGTGCGAGAGTGCTGAACAGGATTTTTCGATATATTTATGGCACTCGTATTGTCGCAAAATAACATCATTGTGCCTTGTTTGATCCCAAAATCGGTTAGGGTTTGTTTCATCCATAAGAGCTGGGCACAACAACTACCAGCAGCAATGTATTCTGCTTCGGCTGTGGATAAAGAGATAGAGTTTTGCTTCTTACTGTGCCATGCCACAAGGCAGTTTCCAACATAAAAACAACCACCGCTGGTAGATTTGCGATCATCCATGTTACCAGCCCAGTCGGCATCTGAGTACCCTGCAATATCTGTAGAGGAATCAAAGGGGTACCAAAGACCGTATTCGGTGGTGCTTCCAACAAACCGAATGATCCGCTTAACAGCGGTAAGATGAGATTCTTTGGGATCAGCCTGAAATCGAGCACACGCACCAACACTAAAAGCAATGTCTGGTCTACTAGCAGTGAGGTAAAGGAGACTACCAATCATGCTTCTATAAAGATGTTGATCTACACTTTTCCCTGCAAGGTCTTTTGATAATTTAACAGTGGTGCTCATAGGTGTAGTGTAGGAACGACCAGAGTCTAAGCCAAATCTCTTGACAAGGTCTTTAGCATACTTGGCTTGAGTAATGAATATTCCTGATGCAAGTTGTTTTACTTGAAGCCCTAGAAACATGTTGAGTTCTCCTACCATACTCATCTCAAATTCAGATGTCATTAATTCAGCAAAGGAGATGGACATTTTCTCACATGTGGATCCAAACACAATGTCATCCACATAAATCTGGGCAATCAATACAGAATTCTCGGCTTCTCTAATAAATAGAGTTTTGTCTACGCTCCCCCTAGCAAAATCATGGTCTATAAGAAACTGAGTTAAGCGTTCATACCATGCACGGGGTGCTTGCTTGAGTCCGTAAAGCGCCTTTTTCAACCGGTAAACCTTGTGAGGATACTTAGGATCAATGAATCCTTTTGGTTGTTCAACATACACTTCCTCATCAAGAATACCATTCAAGAAGGTGCTCTTTACATCCATTTGAAATAGTTTGAACTTTAAAGCACAAGCAACCGCCATAAGAATTCTAATAGACTCGAGTCTGGCTACAGGGGCAAATGTTTCATCAAAATCAATGCCTTCTATTTGTGAATATCCCTGAGCCACTAACCGAGCCTTATTTCGTATTACATTCCCAGATTCATCGGATTTGTTTTTGAAAATCCATTTGGTTCCAATCACATTTTTCCTTTCCGCCCTGTCAACCAGATACCATACATCATTTCTAATGAATTGTAGAAGCTCTTTCTGCATTGCAAAAATCCAGAATTCATCATTTAGAGCTTCATCAGCATTTTTTGGTTCAATTTTTGATGTGAAACACAGGTGACTGTTGACTGCCTCCAATTGCCTCCTGGTTTTAACACCAATGCTAGGATCCCCAATGATTTGATTGAGGGGGTGATCCTTGACAATTTGTACATCACCAGGAGCAGTGGGGGCATTTGGAGATGAGGGTGGTTTATCAGATTTACCTATCTCGCATATGCCCTCATCTTCTTCTTCATCACCTGGAGACACAAGTTTATCCAAGCTATCGTCCACGGCCACATTGATTGACTCTTGGACAGATGAGGTTCGAAGGTTGTAAACACGAAAAGCTCTACTATTCAATGAGTATCCCAAGAAGATACCTGTTGGGGTCCCAAAGTGAAGATCTTCAAAACAATGATTATGGGTACCCCAATCATCACTTTATTGAATTAAGGGCCAGTGCATCGAAGACCGCGTCGAAAATCGCAACACGCATTTAACCAAAAAAACAGGAAATTGAGTCGGTAGTGGACCCCACCGGACACCGTGACCAAAACTGTCAAAACATAGGGGGATTACCTCAATTACCAAGAGATAGGAGCAGTGCATCGGTATTCATCACAAGGCGGGCCCCACAAATTCCCCAATTTGCAAAACCCAAAATTGGAAGGGCACGAGTACGTCCAGCGCATCCAGAAATTAATTTTAGGACGCACTGCCCCCAGCGCATCACAAAAATCCCCCAGCGCATCACAAAAATCCTCCAGCGCATCACGAAATTCGGACTGATTGAATTATAGGACGCACTGCCTCTAGCGCGTCTACAAATTCACCCGGCGCATCATGTAATTCAGTGATTTTGAATTACAGGACGCACTGCCCCCAGCGCGTCTACAAATTCACTCAGCGCATCGTGTAATTCAACCATTTCGAAATTCAGGACGCACTGGCCCCAGCGCGTCCCAAAATACGTCCAGCGCATCCAAAAATCAGCCAATTTCAGGCCGCGCTGACAGCTAGCGCGCCCTGAGAATCAGCTTCCGAACTCGGTCATTTCGAGACGCGCCGAGTGGCTTTAATCGACGCGCCGACCCATTTTCTCGACGTGCTACACGTGTCGACCGCCTATTGGGCGACTTTACCTATAAATACCCCGCCCACCACCTCATTTGCATCATTCAGCGAGAGAGAGAGAGGACCTTGTCGCCGGAAAACCTTTGCCGACCGCCGGAATCCTTCTCCGACCGCCGAAACCCCTCGCCGAAAATCGCACCTCCGATCACACCAGGTCCGGAGGAATGACTAAGTCATCTTTTTTCGATGCGCCAGTCCCAGCGCATCATAAAAGTGACCCAGCGCATCAGGAAAGTCCTTGGTGGATCACAAACCATCAATTGGGGCATTTTAAGGACGCACTGGCTCCAGCGCGTCATAAAATAGGCCAGCGGATCATAAAAATATAAGTTTTTCGAGTCAAAGCTATTTTATGGACGCACTGGCCCCAGCGCGTCGCAAAGTAGCCCAGCGCATCAGGGAATTACAATTTAAGGACGCACTGGCCCCAGCGCGTCGCAAAATTGGCCAGCGGATCGAAAAATTAGATTTTAAGGACGCACTGGCTCCAGCGCATCATAAAATTACCCGGCGCATCATGAAAATCATTTAAGGACGCACTGGCCCCAGCGCGTCAATAAAATCAGGTCAGCGGATCGTAAAAATCAGCACTTTACGCATTCGTTCCAGCACCCCTAAATCCTCATTTTATAACATTTTTAAGCCCCGTTTGAGCCTATTTTGGGTATTCCGAACGTTCTGGACGCGATGGAGCAGTCAAACGACCCATCCGGGCCACCCAATGAGCAGAACGCAAGCCTTCGGAGTCCGATCCGACCCAACGAGCTGAATGGAACAATTCTCCCGAAAAGAGGCTGCCGGCGCCCAGAATCATACTGATGCATCATCATTACGTATACTATCATAATATGACCCGAATTCAAGTCTGGACTAAGCAAAGGGGACTATAGTTAACACGATAAACCACACCAGGAGAGTTCTGAACTATCACACACAATCTGTTAAAAACTGATATTCCAAGAACAGTCGATGCCCTACCCATCCAAACGGCATCCGCTGGTTGAGCTGCGCAGGTACACACAACTGTAGAATGGACTTCCCGAGGTCACCTGTCCCTACATTGATAGGCGCAGGCCCAGAGTCGTCCATCTCAGTCATAAACCCTGACAGTCTCAGCCCGGATCTCCGGTCAAAACATGGGACATAGACATCCGACTCGTACAAAGGTGGATCAGTCTATAACAAACACAGGTCTCCGCGACCATACAAATACAGGTCTCCGCGACCACCAAAACACAGGTCTCCGTGACCAATGAACTCTGAGACCATAGTCCCCGCTGACTAGTCTTTTGCCTTTTAATCAAGGGTCATCGATCATTCGATGTAATTAAGGGCTCGTGCCAGATCACGGCCTGGAATGTACAAGATCTCAGGATCTCTGGAATAAAATTCGCCTTGCGATATCTCTTCTTTAGTGTACTTTTGTGAATGCTTGTGATTATCTACGAATGTTTCTATATTCAGAACCCCAGATCAGCAAAACACCACATTTTGGGGAATGTTCATTCTCTAAGTTCTAACAAACTGGCGACTCCACTGGGGATTTTTATACCAGAACCTCTGGTTATATCTGAATGTAGGAATACTCTAAGATCAATTACTTACAAACACGAATCTACGCATGGAAAAGTTACCGCGAGGCGTAATGTTTCGGCGCCCTTCAGGCGCCAAACTGGCGACTCTTAACGGGAACGTTCTTCCCTTCATCTTTAAGGCAATAGATACTTAAAAGGTTTTCGAACCCACAATTCCCATAACTACACGTATTTGTCTCCGTCTTGCTTATCTTTGTCAGTTTATGCACCGCGATCGATGGGCTCATACTCCCGACCGCACTTGTGAACTGTTCTAATAATTTTATGACTCACCAGAATTAGCAAGATACTAGGACAGACAGAAGAAATGGCATGCTCAACGACCAGTTCATGCATCTTCCTTACCTCCGGAGGCTTCAGCTTCCCTCGCTTCATCCCAACCACGACGGCTGCTTTTAGTTCAGGATGGCAGATAGCCAAAACACGCCAACAGAAGAAAGAGCAGAAGAAAGTAGCCAGCTTAGCAGCATACAAGAAAGCGAATGTCGCAAGACTTTGCCCGGCGACCAAGGGACAGTGGCAACCAAAACAAGGGCAGAAGACTTCCACCAACGGTCAAGCCACATCAACCACATCCTCGGTGCCCGCAATGACAATCGAACAATTTCCGCCATTGTCCAAGGTCACCCGTGCCGCACAAAAATCAACCAAAACCACGATCGCGAGAAGCTCCTAGCCCACAATGGTTATCAAGCCAGGACAGGGGCAGAATCAGAAGGCCCGACCAGTGCTGGTCGCAATGGTCCAGGTAGCAGAAGCAGAAGAAGGATCATATGAAGCGGACGAACTGCCTACGGTCCAAGATCAGATCGACAGACTAGTTCAGGCTAATCGGGAAACGAATGAACGAGTAAGAGAGATTCAGGAAGCCTTGACCACTTTAATAGCCCAAAATGCTACTCGAAGCCTTGCACCACCTACGCGCCCGTTAGCTGAGGAATCTCAAGGGGCAGCAGGAGAGCCAGCTAGTGCCGAGCCACTCACCCAGGCCAGGAGAGTTCCAGCGGAACGGATAATAGTTCCAACTACGCAAATGACGAGAGAGGAACTGTCGCAAACTATTGCAAGTCTCATGCGACAAGAGAAGGAGAAGGAAAGAGGAACCGGGTATAAATATCAGGTCCCATACCCTCTGGAAATAGAAGAAATACCATTTCCGGTCAACTTCAGATGTCCGGATTTTGAAAAGTTTGACGGAAGGGGGTCACCAGAAGAACATATCACTCGCTTTCTCACAGCGCTGGGAAATTGGTCGACCGTACCACAGTACTGTATGCGGTTATTCGGGTCGACGCTGACGGGGAAAGCTTTTCAGTGGTACATGTCACTACCAGCCGGATCAGTGAAGACGTGGGAGCAGATGCGAGATAGTTTTATCTCAAAATTCTTCTCCATAGAAAGAGAAACATCAGTAACAGATCTAGCCCTGATCAGGCAAAGGCAGGGCGAACCCGTGGAGAGATTTATGGACCGATGGGGAACAATAGCGGCTCAGTGTCAAGAGTTACCCAGCGAAAAAGAACAGATAAAAATGTGCATGCGAGCCCTGGACCCAATGATATCCTACGGGTTATCAGGGAACAGTTTTCACTCTTTCCGAGAATTAGCCACCAAAGCACACCTGGTAGAAGAAGCCGCAGCACGGGTAAACCTCAGACCCGAAAAGCAGAAAAGAGAAGGAGTAAGGATTGCCGAGACGCACAACATAAACAAAGGAAAAAATACGATAGATCGGAAACGGCCCGCCGCGGATTCAAAGACAGACACGAAACCAACATCTACCCAAGATAAAGGCAAGAGGCCCTATGCTTCTCAGAGAATAACAATAGCCGAGAGAGAAAGAGCCAACGGCCCGTACACCTTCGACATGGCCGACCTGATCCCCATCATGGAGCAATTGGTAGAAGAAAAGGTAATTCGCCTGCCAGAACCGATTCGGCCCCACGAGGTTGGGAAGGTAGATGATCCCCGGTATTGTAAATACCATCGGTGCCTGAGCCATAAGACGGAAGACTGTTTTAGCCTGAAAGGAAGGATACAGGGGTTGATCAACCAAGGGGTAATCAGTATGAAGGTACCAGAAATAACAACGAAGGAAACAGCGGGGGTAGTTTCAGCCTTCCCCTCGGACAAGAATACCCAATTGGATGTCCCGTTCCCTGAACCTGAAGAACCCTGGACTTTGGTCAGCAGCCGGAAAAGGCTCGGGAACCGAAGAAGACTCCTCGACCACAAGAAGAAAGGGACAAGAAAGAAGGATAGCCAAGGGAAGAGTCGACTTATAGAGGCTCAGGTACATTGCGCAATGGTGTCGTTCATAGAACAGCCATCAACAGAAGAGACATTGCAGGCGGATAAAGAAGAAGTCAATGCCGTCGTCCTCCGATCCGGAAGACAGATGCCGGAGCGCATTCGGCCAGAACCAGTCGACCCGATGCAAGAAGACGAAAACCCGGATATACCCGTAACAAGGCCCCAGGGGCAGAAGTTGAAAGAGAAAGTTGTCGAAGCCACGACCAGTCGTCCGGAGCCAAGACAAGGGGCAGCACCAGTAGTGTATGATGTCGTGTCACACCTACGAAGGGTCCCGGCCCGCCTGAGCATATACGACGCCTTGTGTCTTTCAAAGGCGTACAGAGAAATGTTGATCAACGCGCTGCTAGACAGTGAAGCTAGAGAAGTAATGATGACAGAAATCGAAGCAGAAATGAGCAATCCAGACAAGTTCTGGGGAGGGAATGCGCCGATTCAGCAAGCAATGCAGATAGATCATCCCTCTGTGATCACATTCTCCGAAGACGATCGCACGATTGAAGCAACAGACCACAACCGACCGTTGATGGTCACAGGAACAATTAGAGACATGGAGATTAAGCGATGCATGCTTGATGATGGGTCCGCGGTGAATATTATGTCATTGAAGACACTCCAAAGATTGGGTTACAGGCCATCAGCCCTGCGTCCCAGCACCATGGTCATTCAAGGATTCAATCAAGACAGCCAGCGTACCTTAGGGTCGATCACTGTGATGCTAGAAATTGAAAGATTGAAGACGAAAGTAACATGCCAGGTAATCGACGCAGTAACAACGTATAATCTTCTGTTAGGGAGACCATGGCTCCATCAGAATCGCGTCATCCCCTCAACCTATCACCAGTGCTTTAAATACAATAGAGAGGGAGTTCAGCACAGAGTGGCAGCAGACCCAAAGCCATATACGATCGTAGAATCATTCTTAGCCGATGCTCGGTATTATGACCTGGTCGACGAAGGAGGAGACACGAAGAAGCCCGACGCAATGCGGAAAGGGCAAGGGGCAAAACCAAAAGTCAGCAAGTTCGAACAGAGAGGCAAACCTCAATTCATTACTCAGAAAGAAGAAAGTCAGCCAGCTGAAGGACCTCAAAGGGCTCCCAAAAAGTTCTACATAGTCCCGAAACACTTGCGACAGCCCGGGCAGTCCGTCCTAGAAATGATCTCGGATCAGCACATGAGTGTGCTCAAATCTAGCTTCAATATGCCAGTGCCAAAAGTAGGAAGAGTTAAACCTTTTCCAAAGGCTCCAAACCAGTTTGTGGTACCGCCAAATGCCAATACAAAGAAAGAAATCAAATTTTATTCAGTGACAGATGAACCTGCACGGTCCAAGGACGATCGCAGAATCATTCTTAGCCGATGCATAAGTTGGGCATCTTGAAAGGGAAGAAGGCGGTCAAGCAGCCTCAACGACGATTCCACCCTAACATAGTGCCCAAAATCGAAGAAGAGGTCGAAAAGCTGATCCAGGCCGGGTTCATCCGAGAGGTTAAGTACCCACAATGGATCTCAAACATTGCGCCGGTCAAGAAAAAGAATGGTCAAATCCGAATCTGCGTAGACTTTCGAAACCTCAACGAAGCCTGCCCTAAGGATGATTTCCCACTACCCATCCCAGAGCTACTGATCGACAGCACGACAGGATACGCAGTGATGTCCTTCATGGACGGTTACTCGGGGTATAATCAGATTCGTATGGCCCCGAAAGATGAGGAATCAACAGCCTTTCGTACAACGTTGTGCATATACTGTTACCGTGTGATGCCGTTCGGGTTAAAAAACGCAGGGGCAACGTATCAACGTGCGATGCAAGTGATCTTCCAGGACATGATGCACAAACATGTCGAATGCTATGTAGACGATCTGGTAGTGAGATCAGCCGGGCATGAACAGCATAGGGAGCATCTACGGCAAGTATTCCAAAGACTGAGAAAGAAAAGCCTTCGCATGAACCCACTGAAGTGCGCGTTCGAGGTTTCCTCTGGCAAGTTTTTGGGGTTTGTTATCAGACATCGAGGAATAGAAATTGACCCAACAAAGATTAAGGCAATTAGGGAGATGCCGCCACCGAAGAATCTCAAAGAGCTGAAAAGTTTCCAAGGCCGAGTCGCGTACCTAAGGAGGTTCATCTCGAACTTGTCCGGTCGTTGTCAACCATTCTCGTGCCTCAACAAGAAGGGAGTACAGTTTAAGTGGGACGATGCTTGCCAGAAAGCGTTCGAATCTCTGAAAGACTTGCTCGACAAATCTCCAGTCCTCGCGGCACCGATTAAAGGGGAACCACTAATCCTCTAAATTGCCGTCGGCAAAAATTCACTTGGAGCCCTCTTAGCCCAGAAGAACGAAGAAGGGAAAGAAAGCGCGCTCTACTACCTGAGCCGCACGCTGGTGGGAGCCGAATTTAACTACTCAGCGATCGAGAAGATCTGTTTGGCGCTGATCTTTGCAGTTAAAAAGCTCAGGCATTACTGTCTCTCTCACCAGATAACATTAATATCCAAGGCGGATCCCCTCAAATTTCTCATGAACAGACCTATGTTATCCGGACGATTGGCCAAGTGGGCCCTTCTCTTGTCAGAATTCGACTTGACATACATACCGGCTCGAGCCGTCAAAGGGCAAGCTATCGCCGATTTCCTTGCCGCACATCCAGTACCAAGCGGCGAAAAAATAGAGTACGACCTCCCAGACGAGCAGGTCATGGCGACGAATGAAGCACGCCATTGGGAGATGTATTTCGATGGCGCAGCCAGAGCGGTAGGATCAGGGGCAGGGATCATATTCATCAGTCCGCAAGGGGACCTGCTACCCTATTCATTCACATTAGTCCCGGCATGCACCAACAACGAAGCTGAGTACCAGGCTCTTATTATTGGGTTACAGCTGGCCCTAGAAATGCAAATCAAGGAAATGCGTATCTACGGTGACTCTAGGCTTGTCATCGGACAATTGACGACAGAGTACGAAGTCCGTAAACCCGAATTATCACCCTATTGCCACCAAGCGCAGTCCCTGTTTGAGCAATTTCGGAACAGCAGTATCTCACATATACCAAGGCAGGAGAATATACGAGCTGATGCACTCGCCAGTTTAGCCGCTGCTTTAGCTAATCCTGGAGGCAGCCCACTTCAGGTTACGATTGAAGAAAGAAGAATCTTGCCAACGACTGCGCTGCGCAACGGAGAATTGAGCACCAATCCCATTTGCTGCTTCGAAATCACAGAGGAAGATGACTGGAGAAAATCATTCATTGACTATCTGAAGTACGGATTTCTACCAGAGGAGCCCAAGATGCGCACACAAATCAGAAGGCGTGCCAGTTCATTTGTGCTCCAAAATGACGTACTTTACAAGCGGTCCTACGAGGGGATATTACTGCGATGCCTAAACCAAGATGAAGCACGTAGTACATTGAAAGAAGCTCATGGGGGAGGATGCGGCGCTCACCAGGGAGGAAGGAACTTACACCACCGCGTACGACACATGGGTTACTACTGGCCGACAATGACGAAGGACGCGATAGGATACGCAAAGAAGTGTCACCAGTGTCAGATCCATGCCGATATCATACATTCGCCACCAGAAGAGTTGCATCAGTCAGTGATGTCCTGGCCTTTCGCAGCCTGGGGCATGGACGTGATCGGACCAATTAGTCCGCCATCCTCCCAGGGACATCAGTACGTCCTCGCAGCAACCGACTATTTCTCCAAATGGGCGGAAGCGGTCGCCCTGAGAAATGTGAAAGCCAAGCATGTTGAGGGTTTCATTCGTCACGCCATATTATACCGGCATGGTATTCCCGAGAGAATCACCACGGACAACGGGACACCCTTCAAGAATGCTGTCATCGATAAACTGTGCGCAAAATTCAAAATCAAGCATTGCTACTCATCACCCTATTATCCCCCTGCGAATGGGCTTAGCCGAAGCATTCAATAAGACCATTGTGAAGATTCTGAAAAAGACAGTGGCAGAGAATAAGAGGGACTGGGACAGACGGTTGCCCGAAGCACTGTGGGCTTATCGAACTACGCACCGCACGGCCACCCGGGCTACGCTCTACTCACTGGTATACGGTACAGAAGCTGTGATCCCGATGGAAATACAAGTTGAGTCGCTACGGGTCGCTCTCCGACACTCCCTGACAACCGAGCATAATGCCAAGAGCCGGATGGTCGAACTTGATAATCTAGATGAAAAGAGGCTCGCTGCCCAGCAGAGGCTCGAGATATATCAAAAGCAAATTTCCGCAGCGTACGATAAGCGCGTCAGGGACAGATCGTTCAAAAAGGGCGACCTCGTGCTAATGATGAAGCGCCCGGCACCGCTCCAAGGGTCGAAGAGCAAGTTCGACCCAAAGTGGGACCTCGTCTGCATTATCGATGAAGTGTATTCCAACGGAGCCTATCGGGTAATTGATTGCAAAGGACAGGGTGTCAGTTCGCTAGTGAATGGCCGATTCCTGAAAAGATACTACACCTGACATAAACTTATCATCGCAAGTTGTAAATACCCCGGTAGAGGGAATGTAATAGAATAAGTGCCAAAAGAGAGAGTGCCGTGCCGTGACTAAACTAAAATGCTAATCATCTGCTTTATGTTTACACAGGTATTGGAAGGGTCACCGAGGCTCGAGGCACGTCAAGCAGGACACCATGCCTTTTCGAGATTATTAAAATCAGGATCAGCCCTAAGCCGAGGCCCGGATACATCCTCGTACACATGCGTAGGTTTAAGTCCTAACAGGGAGACGGTCCTTTCTAAATAGCGCAATCTATTTTGCATTCAAACTCAAGAGGGACGACAAACGGGCCAAGAAGCACAATATGAACTCATCATCACAATAGCATACATAATGATGCGACACTCATTACAACGTGTTTTAAAACTACAAAAGAATCATTATCATTACAGCCTAACCATCTAAAGTTCTCAAGCACTGCTCTAATAGGTTAACTGCGGACCCCGCGATTGCCTTCTGTCTTGCCTCAGCCTCGGCCAGGACTTGAACAGGGTCGGGAATATCTTGAAAAGACCGTTGCAGCTCCGTGATCCGTGCCCTCACAGCGTCACACTCCGTCTTGCGTTGGTCAATGGAAGACTGCAGGGCTGCTTTCTGGCCACCAAGTTTTGAAAGTTTGAAATGGACAACAGAATGTTCGGCACGTAATCGGGCCATCTCATCATCAATTTCTGCAAGACGCCTGGCGACCTCTTGGTGCTCAGTATCCACAGCCTGCCAATCCTTCTGCACTGTGGCCACATCTGCCTCGTGCAACTCTAGTTCCGGAAGAAGGGACCGCAACTGACCACGTTTTTCTTCAATAGAGGGGTCAGTCCTAAAGTGCCTTGCATCGTTCACTTGAGCCACACCATCTTTAAATTGTGACACGTGGCTGACTATCGAAGAGATGTCGACTCCAAGCCACGTAGCAGTGAGTTCCAGCGCCTGCAGCGCCTCATCCAAGATAGACCCTTCGTCTCCTTTCCTAAGCGAATCGACGATGTCGGACAGCAAGCTCTTCAGAAGGTTCGCCTTGGTCCTTGATAAGCCTCGGAGAGATGAGAGGAATGCCTCGGGCAGGACCACAGGAGCCGGGACGCTGGCAGGGGCAGTGGCTGATAAAAGAAACGGTGAACGTTAGCACACTGGAGAAAGAAGAGAAGCGAACAAACGATGAAGGAAAGTATTATACCAGTAGGGATTTCATCACCCGGTGCACTGATTGAGGCAACAGGTCTCGACGAGCTGGGGGCATATCCAACCACGACTTCCGCTGCCGGCTCAGGCATTTCAGGGGAAGAAAGAATGACGACCTCAGGGGCAGAGATAGCCCGGGCTGGTTCAGCGGCCAGGGGTATTTCGGCTGTAGGCTCTGGAACACTAGCGACCTCTGCAAGCATGATTCCTCGGGGGGGGGGGGGGGGGGGGGGGGGGGGGGGAGTGAGGCCTCTTCTATTGAAACAACAGGTCTCGCCTCAGGAACGGGACCAGGGTTCACTGCTGCTTCGATATTGACAGGAACGGTAAGGAAGGGGTCTTCAGCTCGCGGCTCACCATCGACGTCCATAGGGACGGGTTCTATGTCTACCTCAGGAACGGATCGCTCATACACTGGTTCGCTACCCTCACCTCCCTCCACAGGATGATCTCCGCTGAGACCTGCCTGCGAACTCATCTCACCTTCCTCCCTTGGACCGCTTGCATCATCGGCCGGGACGCTGCCGGCAACCCCGGGGGGTTGGCTCCGCGCCTTCTCAGCTCTATACAACTTCAGCAGGTCCTTTATTTTCTTACCGTCGTCAGAAACAGAGACGCGATGAGCAGTCTTTATGCGAGGCCCAGAACGTTCGGGAGATAGTTCGAAATCACCATCCTCGGGCGCAGAGCGTCTGGACAGGCTCGTCCGACTTACCGGACTTTGGCCGCGACCTCCCTGACCCTCGGAGGGTGGGGTGCCTGCTGCCACAACACCTCCCTCGCCACCGCCTTCTCCACCACCACCATCATCCCCTTCGTCGCCATCACCCGCCTCTTCCTCATCACCGGCATTCCCCGCTGCAGCGGCTTCACCATCATCATCATCGCCAATGTCATAACGCCCCCTCCGCCCCTCTGCCATAGGACCGACAAGTGGGGAATCCGGGTTCCCTTGCAACGTAACCCTCTGGCCATGAGCGACCCACCCCTCGAGTGTATGCTCGGGCTTCTCATGATCTATTATGACGTTCAATGAGGTCATGAACTTCTGCACGCCAGGGGTAGCCAGTTGGCGAAGCGGCTCTGCTACGTACCCTAAGCCGTCAGCAGGAGTGGGATTAACGATCGGAGGAGAGACGAAGACGGGATCTGTCACGTGTCGGTTATTGCGAACCAAGGAATACTGATGGGCCCACCACCGCATCCATCCATACGTAGCGCCGGGGACATACTCCGTCCCGGGGACGATGAAAGAACAACCTGACCTGGTAAGCAGAAGCTGTCGCCATATCCACTTCCAATGGATCGGCCCCGTGCCGTATGCCCGCTGCTCCCTTGTCACCGGCTCGATCAATTCCGGTACCCCTTGATCATAACCGAACTGCCTGGCGAATCTGTTCGGATAGTATGGTTCTCTCCAAAATTCAGCGCCCTCTCTTAAAGGCAACGAACTCGGGCGAATGGACACCAAGAAAGAGCGGTGATAAGAGCTGAGACTCTCGTCGTCGTCAAGCAGGTCTGGATCCTCACTGTTAGTTCCCGAGAAGAGGAAGAAGTCGACGTCGTCGTGGCGGGCTATCTTCGTCTCGATAGTCGCCGGATTTCCGCTGATCATCTTCCGTTTTTGAAAAGCATGTAGCGGAACAGATCCCCGCTGGATGAAGTCCTTGAGCTCCATGCCATATACCCACGGGAAGTAGACCCCAAGCCATCCCGAGAAGAAATGCCACCCACAAAAAGCAGAATTCAATCCGAAGGAGGCCGAACCTTTATTGCTAATAACACCGCCGAAAGCCCGATATATGGAACACAACACTACTGGGGCCAATGCGTAGCGATGGCCGTCGGCCAAACTCCCCGCCACGGCAAAACAAGAAACGCGCACACTGTCCGCCTGCTTAGAGCTCGGGAGGGCCACACAACACAGCCAATAGGCCAAGAACCCGGCAAGTTCGCAGGTAGGGGATAGCTTATTCGGCCGCGGAAATTTCTTCTTCATCTTGGCCTCCAAGACTAGTTTATCCTTGCGGCCTCCATCGTACAGTCCGTAATTTAAGCTGAGACAGGAAGAAAACCATCAGCGGAAGAAAGAGAGAATGGAACTGTACGCGAATAGTGCAAGACAAGAAAGAAACTCACTTCAGGCCATGGCTAAAGTACACTAGCCAGTCTTCGAAAGGCACTTTATCTCTGGAGGTTAGAAATTGCGGCAACTCCGCGAACAATTCGTAGCAGGCTGCAGAATAAAAGCCTTCATCAACACCCTTCTTCTTCTTGGACAGCTCCTCATCACTAGGAGTCCATTCATCATAGATTCTGCCGTGAATAGGGAGACCTGCTATCCGATACAGATCCCAGAGGGAGATGCTCATTTCTCCGCAAGGCAGATGAAAGGAGTTGGTGACAGAACTCCAATGGTTCAGGAACCCCTTGTAAATGCAAGGTTCTCGATGGAAATAGCTCGATGTCGCTTGAATGGCCCGAAGGAGACCTACTTGCTTCAAGGTCTCTTCGTGCCGCTCAACTATCCGATTGGCCCAAGCTTCGTAACCGGGATGAGGGCTCAAATGCCCTCGGGTCCTGAAACCCCCGGTAGGCCAAATCTCTGCATCAGACAGAGGACGAAACCTTTGGCGCAGGGTCTCGTAATAATGAGTCGGAAAGGGCAGATGGGGGTCATGGTTCGGTTCCAGAAATATCATGTCCTTCTCCTCGAGGACAGACTGCTGCGTGCCGTTCTTGGATATGGCACAGTTGACGAACGTCTCTGGAATGGACGTCCAGGAGTCGACACTATAGAAAGAATTTGCGCGACGTATATCGGAGGGCTCGATGCTTGGTAGAGAGCGATATATCTGGAAGCTTTTAGGAAAACGGATGAACTGCTTCGTATAAGGGTTGCGGATTACAAGGAATTTGCGTATATTGTGAAAGTTCATCTCATGAGTTTCCAGGATTATCTTCTTCATAGATCAAGTAGACTATAGATCTCAAGGTGTATAGAGCAACAACAAGCCAATGACAGGAATTTGCCTTACTGTCCTTCCGATGGATTTCACACTACGTCCCATTTCCAGCTTTGGTTATGGGTGGACCATCCCCCGGTTGGTAATAGGGAGCCCTAATCGAAATTTTCCACCATTTTTCCATCATTCCTAATTTCATCCTTCCTTTTCCTTTTTCTTTTAAATTAGATATGATTTTTAGAAATCCGTATCTTTCGTTATTTTCCCATGGACAAGGATGGACAAAGTACCCCGGCTTGGTTTCTCAACACCTTAAATCAAAGTTTAGCTAATCCACAAATCACATAACCGTTTCAACTCATGAAAATCGTGTAATGTGAACTAGGTGTAAAGGTGTTCAAATTTTCTATCAATCACATAACTAGGGGAATTCACATATAAAACCATTATGCTATGAGAAGTTCGAGACTTACAACCTCATACACTTCATATCTCCTCTTATGCTCATATCATCTTGAATGCATAGAAACAAAGTTTTCCAAAAGAGTTTTGAATTTTAGAAAAATCAAAAAAATTCTACATAATTGCTCGAAATGTTACAAAATGCTGGATTCATCCAAGTGATCCTACACCCCCCAACCAAATCTTGCATTGTCCTCAATGTAAAAGATGTGCAAGGAGCAAAACATGAGAGCAATTTGAAAATAAAAGGGAGAGTGAAAAGTGGAATCTTCCTCCTTCTAACAAACCTATGAAAAATAGACAAAAGCAACAAAATCCTAATCCTAACTACTTTATACCTCCATCAGACTAGGAGATCAATCATCCTGATATACAGGATCAGTTAGAGGTATGGACATACCTTCTGAAGGAAACTTCTCAAAGAACGGCTTTAATCGCTGACCATTCGCCTTAAAGATGTTGCCGTTCCTTAGATTTAACAACTCGACGGTCCCATATGGGTAGATAGTTTGCACAATGTAGGGACCGGCCCATCGAGATCTGAATTTTTCCAGAAATAAATGTAGGCGAGAATTATACAGAAGGACTTTTTGATTGATCATGAATGTCTTACGAAGAATGTTCTTATCATGGAATATCTTCATCTTGTCCTTGTAAATTCTCACATTCTCATATGCTTCGTTGCGGATTTCTGCAAGTTCATTTAATTAAAGTTTGCGCAACGAACTTGCCTTGTTAGAATCAAAATTCATCTTCTTTATTGCCCAATATGCCCTATGTTCCAACTCCACGAGCAAGTGACCAACCTTCCCATAGACAAGTCTATAGAGAGACATTCCAATAGCGGTCTCAAAAGCAGTACGGTAAGCCCAAAGCGCATCGGTGAGTCGAAGCGACCAATCCTTGCGATCGGGGTTCACCGTTTTTTCCAAAATATGTTTAATCTCCCTATTGGATATCTCAACTTGTCCACTAGTTTGTGGGTGATAGGGAGTGCTCACTTTGTGTGTGACGCCATATTTCTTCATTAAGGTTTCAAATGGGCGATTACAAAAGTGAGACCCTCCATCACTTATGATGACTCGAGGTGTTCTAAACCGGAAAAGAATATTCTCTTTTAAGAAATGAATGGCTGTTTTATGGTCATTATTCCGGCATGGAATCGCCTCGACCCATTTGGACACATAATCAACGGCAAGCAAGATATATGCGTTTCCAAAAGAAGATGGGAATGGACCCATGAAATCGATGCCCCAACAATAAAAAATTTCAATTATTAAGATGGGATTGAGTGGCATCATATTTCTACGGGAGATTCCTCCCAATTTCTGACAAGGCTCACATGTTTTGCAAAACTCATGTGTATCTTTGAACATAGTGGGCCAATAAAACCCACATTGCAGAATTTTGCCTTTGGTCTTCTTAGCCGAAAAGTGGCCACCACATGCCTATGAATGACGAAAGGAGATGATACTTTGTTGTTCATCATCGGGCACATATCTCCTTATGATTTGATCGGGACAATACTTGAATAGGTATGGGTCGTCTCATGGGAATTTTCGCACCTCAATGAAGAACTTATCCTTATCTTGCTTTTTCCAATGTGTAGGGATTGTACCTGTAGCAAGATAGTTAGCAATGTCTGCATACCATGGCAATTGGGAGATGTTAAAAAGTTGTTAATCAGGGAACATGTCATTGATCGCGGTCGTTTCAAGGGAATCGGTGAGAACAAGTCGAGAGAGATGGTCAGCCACTTCATTTTCTACTCCTTTCTTAACACGTATCTCGATGTCAAATTCTTGGAGTAGAAGGATCCATCTTAACAACCGTGGTTTAGCATCCTTCTTAGAGAGAAGGTACTTAAGCGCGGCATGGTCAGTGAATATGATGATCTTGGATCCGATCAAGTAGGACCTAAACTTGTCCAAGGCAAAAACTACGGCTAACAGTTCTTTTTCTGTAGTAGTGTAGTTTGCTTGGGCTGAGTTTAAGGTTCTACTTGCATAGTAGATAACACATGGCTTCTTCTCTTTTCTCTGTCCTAGCACGACCCCAATAGCATAGTCGCTTGCATCGCACATAATCTCAAAAGGAAGCGTCCAATCAGGTGGTTGCATTATGGGAGCACATGTCAACATACCTTTGAGTGTGGTAAAGGCATTTTGACAATCTTTGTCACGCCCCAAATTCGGTTCTGACGTCCATTTGCCGTAACCCGAATTCAGAGGTGGCAGCCTCCATAGTATCCCGATCTCGGATCCTAACCTCACACGCAAGGTTCCAATCCTGGGATACCACAAAGAGGATTTTAGGGTCTGAATTTTTTTTGAAACATGAGCATCACCATATGAGTACCAACAAAGACAAACACAATATTTCCACTAAGTCATTTCGTTTACATACAGTACTGGAAGGTAAATACACAATGCGTAAATATAAAAACTGTGCATGATCCGGCACCTCCTGCTATTGCACTCCCAACTCCAACTCAACGTTGCTGATACACTCTGGTATAACCTGCAGCGTAACAAACGCGCATAAGCTTCGAACGAAGCTTTGTGAGTGCGTGTGTGCGTGCACAATGCGTATGACAAGCATGATAAATATCAGAGTAAGCAGTAAAGCATGATGAGAACTTTAAACCAAGACTTCGCCTAATTAGGCTACACGATCATGTGATATGAATAACCAGTCTACCACGGCTATGCAAGCATGCAATACATATAACTAGCCTACCATGGCTATGTAAGCGTGAAATACAGGTAACCAGCCTACCAAGGCCATATACTCATACTATGCAATGGCCTACAGGGCCTAATGTCACATACAATGATCCAATGCATGTATGCAAATTACCACCTCTCAGTACAGTGGTCCAGATACGAACAGTCATAACGCAATCGCCTAAGCAATGCAGGACTCGAAACCGGTAGCTCGCTCAGTGTGGTAGCTCGCCCAGGCTTACAGCCCCGCTCACATTACACCCATCCACGTCAGGACCGTCCCACACCATACAGAACATCAGTCACATCACTGATACAAATACCATATCTGAAACGAAACATCACCGGGGTCTCACAGACTTCACTATTCACCAGTAGAATGCCAAAGCCTATCTGGTGCAATAGCGGACCTACTCACAGCTGGTCAAACCCAACCCACTTTGCCAACACTCTTCTGGCAGGTTAGGTCAGACCTCCTTCCAAACTGACCACGTGCAGTGGAAAACACCGCCGTTTGGTATTCGGCATACTGGTATATGATTAAACCACCCGGTCCTTGAATGGAGCACCCACCTTGGTACCAACAGGATCAGAGACTTTCACCCAAGGACATCTTTGGCATCCAGTTTAAAGATCACATATTTCCGGTGTTCTGCAAACCACGATGGAGCTGTGGTTGCAACGTAGTAACCATGCTATATGCGGCACAAGCAGACGGTGCGAAATGCAACCATGCATACAAACGTGGGACGACATGCCCGTGCAAGTCTCCAAAGAGCACCATAAAACTATAGGGTCTCAAATACAATGCCACCTTCAACTGGTAATGAACTGCACGACAATCGCGGCCGATATGGCCGGTTGATACAAGACAATCAGATGAGCCAAGCATTCATGATGCATGAGCCAAGCATACAGTATGAGTGCCAACAAGTAGTCAATCTACCACGATGGCAATAAATCAATCTAGTCCAACCTATTTGAGATATGATTAAGATGAGGGGACACATATGAATGATCGAGTCATAGTGCGGGATGTCGCTAGCCAGGGAATCTCGCACCAAGGGCTACAAGGTATGCTAAGCTATTCCTACCATACAGTGTAAGTCAGGATGATAGACTCCTGTCCTCGAATAGTCCCATACCTATTGGAGAGGTTTGCGATAGAGAGCACGTGAATTACATTTGCGCGACTACATCTCGAATGCTTTATGAATGCGTTTATGCCCTAGTGGTCCCCAACTAACAATGGTGATTCGGGATGCATACTCATTACACATGCATGATGGTCGTCGAAGCATATAGTATAAAGATCACATATGAGTATTCCAACAACACTACGTGTGGCAACAGACATACTAAAATAGCATAAAAAGATAATTCACTTATAATACCAGCAAACATAAAGAGATAAGACTCTAAATGGATGGTATACAACAACACAGATGGTCCAACAACTGAACGGTGTGGATTAACCTTCAACATTCAGATAACCCAAATGGAAAGAAAATGATTGAATACACTACCGACACATCAAAGGTAGAACCTACTTGAGCGGCAAGAGTAGAATACCCAAAATCATGCCGAGACCCATAATCCTGTAGTACAGTTGAGATAAACACAATAATGGTCCGTAAAAGGAATGTCATAGAACAGGTTGAAAGATAGACAGGTCATGACAGAGAATCATACATGGTAGGGTAATCTGAGATAGATGGTCAATACAATGAGGTCCAAAAAGGGACAACAGGTCTAACCTCATACTACAAGATAGGCTCCATATAATGGATGGCCTAGATGACATACGAACGTCGAGGATGAGCCCCACACTCGCCCTAAAGGTAAACGGACGGTGTGGATGGGATATACACGATATGGTGGTCTTTAATAGTTGGGTACAAGGGTAGGAGGGGTGAGTCATATGAGTATACAAGCTGAGTTACCAAGATCAATCAACATGGTGAGTCAACAAGGTGAGTCAATAAGGCAGGTTGACAAGGCGGGTTAACATGGTAAGTTAACAAGGTGAATTGACAAGACGGTTCAACAGGGTGAGTTTAAGAAGGTAGCCCTGTGACTTGGATCGAGCAAACTCTAAGGATGACCTTTCAATAAGGGTTTACACAACTAATCATCAAGGTGGATCCACGGGATGGACAACGCGGTCATTCGAACACGCACACTAAGGTGGTCCCTAGGCCATCCTGTACATAACATGATAGAGTCCATTCATTTGGATGGTTTAGATCAAGCACAAAATTAAGGTGGTCCTAATCGATGGGCAGCATACATATCGCACCATAGTGGCCAATGACTGACGTGGATAGAACACATGCATAACAAGGTGGACCCGTGGTTGGGGATAACCGCACAAAGGAGTGGGGAAGCCACATACATCAATGGGCCCCAACAGTTTGGGATCAACCCGATATTTGTGCTTTCCCACTAATCAAGTGAGATGGCAACCAAACACCATGGTGGGGCCCGCACACCACACGTGTGGAACCCTACCCATGGTTGAGTGACTTAAGAACAGGAAGAATGGCAAATAAACATAACAGATGGGTCCTGTAAAGTTTCCAATGGTAGGCGTTCAACCACCCTTATTTTCTACGTGTGTCCCACACAAAACTGGGCCCACACCCCTGCCAAGAAGAATGACAAGGTATACCCAACATTCATCAAGGTGGGACCCAAAGTTGGGCCCCATCACCTTTGGTTGGATGGAAAAATAAACATTACAATGGCCCCAAGGAAGGTTTCAAAGGTGGGCATCAATGACCACTGTTTCCTACAATGTGGTCCACCTGAGGTTTGTATTTACCTCATTATGAGGGCCCACGGCCCTAAAATAATATGGAAAAATAAATGGTCGGCATAGATAAAACAGATGCATTATGGTGGGACCCACAGGGTAGGCCACCTGCTGGGCAGCGTGCCAAAGCACGTTGCTTGGAGCATGGCACCCAAATGGGCGCCAAGAGTTTTGAATCAAACTGATATTTTGTTTTCTCCTTCATCCATATACATGCGATCTTATGAATAGGTTGAATGACAAATAAACATCACTGTAAGGCTGGGAAGGTTTCAATGGTGGAATTCATTATTCCCACTGTTTCCCGTGACATGGTCCACTTGAGGTTTGGATATGCTTAAATTTTGAGCTCAGCCACTAAAATGAGTTGGAAAAACATATGGACGGAATTGATAAAGCATATACATTCGAGGTGGGTCCCACGAGTGGGCCACCAGCTTGGCAGACCCCCTTATTTATTTATTTATTAAGTGGGGCCCACAGAAGCTTTCGATCAAGCTGATATTTTTGCTTTCCCTCCTCCACACGTGTGTGGAATTATGAACAGGTTGGATCTCAAATAAACATCACGGTGGGCCGTAGGAAGGTCTCTATTGTCTGTCACTGTCCTCACTGTTTGCTTACAAGTGGGGTCCACTTGAGATTTGCATCTGTCTCATTCTTCATATCATGCCCTAAAATGATCTCCCCAAATGGATGGACGGTCTAGATATAACAAGTACAACACGGTGGGCCCATTGAAGTTGGTGACATCACGGCAGTAGCGAGATAGCTACTCAACTTGCCGCTATCTACTCCCAGCGTCAGAGACGCTGGGAGCGTTGTTTTTATTATTATTATTATTTTTTTCTGTGGTTTTAGTCCAGTGGGGCCCATAAGGGGACGATCCATTCCATCTATCAGGTTCCCCAGCTCGTGGGGTACACAATGAGCCCTCTATTGGGCATATTACGTGGGCTACAAATACCAAAGTGGAACGAGGAAAGCTCGATAGTAGACATCATTATTTCCACTGTTTCGTGTGGTGCGGTCCGCTTAAGATTTGGATCGGTTTCATATTTGGGCCTTGGCCCTAAAATGATCTGGGAAAACAAATAGACGGTGTGGATACAACATAAACATCAAGGTGGGTCCCACGAGTGGGGGCCCATTCACAGCGTCCAGGTGACGCTGGACTATTCCAGCGTTCTGACGCTATGAATGTCCAGCGTCCCCAGCCATTTTTTTTGTTTTTGTTTTTCTTTTCTCTTAGTTTATATCAAGTGGGCCCACATGGGTATAATCCAATCCGTTCATCAGGTTTCCCAGCTCATTGGGGACCTAATAAGCCTAATGTTGGGCAGGTGATTCCGTCTACAAACATCACGGTGGGCCACGGAAGTTTCAATAGTGGGCCACGGAAGTTTCAATAGTGGTCATCATTCACTCCACTGTTTTCTATAGTGTGGTCCACTCGAGATCTGGATCTACTTCATTTTTGGTACCCAGCCTTAAAATGGGCTAGAGAAACAGATGGACGTCGTGGATCGAATACATGCATCAAGGTGGGTCCCAAGAGTGGGGACCCACGGTCAACGCCCAAAAGGGCTTTGAGCCCAGGCGCTGCTGGACAGCAGCGTTCTCTGGACGCTGACTGTCCAGTGGCCCTCTTCTTCTTCTTCTTCTTTTTCTTTTTTTTATAAATACTTTTTTTTTTCTTTTGTGCCTTGACCAGTGGGGTCCACAAGTGCAAGATCCACTCCATTCATCAGCTGGGCCATCTCATGGTGGGCCCAATTAGCTTTGGATCAAGATAATCCTTATATTTACCCTTCATCCATATCTTTGTGTTTTAAAGAATGGGGAAGAAAAGAAAATCAAGCATCATGGTGGGCCATTGGCCACACTAATCATGCCACAAAATGAGTCCCCAAGTGGGATCCACACCATCAAAAGGTGGGACCCACTTGAATCCTAGATTCTACACAAAACCTAATAGGAACATGGATGCACTCAAAATGATGGTTGGATGGTCGGATGGGGTTGGATTGCCGATCAGATGGTCTGGATGATGATCGGGGTCCTCCAAGCTTGATCTTCACCTTCAATTCCTCTAACTCTCTCTTTCTCTCTCTTGATCTCCCTCTAAATCTCTTTACTTCTCTCTCTTCTCTCTCTTTCTCTTTCTCTCTCCTTTCTCTCTTTCTTGCAAACATGGAAAAATGAGAAGGCCACACCCCCCTACGTATGGATTTTGTATGGGTAGAGAGGGGGGTGCATGAGGTGATGATGATGATGATGGGAGAGGGCATGGGAGGTATGGGTTGTATTGACTTTGGAGGTGAGAGAGTGATGGGGTAGGTATGGTGTGTGTAGACTAGGGTGATGAGAGGGGTATGGGTGAGGGTGATGGTGATAGATTTGATTGATTTGACATATTCTTGGGATTTATGCAAGTGGGCCCACATCACACGCGCGTTGCGCGGCCCACCTCGAATTGCGCAAAAGTACGCATCTTTCACACCAGGTATCGCAATGGGGCGTGCCGCGCGGCGTTGGAATCGCAACGCCTACGCGGTTGCCGGAGTATAGGTCTTGGGTCGATGCGGTACTAAAATAGGGTCGCGATCAAGGCTTGCTAATTTGGTCCATCCAGGACGTACCGGTACCAGAAGTTGAACGTACGGAGGACAATTCAGGGTACGGGTCTTACAATCTTCATTCCACTCAAATGAATTCTCCTTTTGAAGTAGGTTACATAAAGGACGAGAGAGTGAACTGAAGTCCTTTATGAACCGTCTATAAAATCCTGCGTGTCCCAAAAAGGACCGCACATCGCGTATGCTCTTGGGTGGTGGAAGGTTAGAGATAAGATCAATTTTCGCTTTGTCCACCTCGATTCCATTTTGTGAAATGATATGACCAAATACAATTCCCTTTTGAACCATAAAGTGACACTTCTCCCAATTCAACACAAGGTTCTTCTCTTCACATCTTTTCAACACAGATTTTAAGTGCACAAGGTACTCATCAAAGCTACAACCAAATACTGAAAAATCATCCATGAAGACTTCGAGAATTGTCCCCACCATATCAGAAAAGATACTCATCATACAACGTTGAAAGGTGGCAGGGGCATTACATAGTCCAAACGGCATCCGTCGATCGGCGAAAGTGCCGAATGGACATGTGAATGTAGTCTTTTCTTGGTCTTCACGGGCGATTTCTATTTGGTTGTACCCTGAATAGCCATCAAGGAAGCAAAAATGGGAATGACTCGCCAACCTTTCTAAAATTTGATCAACAAACGGTAGGGGGAAGTGGTCTTTCCTCGTGACAGTGTTTAGCTTCCTGTAGTCCATGCACATTCTCCAACCGGTAGTGACTCTGGTTGGTACGAGTTCATTATTGGCATTGGCTACGATGGTGATTCCGGATTTCTTAGGTACCACTTGAGTTGGACTCACCCATTGACTATCGGATATTGGGTAGATAATACCCACATCCAATAGTTTTACCACTTCGGCCTTAACCACATCCTTCATGTTTGGATTGAGTCGTCTTTGTAGTTGCCTAGATGTCTTCGCATTCTCTTCAAGGTGTATGCGATGAGTACCAATCAGTGGGTCTATGCCTTTAAGATCCGCAATTGACCACCCAATGGCACTCTTGTGCTCTAATAGAGTGGCCATTAGCCTACTCTCTTGTTCCTCATCCAAGTGGGAAGAAATCACCACCGGATATGTCTCATCTCGACCTAAAGAGACATATTTCAGCTCACTTGGTAATGGTTTTAGGTCGAGTGTTGGTGCCTTGATATTGGATGGGAGGGCTTTGTTCTCATTTACGGGTAAATGCTCAAATAGGGCCCTCCATCTTTTGTTATCAAGCACCAGCATCACATCTAAAATCGCATCCATCTCTCATATTGTGTCATCATTTATCTCATAAGGTTGGGCCACACATGCCTCCAAAGGGTCGGAATATAATGTTGAGGGGAAAGTTTCTTCCACGAATGATTCAATCATATTTATCTCGTGGATCTCATCATCAACCTCCCGTGTTGTTTGCATAAATCAAATATATTAAGCTCAAGAGTCATATTTCCAAAGGACATTTGTACAAGCCCATTTCTACAATTGATAATTGCATTGGAAGTAGCTAGAAAAGGGCGGCCAAGTATAATGGGAATTTGAGCACCGGTACCTATCACGGGATGTGTATCCAAGACAATAAGGTCTACTGGGTAGTAGAATTTATCAACTTGGACTAGAACATCCTCAACCATTCCTCTTGGTATACGAATGGATCTATCAGCAAGTTAGAGTGTGGTTTTGGTAGGTTTCAATTCACCTAACCCAAGTTGTTCGTAAATTAAGTATGGAATGAGGTTCACACTTGCCCCCAAATCGAGTAGAGCTTGTTTAATCCGGTACTCTCCTATGATGCATGAGATGGTTGGACTACCCGGATCCTTGTATTTTTGGGGCACCTCTTGTTTGATGATAGCGCTCAAATTCTCAGTCAAAAGTACTTTGTTGTGAACATTGTGTTTCCTTTTAACCGTACATAATTCCTTTGAAATTTGGCATAGGATGGTATTTGTTTTATGGCATCCAACAACGGAATGTTGATCTTCACCTACTTGAAAACCTCTAAAATTTTCAAATTTTTGTCTAAAGGTTTGGGTGAATCAACCTTTGGGGAAACGGGGCAACCGGCTTGTATTGCCTTTCCGGTTCTTTCTCTTGTGGAGTGTTGTTTGAGCTATCATCCTCTTTGGAATTTTTCGGATCCTTAGGCTTTGGGGCCTTCACCGGATTAGATTTATCAACTATTTTTCCACTTCTCAAAGTGGTGATAGCTTGAACATGCTCCGTATGTTGGGAGGATGAGCTTGCGTCTTGTATCTCAAATTAGGTTCTTGGGTTAGGAAGAGGTTGGGCAGAAAGTGTGCCTTTCTCCCTAACACTGAGGTGAGGTTCAACTCTAACCATTGAGGTTTTCAATTCATTGATGGCTTGAGTTGAATTTTGATTGAATTTCAATTGCTCTTACATGAACCCATCTATTTTCAGAGAATTAGTCTTGTTATACTCAGCCTGAACCGATACAAATGGACCCAACATCTCCTCTAGCGTAACTTTTGGAGTAATGACTAGAGATGGTCCTAGTATAGGTTGAACTTGAGGGATATTGTTTGCATTCGCAGTGGGTCCATTCCTCCAACTGAAGTTGGGATGGTTCTTCCAACTAGCATTAAACGTGTTTGATGTTGGAGCACCAAATTGCCGTTGATAACTGTTTATGGCATTTGATTGTTCTTGTAAGATGTCCTGAACTGCTGAAATTGTGGGACACTCTTGTGTTGCATGTTGATTTCCGGCACAAATTCCACAAGCAGTTTCAACATCATTGGAGTTAATCGTCTCTCCTTTCCTCAATTCCATGGCTTCGACCTTTCTTGTGAGGCTAGCCACCCATGCACGTATGCTATCCTCTTCTAATAAGACATACATTCCTCATTTTCCTTTTGTTGGTCAGTCTTGGAATTTGTTGGTTTCGATGTATCCCAAGACTGTGCATTCTCAGCCAATTCTTCCAAATAATCCCATGCTTCATCAGCCTCCTTATTCATGAACTCCCCATTACACATCATCTCTACGAATTGGCGCATGGGTGAAGTTAGTCCGTCTTAGAAAAAGCTTATAACCCGGCAAATTTCATAGCCATGATGTGGGCATGCATTTAACAAGTCCTTAAACCTCTCCCAACATTGGAAGAAAGTCTCATCTTCCTTTTGGGCGAAGTTCATGATAAGGTACTTCAGCATGTTCGTTTTGTGAGTAGGGAAGAAATTTTTTATGAATCCCCTATGCATATCAGTCCATGCACTAATTGATCTTGGCCTTAATGCATGTAGCCAACCTTTAGCTTTATCTTTAAGGGTAAAGGGAAATAATTTAAGCCTAACTACATCATCAGTTACATTTGCAAAGTGCTTGGTGGTTATTACCTCATCAAATTCCTTAAGGTGTTGATAGGCACTTTCACTGTCTAATCCATGGAATCTTGGGAGGAGTTGGATTACTCCCGGTTTCAAATCCACATTCCCCGCATTTTGTGAAAAAACTATGCATGAGGGAGTGCTCGCTCTTGCCGGTTGCAAGTAATCTCGTAATGTTATTGGTCGGGGAACATTCTCAACCACATTCTCTTCCGTTTCGGTTTGGTTTTGGCCCATATTAGTATTGGCCATCGGATTAGGTTGATTTACAGCCATATTTTCAAACAAAATTGGAGAAGTTAGATGTCTCCTAACACATGGTTCTCTGTTAATTCCTTCTACTATTCCGCCTTCACTAATGAGTCGGTTATTGGAATCTTGAGCCCAATGTGGCATGCAAAACCTAAAAGAATGAAACAAAAAGGAAAGAAGAATTCTTCCTTCCTTTCTTTACTCTTCTCTAAGATCGAAGCACAAGGTGTCTTGCAATGGCTAGGCCAGAAGCAAGGATAGAGATCGATTTCTCCTGGTCAATAGGGGTTCAGAGAACTCCCTACCCACTCTTTGAATCTTTTGAGAAAAGTACAGAAAAAGAAGAAAGAGGAGTAGAGGTGAGAAGAGAAATCTCTAAGCACAAAGTGATCCAAGATGGCAGAGCCGACCAATAGGAATCTAGGTGGCACAATGCCTACCTATCACAGATCCAAAAGGGAGTCTCCACCCACTCTACAAGAGATGAATATCATAGGACTGAATAGGAGAAGAAGAAGAGTAAGGTTAGAAAGATAGAACCTAACTTGGCACTTGAGATCACTATCTTCTTCAGCTTCCTAGAAATCCCTGCAAAGGAAAAATCAAACAAAACAAACTAAGTTAGTACTAAAATCCTAAAAATCCTAAATAGATACTATTTTCAAAAATTTTATGAAAAACCGTCGAAGTCCCCGGCAACGGCGCCAAAAACTTATTCGCTCACCTGAAGTGCAAGGCTACGATGTAGTAATAATCTCGGTAAGACCGAGGTCGATCCATAGGGACTTATGTAGGAATTCACAAATACTTCCAATAGTTTTTATTGGAAAGCTAACAACCAGATTTTGAGAAGATTGATGTAAATAGTAATTTTGAACTTAAACTGAAGTAATCAATTAATAAAAAGCACTAGGGGTTCAAGGATCCACTTGTAGCAATCCTTGATGCTCAATTCGCTGTGGTTTCTCACTTTCTCAACTAGAATTGAAATTAAGATCTATCTAGTCGGATGATAGAGCGGTTAAAACAATCAACCTAACATATGTATGATCAATGTACACGATTTACTCAATGCAAGCTAGGACGAGCATACTCAATAGCATAGGTCAGTCCCAATTCCAATAGACTAAGTTCACAATCATGACCATCATTAAGTCCTATCACAAGACAAAGCTAGATCATGATTTGAACTTAATTCAAATCACATACATAGTCTCAAACATACTTCAGAAATCCATAAAAGTAGAACTTTGGTAGGAAGTTCCCACATGAAGATCATAGTACTAGAGCGTACTCCAATTCCTCGGATCATACAGGTCTAGACTAACACACAACAATTAAGAACTCAAGTAATTCTTCCAAACATCCATGAGTCATCATAAGACTAAGAAAAACTACTTTAGTACTTGAATTAAACTTCAAACCATTGTTCTTAAACATGAAATCCAACTTAAAACCAACTTAAACGAACTGAAACATCTTAGATTCACTACAAGCTTTACCTCTTAGCCCTAGCTAAGAGATTTAGCCGTTCATGATCCAAGGAAACATGAAACAACTAAGAAAAACATAAAAACGAGAAAGCAAACTAGGAGTTGTAGAACTCTGAAATCCACTTCCGCCGCCTCCTACCTTGCTCAAACCCTTCTAAGATACCCTAGGAACGATCCCTAAGTGTCCTTTTATAATGAGGGAAGCTCCTCAGCATCATAATCTTCCAGAAATTGCGTAAGCTTACGCAGTGCGCAGAGAAATTCGAACAGAATAGGAAAGTCCGCAGTTTGAATGCATGGCCGACCGGTCACGACCGATCGGACCTCTTCTGGGATAGTCCAGAGTGCACACGGCCTGCTGGCCGACTGGTCAAGACCGATCGGACCATCTTTTGGCTATAGTCCAGCGAGTTCAGCAAGGGTGGCCGACCGGTCACGACCGATCGGACCCTCCTGGTCCTTGTCCAGTATGCTTCACAGAGGTAGGCAGGTTGGCCGACCGGTCTGGACCGATCGGCCCTTGAACATTTTCTTCTTTTCTCTTCTTTTCTTTCTTTTCTTTTCTCTCTCTTTCTTCTTTCTTCTTTGGTCTACCTTGGGCCTTCATTTTAAAGGGTCCTAATGTAACCTTTTTGGTCTCCAATGGGATGAAGTCCCTCTCATTCCTACAATCATAAAATCATACATTAGATTAATCTTTAAATCATGAAAACCTTGCATAATGAGTGATGAATTGGGGTTAGAATATGAACAATTAAGAGCTCAACAGTTACGCAATGCGCAGAGAAAATCGAAGCCCGAATAGGAAATTTGTTGTTTGAACGCATGGCTGACCGGTCTGGATAGGTTGGACTGGGCTGGCCAACCGGTTACGACCGGTCTTGCCTGTTCAGAAACAGCCCAGCGTGCACAAGGGACCATTAGACCTGTTGGCCGACCGGTCAAGACCGGTCGGACCATATTGGTTATTGGTCCAGAGAGTTTCAGAGGTGTAGGGGGAGATGGACGACCAGTCTAGATCGATCGTGGCCCTCCTGGCCGACCGGTCACGACCGGTCTTGGCCCTTTCTTCTTCATTTTCTTCTTCGTTTCTTCTCTCTCTGCTTCCTTCTTTCTTCGGCCCACCTTGGGTCTTCATCCAAGGCTCTTAAAGAGATCTTTTTAGTCTTTAATTGGCGGAGTCCCTCTCATTCCTACATTCATAAAATCATGCATTAGATTAGTCTTTAAATCATGAAAACCTTGCATAATGAGTGATGAATTGGGGTTAGAATAGGCACAATTAAGAGCTCAATAGGGGGCGCACCGAGCGCACCACCATCTAGTCTTATTCCTGAGGCATCTGCATATGTCAATTGGAAGGTGTCAAATGCCAACACAATGAAGAAATATCCCCAACATTATATTCATGACATTTTAGTTATAAACAAGTTCACATGAGTGTACTATTCTTAATCATTTTATCTCTAACGCATAAATACAAAGCAAGTTACACATATTCTCCACACAAGAATGCATAGGCAATGACAACATAACAAAATAATTAATTTCCTAAACTAATCGATTAATGTAGGGAATGCATGAGATATAAGTAAAAGAAAATAATGTGGTAGTCTTTCTAACATTTAACCAGCCACCCCGCAAGTGCATGCATATTCCAGGCAAATCACATGAGGAACTCAAAAGGTAACGCTTGCGTCACACCAAGTAACCAGGCACCTACAATTCTCCACAAATGTAATGTCATGTATGTATGATTAATTCAACCTTTATTGATCATTTTGCATATAGCAGTGTTAGTGAAGTTAGAATACCGTCATTATATCACGAGTTTAAAACTGGACCATTTTTCTCTCTACGGTGTGTCGCCAATCATTGCTAGTAACCCTTAATCCTGTTTTGGGTGTATTACTCGATATTAATTATGAGTCAACAATTTCAAAGGTATGACATAATGCCCAATGCAAGACTAGTGATCATTGAAGAAAAACTATTTAGAATAATAAAGGGTAAAATTTTCATGTCTTTTTGTAAATTTCTTTACCCTATTGTTAATTTATAGGCGTCAGTATAAAGAGAGAGTACATGAAGATGTACACGAACGAGAAGATAAAATTGAAAGTAGTTTTGACATTAGTTTGGAGAATAAGTTTGATTTCTGATTTTTAAACCACGTCCAATCAAAGAAAGGGATGCATTTCATTAACCGCACACTACGTTGATGAATATTGGAAATTTTGCAAGAGAATTTTAAACTTCTATCACTTTTCTCCTCATACTGGTTTAATCATTTCATATTGCATCTATAGTTGTCTACGAGACTAGGGCATTGAATTACAAACATGAAATTACAAATATCTGACAATAGGGTGTAGAACTCTATAAAATTTTCAGACTCTTTTATTTTTATATTTTCAAATTTTGTGGTTAAGAGCTAAAGTTTTGAGTGTTTTACTTTGCTAGTTCCCAACGATTCGGGCCGGGTCGAGTTAGCCCTACTTTGGTTTGGCTTGTTTTTGTGCCACCCCGGTTTATGGATTGGCTTGGTTTGGGTGGTTTGAGCTAGGATCAATTTGGTCAAAAATTTCGATCCGAGCCAGGCTGAGTTTGAACAAGTGACGGCTCTTTTTTTATTTGTTTGTTTAATAGAAAAAAATTTAAAAAGTTTTAAAAAAATACAAAAGTATCTTACTACATGATGTTTAACATCCTCCAAAGGAGGAGTACAACTTCAAAATATACATGTAAGATCCTTTTCCAAACAAAAGTACACAAGCATAATTTTACAAGTGCAAGGAAACAACATGCATCCATGTATATGTATTATGTATTATTCATGTCATCATGTATATGTATTATCCATGACATTTATCCATTTTTACTTATCATTTTAAGACATGATCCTAAAATGGAATCATATCCAAAGCTCAAGTGGATCACACCACAGGAAACGATCTACTTACAATCTACGAGCCGAATCAAGCCGAATTGAATTGAGCTGAATCAAATTGAGCTTCAAGCCAAACCGAGCCGGTACTGTTGAGCTCTAAAATGTATATATTCTAACCCCATTTCATCACTAACTATGCATGATTTCTATGTTTAAAGACCTATCTAATACAATGGTTTTATGATTGTAGGATGAGAGAAAGACTTTTCCAAATGATGTTAAAGGACACTCTTAATGCATCATAAATATCGAAGGAAGAAAGGTTGAAGAGTGGAGTGAAGAAGCAAGGAAAAAGGAGAGAAATCCAGAATTTTTAGGGTCCGACCAGTCCAGACTGGTCGGCCATGAAGACCAGGGGAAGTCATGCTTGCTGGACCAATCCTAGGCCAGTCAGACCGATCGTGACTGGTCGTCTAGCCCAGACCGATCGACCACATTTAAAATCATAAATTGCTAACTCCGGACTCCTATTTTCTCTGCGTACTGTTCGCTTCCCCAAGTGTAGGGTTGCGATGTAGTAATAATCTCGGTCAGACCGAGGTCGATCCACAGGGAAGGAAGTAAACAATTCCAACTATCGTAATAACTAGAATCAAAGAGGTTTGTGAAATTGGTTTTGAACATAAAATAGAAAATCTGATAATGGAAAGACAACTAGAGCATCAAGGATCCACTTATAGCTCTCCTTAGATGCATAATTCGCTATGGTTTCTCACTTTCTCAACCAGAATCGAAATTAAGATCTATCTAGTCGGATGATAGAGCGGTTAAAACAATCAACCTAACATATGTATGATCAATGTACACGATTTACTCAATGCAAGCTAGGACGAGCATACTCAATAGCATAGGTCAGTCCCAATTCCAATAGACTAAGTTCACAATCATGACCATCATTAAGTCCTATCACAAGACAAAGCTAGATCATGATTTGAACTTAATTCAAATCACATACATAGTCTCAAACATACTTCAAAAATCCATAAAAGTAGAACTTTGGTAGGAAGTTCCCACATGAAGATCATAGTACTAGAGCGTACTCCAATTCCTCGAATCATACAGGTCTAGACTAACACACAACAATTAAGAACTCAAGTAATTCTTCCAAACATCCATGAGTCATCATAAGACTAAGAAAAACTACTTTAGTACTTGAATTAAACTTCAAACCATTGTTCGTAAACATGAAATCCAATCTTAAAACCAATAAAAACGAATTAAACAATCTAAGAAAACTATAAGGTTCACCTCTTAGCTCTAGCTAAGAGATTAGCTAATGAAAAGCATATTAAAAATAAAACTAGAACTAAGAAAAGAAAGAAAAACTAGCTGGAGGAGGCTAGGAAGCCTCCTATGACTTGAACTCCTTGCTCCCCACGTCCTTGGTTGCCTTGGAATAGAAGAGAGCACCTCCTTTTATAATACATCAAGAGTACCACAACGTAACAGATTTTGTTTCGCTTCATACGACTTAACTTGATTTTTAGCTTCCTTGTAATGTGATCTTCCTCATAGATGATTTAGATTTCCAAGATTATCTTCTGAATGGGCCCACCAATCAGATCACCGACCGCCTCTCAAAATCGTGCACTTCGGGTACCTTCAGAACCAGTCATCTTGCTTTCAACGCTCCGGAGTGTACAGATGTCGAATTGATCCCAAATTTTGAGCATTGGTAGAAAACTTCCTCCTCTACATGATAGATGGATTAAATTGTCCAAAACAATCCCAGAATGTGGTCCAGAAATTAGAACACTTAGGGCTTTTATAAACTCTGCGCAGTTGGATCTTTCTAGATGGTCCATCTTTCTTCAACCGGTACGATCAAACCACACATCCTTTTGATCTGAAACTTTGTGGTTATTCATATATGGATGTGGTCTAGAAGATGGTCTAAGTAGATTCTTCATATCATCAATGATGGGCCACCTGGACCGCCCCAGAGTGGAGTAGGCGGAATTTGGAACTTTCTGGACAGTTCGTATTGTTTTGACCACCACGATCAATCCGTAGATCCGATCGACATGAACCACTTGAGTTAGTTCGGCGTCAAGCTCCTCTTCGACATGGATGTGTTAGATTTTCAAATATCATTAAGGTGGGCCTAGAAAACTATTCCAAAAATCCAAAAAGGGGAATAGCCTGTATCTGAAATCTGACTCCTAAAAGTGCATGGCCGACCTGTCATCCGGCCAGTCAGCCGATCAATCGGACGACAGGTCGGCCTTAACAAAATCAGTCCAGAGAATTTTCTATTTCTTGAGGGTTTTGCAGGCCGGTTGGTGGCTATGGCCGGTTGGTGGCTATGGCCGGCCGGCCGTTCAGGCTGTAAATTGTGACTTTTTCACACTTTTCTTCCTCCATTGCAGTGCGTCTTTCCTCCATCTCATATCCTTTATTTCTTTGATCTTCAAGGCATACAAAGTGACTCTTTTAACCATGAATTGGTGAAGTCTCCCTCTCATTCCTACAATCACAAATCCATGAATTAGATTAGTCTTTAAATCATGATAACCATGCATAATGAGTGATGAATTGGGGTTAAGATATGCACAATTAAGAGCTCAACACACCCCCCAACCAGCATTTTGCTAGTCCCGAGCAAAACATGCATGAGACAAGTTCAATTCTCCAAAAACCAACTCTCCTTCAAAAACTATTCTTCTATACATCCCAAGATACACAAGTGTAAAAGTCAGAAAAATTAGGTGATAGAGGTTGAAACCTTAAACTCTCAAAACATAATAAGTGTTCATATGAAATCCCCGCTGATTGATTGATAAATAGAAGAACTTGAACAAACTCAACCTAGTGTACAAGTGAAAGTTCATCTCATGAGTTTCTGGGCTTATCTTCTTCATAGATCAACTAAACTATGGATTTCAAGGTGCACAGAGCAACAACAAGCCTATAACAGGAATTTGTCTTACCATCCTTCCGACGACTTTCACACTACATCCCATTTCCGGCTTTGGTTACGGGTAGACCATCCCCCGGTTGGTAGTAGGTAGCCCTAATCGGAATTTTCCACCATTTTTCCATCATTCCCAATTTCATCCTTCCTTTCCTTTTCTTTTACATTATATAGGATTTTTAGAAATCCATATCTTTTGTTATTTTCTCATGGACAAGGATGGACAAAGTACCCCGGCTTGGTTTCTCAACACCTTAAATCAAAGTATAGCTAATCCACAAATCACATAATCCTTTCAACCCATGAAAATCGTGTAATGTGAACTAGGTGCAAAAGTGTTCAAATTTTCTATCACTCACATAAATAGGGGAATTCACATATAAAACCATTATATTAAGAGAAGTTCAAAGCTTGCAACATCACTCACTTCGTATCTCCTCTTCTTATGCTCGTATCATCTTGAATGTATAGAAACAAAGTTTTCCAAAAGAGTTTTGAATTTTAGAAAAATAAAAAAATTTCTACATAATTGCTCGAAATGTCACAAAAGCTAATAGATTCATCTAAGGAATCTCACCCCCCAACCAAAATCTTACATTGTCCTCAATGTAATAAGATATGCAATATGCATGACATGAGAGCAATGGCATAAAACAAAGGAGAGTGAGAACAAGAGTACCTGAGGTAGCAAGTAGATCAATTCTAGCATCTTCCATTGTCTCGATGAGACTTATTCAATCCTAAATGTAGAAATGAAATCCTAACCTACCAACCTACCTTTGATTAGTCCGATCGACTACATGATTAAATTTGAGCAGGATCTTCATGAATTGCAATAGGTTTCTCATAAGGACCATCCAAAGTCCTGCTCGAATGTATACATGGGTGCGTTTCTTCATGAAGCTCCAATCATAGTGTGCACCACACGCATGTAAGGAAATAAGAGCAGCAAAAAGATATCTCCTCAAGTTCTGAATTGGGTTGTAATTGATTAAAAAAGGTCTTCCCAATCAGAATTTTGAATGGGTTGAAGAACCCATGATGGTGGAGAGATATTCATTAAGTATTTTTCAGTTTGGGTTGTCTTCTCCACAAATTCAGAATTACAAGGTGTTTCTACAAATAATGATAAAGAGTGTAAATCAGTGGAATGGTGTTCTTCAGGCACCGACACCGTGTCTAACAAACTATCCAACTCCATAATCATCTCATCATCAAGATCATAAAGGGTGGGTCATGCATTCCTCTAGGAAATCGAGAGAGTCGGATGAAGGGTCCTCGTTCTCCCTAAGTGATTGAGAAAATTCTGTTTCAAGGGTAAGGAATTCCTCCTCTATAGAGGGGAGGTCTTCCAAAGAAATTTTTTCAGATTCAGTGGTAAGCACATCATCTAGCATTGGTTGATCTTTTGAAATTTCAGATTGTGTCACCCCATCATCCAAAGAAACAGAATTTTCAACCCAAGGGAATTCTTCCATAATAGAATCCGGCATGTGTTGTTTGTGGAAGGACTCAAAAATATCGACTTCGGCCATCTCTCTAGCAAGAATATCTTCCGGTGACTCAAAAACATTCGGCCCTTTGAAAGAAGAAATCATGGACTCACAATCATCCTTCAAACCCTCATTGTAGTTAATCAAACTATCACTTTCAAATTTTGTAGATTCCTCGGGTTCGTCAACCGTCCTTGAAATCTCTTCATCCTTCAAATCGGAATAGCTAAAAGAAATAGTTGATTTACCATAATCGATGGTAATGGTGGGATCACTGAGATCTACATCCTCTAAAAGTTTAGTCATCAAATCGGAAGAGGGTTGGGCATGGATAGCCACATCCTCCTCTATGTTGGGGATTGATTCGGTGTTCCCAATGTCGGGTTCAGGATTTTGAGATGGCGAGAGATTTTGTATGCATTGCTCAATTATTTCCATAAACTCTCGCAGCATATCCTCAAGAGTTCGTGTCGGTTGCGGCTCATGAGAAAGAAACTCTTGAGGATAATTGTTGGCATCCATGGTTGGCTCATCTTCCAAGTTGAAATTTTGATGCTCCCACCAATTTGGATTATGCATGTCATATGTTGGGCTTTTAGATGGTTGTTGATATGTGTAGCCATACAAGTGATCATACATTGTCCTAATCGGTGGAACATTATTCATCTCTTTCCGATACTCTCCCATTGTCTTACGTGGGGGAGTATTAGAAGAAGAATGAGTCTTAGAAAAATATTCATGCTTGTAATGGTTCCAATCATAATGATTTTTTATTTGGTTCATCCTCTCATCTTCCAAAAGGTATTTAGACAATTCACCCGTCCAATCATTCATAATGAAATTATAAGAAGTTGAAATAATCCCTAATCTAGGAAGAAAAACAAAAAGAAGAAAGGGAGATGGAGAGATGTTACCCGTGAAGGTGAGAGCTATGTCAGTAACAATGTCCTACAAAATCAAACAAAAAATTGTTAGTAATCTAGAAAAAAAATCAGAAAATTTACTTCTATAAAAACAAAAAATCCTTCATAACTAAGACTACTCTATAGCTACTAGAATAATTAGAACCGTTTAACCTCTTTCCCCGGCAACGGCGCCAAAAACTTGTTTGCTTCCCCAAGTGTAGGGTTGCGATGTAGTAATAATCTCGGTAAGACCGAGGTCGATCCACAGGGAAGGAAGTAAACAATTCCAACTATCCTAATAACTAGAATCAAAGAGGTTTGTAAAATTGGTTTTGAACATAAAATAGAAAATATGATAATGGAAAGGCAACTAGAGCATCAAGGATCCACTTATAGCTCTCCTTAGATGCATAATTCGCTATGGTTTCTCACTTTCTCAACCAGAATCGAAATTAAAATCTATCTAGTCGGATGATAGAGCGGTTAAAACAATCAACCTAACATATGTATGATCAATGTACACGATTTACTCAATGCAAGCTAGGACGAGCATACTCAATAGCATAGGTTAGTCCCAATTCCAATAGACTAAGTTCACAATCATGACCATCATTAAGTCTTATTACAAGACAAAGCTAGATCATGATTTGAACTTGATTCAAATCACATACATAGTCTCAAACATACTTCAGAAATCCATAAAAGTAGAACTTTGGTAGGAAGTTCCCACATGAAGATCATAGTACTAGAGCGTACTCCAATTCCTCGGATCATACAGGTCTAGACTAACACACAACAATTAAGAACTCAAGTAATTCTTCCAAACATCCATGAGTCATCATAAGACTAAGAAAAACTACTTTAGTACTTGAATTAAACTTCAAACCATTGTTCATAAACATGAAATCCAATCTTAAAACCAATAAAAACGAATTAAACAATCTAAGAAAACTATAAGGTTCACCTCTTAGCTCTAGCTAAGAGATTAGCTAATGAAAAGCATATTAAAAATAAAACTAGAACTAAGAAAAGAAAGAAAAACTAGCTGGAGGAGGCTAGGAAGCCTCCTATGACTTGAACTCCTTGCTACCCACATCCTTGGTTGCCTTGGAATAGAAGAGAGCACCTCCTTTTATAATACATCAAGAGTACCACAACGTAACATATTTTGTTTCGCTTCGTACGACTTAACCAATGGTCGGATTGCCTTCAAATTTGATTTTTAGCTTCCTTGTAATGTGATCTTCCTCATAGATGATTTAGATTTCCAAGATTATCTTCTGAATGGGCCCACCAATCAGATCACCGACCGCCTCTCAAAATCGAGCACTTCGGGTACCTTCAGAACCAGTCATCTTGCTTTCAACGCTCCGGAGTGTACAGATGTCGAATTGATCCCAAATTTTGAACATTGGTAGAAAACTTCCTCCTCTACATGATAGATGGATTATATTGTCCAAAACAATCCCAGAATGTGGTCCAGAAATTAGAATACTTAGGGCTTTTATAAACTCTGCGCAGTTGGATCTTTCTAGATGGTCCATCTTTCTTCAACCGGTACGATCAAACCACACATCTTTTTTATCTGAAACTTTGTGGTTATTCATATATGGATGTGGTCTAGAAGATGGTCTAAGTAGATTCTTCATATCATCAATGATGGACCACCTGGACCGGCCCAGAGTGGAGTAGGCGGAATCTGAAACTTTTTAGACAGTTCGTATTGTTTTGGCCACCACGATCAATCCGTAGCTCCGATCGACATGAAACCACTTGGGTTAGTTCGGCGTCGAGCTCCTCTTCGACATGGACATGTTAGATTTCCAAATATCATTAAGATGGGCCCAGAAAACTGTTCCGAAAATCCAAAAACGGGAATAGCCTGTATCTGAAATCTGACTCCTGAAAGTGCATGGCCGACCTGTCATCCGGCCGGTCGGCCGACCAATCGGACGACAGGTCAGCCTTAACAAAATCAGTCCAGAGAATTTTCTATTTCTGGAGGGTTTTGCCGGCCGGTCGGTGGCTATGGCCGGCCGGCCGGTCAGGCTGTAAATTGTGACTTTTTCAAACTTTTCTTCCTCCATTGCAGTGCATCTTTCCTCCATCTCATATCCTTTATTTCTTTGATCTTCAAGGCATACAAAGTGACTCTTTTAACCATGAATTGGTGAAGTCTCCCTCTCATTCCTACAATCACAAATCCATGCATTAGATTAGTCTTTAAATCATGATAACCATGCATAATGAGTGATGAATTGGGGTTAGAATATGCACAATTAAGAGCTCAACACGTACTGCGAAAGGTTTGCCCGGATTCTGAAAGATTCTGCGATGGTAGGGCTTCAAAGCTATAAAAGGACACCTCCACTTCATTCCTAAGGTATCTTTAAAGAGTTCTAAAGCATTGGGAGGAGAAGAAAGACGATCTCGGAGTTCTACAACTCCCTCTACTTAAAATCTCTCTAGTTTTCATGTTTAGCTTAGATTTTCTATTTTGTTCTAGCATGGTAAGCTAGACCTCTTAACTAGAGCTAAGAGGTGAAGCTTGTAGTTATTTTAGATGTTTTAATTCATTTTTAAATTTTCAAAGTTGGATTTTTATGTTGAACAATGGTTTGTTTTAGTTTGAATAAAGTTCTAAGTTGATTTTTCTTTAATCTCTATGATGACTCATGTGATGTTTAGAAGAATTAAGCTTAAATTTTTAACTTTTATGCATGATCTAGACCTGTATGCTTCTAGGAATCGAATGCAATACCCTCTAGAGCTTAGATCTTCATGTGGGAACTTCAAATCAAAGTTTTATCTTTGCTAGAAATTCTGAGATATGTGTTGGGTATTAGTATGATTTGAATCAAGTTCAAATTATGATATTAGTTTAATCTAGTGACATGATTTTAATCTATTGGAACTAGGATTGGCATATGCAATTGAGTGTGCCCAATGCTGAACTTGAATTGAGGGAGTCATGTTGATGAACAACACATATGTTGGACTATTTGATGTTATAACTGTTCTATAATCCAGCTAGATAGGATTGAATTCCAATTTTAGTTGTATAGTTGAGAAACCTATATGAATTATACATCAAGGATAGCTATAAGTGGATTCTTAGTGGTCTGGTATTTCCTTTAGTTTGATAAACTCATCTTTAAGTTTACAGATTGCTCATCTACATTCAAATTTTAGATTTAGTTTGCTTTGATTAGATTTCAATTAGAGTTATTCAAAGAAGTTTTGTGAATTCCTGGTTGATCCCTAAGGATGATCTCGGTCTCTACCGAATTATTACTATATCGCAGCCTTGCACTTGAGGCGAGCGAACAGGTACTGCCCTAGTTTGAGCTTGGTTTGTTTTTTTAAATGAGCTTGACTCTGAGGCTTGGTTTGGTTTGAACTTCAATTCGAACCAATCCAAGTTGAGCATTTTCAAACCAATCCGAGCCGAGCTTTTGAGCTGGCTTGGTTTGTGCCCACCTCTACTCGTGGATAACTTCTAATATGTTACACGGTTCTTTTGCAGTGTCGCATGTGAGTATGCGTTGAAATTCATTCAGGAATACCGCATAACAAATCGCATTGAGGGCTTTAGCATTAGCTATGTATTGAGCTCTCTCACTATCATTCCGCTTTTCATCATCCTTGGGAATATCCACGTTGTATGCTTACCCAAACTGAACAGTCCAAAGATTGTAAGAAAATCCTCATCCTAGCCTTCCAATAAGCATAGTTGAACTCGTCAAAGTACGATAGACGGTTAATGACACTACTGTTCACTTCCCCAAGTGTAGGGTTGCGATGTAGTAATAAACTCGGTAAGACCGAGGTCGATCCATAGGGACTTGTGTAGGAATTCACAAACACATCCAATAGTGTCTATTGAAACCTAACAACCAGATTTTGTATGAATTTGATGTGAGTAACAAAAATTGAATTAAATTAAAGGTAAATAAGTATAAAAAGGTACTAGGGGTTCAAGGATCCACTTGTAGCAATCCTTGATGTTCAATCCGCTGTGGTTTCTCACTTTCTCAACTAGAATCGATATTAAGATCTATCAGCCGGATGATAGAGCTGTTAAACCAAACAATCTGTCATATGTAAGTCCAATGCATATGATTCACTCAATGTAGGCTAGGCTGAGCATGCTCAATTGCATAGGTCAGTCCTAATTCCAATAGGCTCAGATCACAACCATAACCATCCTCAAGTCCTGTCACAAGACAAGGCTAGATTACAATTTGAACTTGATTCAAATCACATGCACAGTCCATACACATTACAGAAATTCAGAAAAGTAGAGCTTTAGTAGGAAGTCCCCACATGAAGATCATAGTACTAGAGCGTACTCCAATTCCTCGGATCATACAGGTCTAAACTAATACAAACCAATTAAGAATTTAAGTAATTCTCCCAAACATCCATGAGTCATCATAAGACTAAGAAAAACTACTTAAAACTTGTATAAACTTCAAACCATTGTTCATAAACATGAATTCCAATCTTAAAACCAACTAAATACGAATTGAAACATCTTAGATTCACTACAAGCTTCACCTCTTAGCCCTAGCTAAGAGGTTTAGCTGCTCATGATCCAAGGAAACATGAAACAACTTAAGAAAAGCATAAAACAGTAAAACAAATTAGAAGGAGTTGTGGAACTCCGGAATCCACTTCCGCCGCCTCCAAGCTTGCTTAAACCCTTCTAAGATCCCCTAGGAACGATCCCTAGGTGTCCTTTTATAGTGGGGAGGCTCCGTAACTTCAGAAGATTTGAGAATCTGCGTAACACTTACGCAGTGCGCAGAGAAAATCGACGCCAGAATTAGCAGGTTTGAATCTTACGCAGGCGACCGGTTGTACGACCGGTCGCAGTGGCTGGATGACCGATCGTACGTGCTGGACGACCAGTCTCAAAACGACCAAAAATAGTCCAGAGAGTTTCAGCTTGGAAAATTAATTTAAGGACCGGTCGTACGACCGGTCGCAGAAGTGGACGACCGGTAGCATGACCGGTCGTGAACAGTCTAGAGAGTAATGGCTTCTGGGTCTTCCTCTGTGCATGTGCGGACCGGTCAGACGACCGGTCTTTGGCTTTGGACGACCAGTCGTGGGCACCTTCTTCTGCATTCTTTTCTTCTTTTCTCTAACTTCTTTCTTTCATTCTTCTACGCTAGCCCCTTTGATCTTTTTTGCGTCTAACTAGCACTTTTAGGTCTTCAATTGATGCTTCTCTCTCTCATCCCTACAATCACGAATGCATGCATTAGATTAGTCTATAAACCATAACAACTAGCATAATGAGTGATGAATTGGGGTTAGAATATGCACAATTAAGAACTCAACACACCCCCCAACCAGCATTTTGCTAGTCCCGAGCAAAACATGCGTGAAACTAATTCCATTTCCAAAACCCAACTCCCCTTTAAAAACCATTCTTCTATACATCCCAAGATACATAAGAATAAGAGTTAGAGAAATTAGGTGAAAGAGGTTGAAATCGTAAACTCTCAAATCATAATAAGTACCCATATGAAATTCCCGCTGATTGGTTGACAAATAATAGAAAAACTTGAACAATTTCAATCTAGTGCGCATATAGTGAAAATTCTTTTCATGAGTTTCCAGGGTTATCTTCTTCATAAATCAACTAGACTATGGATCTCAAGGTATATAGAGCAGTAATAAGCCAATGATTGCCTTACTCTCCTTCTGACGACTTTCACACTACGTCCCATTTCCGGCTTTGGTTACGGGTAGACCATCCCCCGATTGGTAGTACGTAGCCCCAATCGAATTTTTCCACCATTTTTCCGTCATTCCCAATTTCATCCTTCATTTTCCTTTTTCTTTTAAATTAGATAGGATTTTTAGAAATCCATATCTTTCATTATTTTCCCATGGACAAGGATGGACAACGTACCCCGGCTTGATTTCTCAACACCTTAATTCAGAGTCTAGCCAATCCATAAATCACATAATCCCTTCAACCCATGAAAATCGTGTAATGTGGACTAGGTGTAAAAGTGTTCAGATTTTATATCGATCACTGAATTAGGGGAATTCTCATATAAAACCATTATGCCAAGAGAAGATCAAGATTTACAACCTCATACACTTCATATCTCCTCTTCTTATGCTCATATCATCTTGAGCGCAGAGAACCAAAATTTTCCAAAAGAGTTTTGAATTTTGGAAAAAAATCAAAAAATTTCCACATAATTGCTTGAAATGTTACAAAACGCTGGATTCATCCAAGTGATCCTACACCCCCAACCAAATCTTGCATTGTCCTCAATGTAAAAGATGTGCAATAAACAAAACATGAGAGCAATTTGAACATAAAAGGGAGTGAGGAGTGAGAGTACCTGAGAGAGTGAAAAGTGGAATTCTTACTTCTTCTAACAAACCTAAGCAAAAGTAAACAAAAGCAACAAAATCCTAATCCAAACTACTCTATACCTCCCTCAGACTAGGAGATCAATCATCCTGACACACAAGATCATTCAGAGGTATGGACATACCTTCTGAAGGAAATTTCTCAAAGAACGGCTTTAATCGTTGCCCATTCGCCTTAAAAATGTTGTCGTTCCTCGGATTTAACAGCTCGACAGTCCCATATGAATAGACAGTTTGCACAATGTAGGGACCGGTCCATCTAGATCTCAATTTTCCCGAAAATAGATGTAGGCGAGAATTATACATGAGGACTTTTTGATTGATCGTGAATGTCTTGCGAAGAATATTCTTATCATGGAATTTCTTCGTCTTGTCCTTGTAAATTCTCGCATTCTCATATGCTTCGTTCCGGATTTCTGCAAGTTCATTCAATTGTAGTTTGCGCAACGAGCTTGCCTTGTCAGAATTGAAATTCATCTTCTTAATAGCCCAATATGCCCTATGTTCCAACTCCACAGGCAAGTGACAAGCCTTCCCATAGACAAGTCTATAGGGAGACATTCCAATAGGGGTCTTAAAAGCAGTACGGTAGGCCCAAAGCGCATCGGTAAGCCGAAGCGACCAATCCTTGCGATCGGGGTTCACTGTTTTCTCCAAAATGTGTTTAATCTCCCTATTGGATATCTCAGCTTGCCCACTCGTTTGTGGGTGATAGGGAGTGCTTAGTTTGTGTGTGACGCCATATTTCTTCATTAAAGTTTCAAAAGGGTGATTACAAAAGTGAGACCCTCCATCACTTATGATGACTCGAGGTGTTCCAAACCGGGAAAGAATATTCTCTTTTAAGAAGCGAATGACCGTTTTATGGTCATTATTCCGACAAGGGATGGCCTCGACGCATTTGGATACATAGTCAACGGCAAGCAAGATGTATATGTTTCCAAAAGAAGATGAGAATGGGCCCATGAAATCGATGCCCCAACAATAAAAAATTTCGATTATTAAGATGGGATTGAGTGGCATCATATTTCTACGGGAAATTCCTCCTAATTTCTGACAAGGTTCACATGCTTTGCAAAACTCATGTGTGTCTTTGAACATGGTGGGCCAATAAAACCCACATTGCAAAATTTTCACTAAGATCTTTTTAGCCGAAATGTGGCCACCACATGCTTGAGAATGACAAAGGGAGATGATACTTTGTTGTTCATCATCTGGCACACATCTCCTTATGATTTGATCGGGACAATACTTGAATAAGTATGGGTCGTCCCATAGGAATTTTCGCACCTCCATGAGGAATTTATCCTTATCTTGCTTTTTCCAATGTGTAGGAATTGTACCTGTAGCAAGATAGTTAGCAATGTCCCCATACCATGGCAATTGGGAAACAGCAAAAAGTTATTCATCAGGGAACATGTCATTAATCGCGGTCATTTCAGGGGAATCAATGAGGACTAGTCAAGAGAGATGGTCAGCTACGACATTTTCTACTCCTTTCTTATCACGGATTTCTATGTCAAATTCCTGGAGTAGAAGGATCCATCTTAATAACCGTGGTTTAGCATCCTTCTTAGAGAGAAGGTACTTAAGCGCGGCATGGTCAGTGAAGATGATGATCTTGGATCCAATCAAGTACGACCTAAACTTGTCCAAGGCAAAAACTACGGCTAAAAGTTCCTTTTCAGTAGTGGTGTAGTTTGCTTGGGCTGAGTTTAGGGTTCTACTTGCATAGTAGATTACACATGGCTTTTTCTCTTTTCTTTGGCCTAGCACGGCCCCAATAGCATAGTCGCTAGCATCGCACATAATTTCAAAAGGAAGGCTCCAATCAGGTGGTTGCATTATGGGAGCACATGTCAACATACCTTTAAGTGTGGTAAAGGCCTTTTGACATTCTTCATTCCAATCGAATGAATTTTCCTTTTGAAGTAGGTTACATAAAGGACGAGAGAGTGAACTGAAGTCCTTTATGAACCTTCTGTAAAATCCTGCGTGTCCCAAAAAGGACCGTACATCTCGTATGCTCTTGGGTGGTGGAAGGTTAGAGATAAGATCAATTTTCGCTTTGTCCACCTTAATTCCATTTTGTGAAACGATGTGACCAAGTACAATTCCCTTTTGAACCATGAAGTGGCACTTCTCCCAATTCAGCACAAGGTTCTTCTCTTCACATCTTTTCAGCACAGATTTCAAGTGCTCAAGGCACTCATCAAAGCTACAACCAAATACGAAAAAATCATCCATGAAGACTTCGAGAATTGTCCCCACCATGTCAGAAAAGATACTCATCATACAATGCTGAAAGGTGGCAGGGGCATTACATAGTGTTGAGCTCTTAATTGTGCATATTCTAACCCCAATTCATCACTCATTATGCATGGTTTTCATAATTTAAAGGCTAATCTAATGCATAGTTTTGTGGTTGTAGGAATGAGAGTTTCTTTGCTCAAATTGATGATGGAAAGAGCTGCTTTAGAACCTTGGATGAAGACCCAAGGAGGGCTGAAGGAAGAAGGAAGCAAAGAAAGAAGCAAAGAAAGAAGAAAATAGAAGAAAGAAAGGAAGAAAACAAGAAGAAAAAGAGACCGGTCGGCCAAGGAAGCCCGACCGGTCTTGACCGGTCGGCCATGCTTGCTGGAGTAATGCCAAAGAGGGCCAGACCGGTCGTGACCGGTCGGCCAGCCCTGTCCGACCGGTCGTGACCGGTCGGCCATGCAAGTTTCAGATTCCAGATTCTAAAACAGCAATGTATTCCCATACCTGGTTTTTCAGACCAGATTTCTGGGCCCATCTTAATGATATTTGGAAATCCAACACATCCATGTCGAAGAGGAGCTCGACGCCGAACTAAACCAAGTGGTTTCGTGTCGATCGGAGCTACGGATTGATCGTGGTGGCCAAAACAATACGAACTGTCCAGAAAGTTCCAGATTTCGCTATTCCACTCTGGGCCGGTCCAGGTGGCCCATCATTGAGGATATGAAAAATCTACTTTGACCATCTTTTATACCACATCCATATATGAATAACCACAAAAGTTTCAGATCAAAAGGATGTGTGGTTTGATCGTACCGGTTGAAGAAAGATGGACCATCCAGAAAGATCCAACTGCGCAGAGTTTATAAAAGTCCTAATTGTTCTAATTTTAGGACCAAATTCTGGGATCGTTTTGGACAATCTAATCTGTCTATCATGTATAGGAGGAAGTTTTCTATTAATGTTCCAAATTTGGGATCAATCCGACGTCTGTACACTCCGGAGCGTTGGAAGCAAGATGACTGGTTCTGAAGGTACCCGAAGTGCGCGATTTTGAGAGGCGGTCGGTGATGTGATTGGTGGGCCCATTCAGAGGATAATGTTGGAAATCTAAATCATCTATGAGGAAGATCACATTACAAGGAAGCTACAAATCAAATTTGAAGGCAATCCGACCATTGGTTAAGCCGTACCAAGCGAAACAAATTCTGCTATGTTGCTGTACTATTGCTACACTATAAAAAGAAGTGCTCTCTTCTATTCCAGGGCAACCAAGGACGTGGGGAGCAAGGAGTTCAAGTCATAGGAGGCTTCCTAGCCTCCTCCAGCTAGTTTTTCTTCCTTTTCTTAGTTCTAGTTTTATTTTTAATATGCTTTTCATTAGCTAATCTCTTAGCTAGAGCTAAGAGGTGAACCTTATAGTTTTCTTAGATTGTTTAATTCGTTTTATTGGTTTTAAGTGTGGAATTCATGATTATGAACTATGGTTTGAAGTTTATACAAGTTTTTGAGTAGTTTTTCTTAGTCTTATGATGACTCATGGATGTTTGGGAGAATTACTTAATTGCTTAATTGGTTTGTGACGGTCTAGACCTGTATGATCCGAGGAATCGGAGTGCGCTCTAGTACTATATTCTTCATAAAGGAACTTCCTACCAAAGTTCTACTTTTCTGATTTTTCTGTAATGTGTATGGACTGTGCATGTGATTCGAATCCAGTTCAAATCCTGATCTAGCCTTGTCTTGTGACAGGACTTGGGAATGGTCATGATTGTGAACTAGACCTTTTGGAAAGGGGAATGACCTATGCAATTGAGCATGCTCAGATCAGCCTGCATTGAGTGAATCTTATGCATAGAACTTACATATTACAGATTGTTTGGTTTAACAGCTCTATCATCCGACTAGATAGACTTGAATGTCGATTCTAGTTGAGAGAAAGTGAGAAACCATAGCGAATTATGCATCTAAGGAGAGCTATAAGTGGATCTTGATGCTCTAGTTATCTTTCCATTATCAGATTTTCTATTTTATGTTCAAAACCAATTTCACAAACCTCTTAAGATTCTAGTTATTAGGATAATTTGAATTGTTTACTTCCTTCCTTGTGGATCGACCTCGGTCTTACCGAGATTATTACTACATCGCAACCCTACACTTGGGGAAGCGAACAAGTTTTTGGCGCCGTTGCCGGGGAGAGAGGTTAAACGGTTCTAATTGTTCTAGTAGCTATAGAGTAGTTTTAGTTAGGTAGGATTTTCAGTTTTTATAGAAAAAGATTTTCTGATTTTTTTTTCTCTAGATTACTAACAATTTTTTGTTGGATTTTGTAGGACATTGTTGCTGACATATATCTCGCTCTATTGGGTAACTTCTCTCCATATCCCTTCTTTTTGTTCTTTTTTCTAGATTAGGGTAGTTCCAACTCTTTAAAATCTCATTATGGCTGATTGGAAGTGTGGTGCTTATGCATACCTTTTGGAAGATGAGAAGACAGACCATGGAATCAAAACTCTTTATGATTGGAACCAATTTAAGCATAAGTATTATTCTGAGAGTCAATCAACCTCCACTACCCCCCAACGTAAGACGCTACGTGATTACTGGGTTGAAAATAACAAGAGTATTCCACCAAGTTTAACAGGAGGTAGGAATAAGAAAAAGGACCGGGGGAGTAATGACCAACCGGTAAAGACATTGCATGATCACTTGTATGGTTATGCCTATCAACCATCTTATCAGTCTTCGTCATATAACACGTATGGTCTTCATCGAGAGAGTCCCCACACCTCTAGTCCAATGGAAGATGGGCCAACCATGGATGCCAATAATTATCCTCAAGAGTTTCTTTCTCATGATCCTCAACCGACACGAACTCTTGAGGATACACTGCGAGAGTTTATGGAAATAACTGAGCAATGCATACAAAATCTCTCGTCATCTCAAAATATTGAACCCAACATTGGGAACACCGAATCAATCCCCAACAATGAGGAGGATGAGGCTATCCAAACCCAACCTTCTCTAGATTTAATGACTAAACTTCTAGAAGATATTGATCTCAGTGATCCCACCATTACCATCGATTATGGTAAATCAACTATCTCTTTTAGCTATTTCGATTTGAATGATGAAGAGATTTCAAGGACGGTTGACGAACCCGAGGAATCTACAAAATCTGAAAGTGATAGTTTGATTGCCTACAATGAGGGTTTGAAGGATGATTGTGAGTCCATGATTTGTTCTTCCAAAGGGCCGAATGTTTTTAAATCACCGAAAGATATTCTCCCTTGGGTTGAAAATTCTGTTTCTTTGGATGATGGGGTGGCACAATCTGAAATTTCAAAAGATCAACCAATGCTAGATGATGTGCTTACCACTGAATCTGAAAATTTTTCTTTGGAAGACCTCCCCTCTATAGAGGAGGAATTCCTTACCCTTGAAACAGAATTTCCTCAATCACTTAGGGAGAATGAGAACCCTTTATCCCACTCTCTCGATTTTCTAGAAGAATGCATGACCCACCCCTATGATCTGGATGATGAGATGTTTAAGAAGTTGGATAGTTTGTTAGACATGGTGTCGGTGCCTGAAGAACACCATTCCACTGATTTACACTCTTTACCATTATTTGTGAAAATACCGTGTAATTCTGAATTTGTGGAGGAGACAACCCAAATTGAAAAATACTTAATGAATGTCTCTCCACCATCATGGGTTCTTCAACCCATTGAAAATTCTGATTGGGAGGACCCGTTTTTAATCAATTACAACCCAATTCAGAACTTGAGGAGATATCTTTTTGCTGCTCTTATCTCCTCCTTACATGCGTGTGGTGAACACTATGATTGGACCTTCATGAAGAAACGCACCCATGTATACATTCGAGCAGGACTTTGGATGGTCCTCATGAGAAACCTATTGAAATTCATGAAGATCCTGCTCAAATTTGATCATGCAGTCGATCGGACTAATCAAAGGTAGGTAGGTAGGTTAGGATTTCTTTCTGCATTTAGGATTGAATAAGTCTCATTGAGACAATGGAAGATGCTAGAATTGATCAACTTGCTACCTCAGGTACTCCCGTTCTCACTCTCCTTTGTTTTGTGTCATTGCTCTCATGTCATGCATATTGCATATCTTATTACATTGAGGACAATGTAAGATTTTGGTTGGGGGGTGAAATTCCTTAGATGATTCTACTAGCTTTTGTGACATTTCGAGCAATTATGTAGAAATTTTTCGATTTTTCTAAAATTCAAAACTCTTTTGGAAAATGTTGTTTCTATGCATTCAAGATGATATGAGTATAAGAGGAGGAGATAAGAAGTGAGTGACGTTGCAAGCTTTAAATTTCTTTTAATATAATGGTTTTATATGTGAATTCCCCTATTTATGTGAGTGATAGAAAATTTGAACACTTTTACACCTAGTTCACATTACACGATTTTCATGGGTTGAAAGGATTATGTGATTTGTGGATTAGCTAGACTTAGATTTAAGGTGTTGAGGAACCAAGCCGGGGTACTTTGTCCATCCCTGTCCATGGGAAAATAATGAAAGATATGGATTTTTAAAAATCCTATCTAATTTAAAAAAAAAAAAAAAAAGGAAAAGGAAGGATGAAATTGGGAATGATGGAAAAATGGTGGAAAATTCCGATTAGGGCAACCTATTACCAACCGGGGGATGGTCTACCCATAACCAAAGCCAGAAATGGGACGTAGTGTGAAAGTCGTCGGAAGGACGGTAAGGCAAATTCCTGTCATAGGCTTGTTGTTGCTCTGTGCACCTTGAAATCCATAGTTTAGTTGATCTATAAAGAAAATAAGCCCAGAAACTCATGAGATGAACTTTCACTATACACACTAGGTTGAATTTGTTTAAGTTCTTCTATTTATCAATCAATCAGCGGGAATTTCATATAAACACTTGTTATGTTCTAAGAACCAACTTCTATCAGCTAATTTCTCTGATTTTTATGCTTGTGTGTCTTGGAATGTATAGAAGAATAGTTTCTAGAGGAGAGTTGGATTTTGGAGAATGAAACTTGTTTCACGCATGTTTTGCTCGGGACTAGCAAAATGCTGGTTGGGGGGTGTGTTGAGCTCTTAATTGTGCATATTCTAACCCCAATTCATCACTCATTATGCATGGTTTTCATAATTTAAAGGCTAATCTAATGCATAGTTTTGTGGTTGTAGGAATGAGAGTTTCTTTGCTCAAATTGATGATGGAAAGAGCTGCTTTAGAACCTTGGATGAAGACCCAAGGAGGGCTGAAGGAAGAAGGAAGCAAAGAAAGAAGAAAATAGAAGAAAGAAAGGAAGAAAACAAGAAGAAAAAGAGACCGACCGGTCTTGACCGGTCGGCCAAGGAAGCCCGACCGGTCTTGACCGGTCGGCCATGCTTGCTGGAGTAATGCCAAAGAGGGCCAGACCGGTCGTGACCGGTCGGCCAGCCCTGTCCGACCGGTCGTGACCGGTCGTCCATGCAAGTTTCAGATTCCAGATTCTAAAACAGTAATGTATTCCCATACCTAGTTTTTCAGACCAGATTTCTGGGCCCATCTTAATGATATTTGAAAATCCAACACATCCATGTCGAAGAGGAGCTCGACGCCGAACTAAACCAAGTGGTTTCGTGTCGATCGGAGCTACGGATTGATCGTGGTGGCCAAAACAATACGAATTGTCCAGAAAGTTCCAGATTTCGCTATTCCACTCTGGGCCGGTCCAGGTGGCCCATCATTGAGGATATGAAAAATCTACTTTGACCATCTTTTATACCACATCCATATATGAATAACCACAAAAGTTTCAGATCAAAAGGATGTGTGGTTTGATCGTACCGGTTGAAGAAAGATGGACCATCCAGAAAGATCCAACTGCGCAGAGTTTATAAAAGCCCTAATTGTTCTAATTTTAGGACCACATTCTGGGATCATTTTGGACAATCTAATCCGTCTATCATGTATAGGAGGAAGTTTTCTATTAATGTTCCAAATTTGGGATCAATCCGACGTCTGTACACTCCGGAGCGTTGGAAGCAAGATGACTGGTTCTGAAGGTACCCGAAGTGCGCGATTTTGAGAGGCAGTCGGTGATGTGATTGGTGGGCCCATTCAGAGGACAATGTTGGAAATCTAAATCATCTATGAGGAAGATCACATTACAAGGAAGCTACAAATCAAATTTGAAGGAAATCCGACCATTGGTTAAGCCGTACCAAGCGAAACAAATTCTGCTATGTTGCTATACTGTTGCTGCACTATAAAAAGAAGTGCTCTCTTCTATTCCAGGGCAACCAAGGACGTGGGGAGCAAGGAGTTCAAGTCATAGGAGGCTTCCTAGCCTCCTCCAGCTAGTTTTTCTTCCTTTTCTTAGTTCTAGTTTTATTTTTAATATGCTTTTCATTAGCTAATCTCTTAGCTAGAGCTAAGAGGTGAACCTTATAGTTTTCTTAGATTGTTTAATTCGTTTTATTGGTTTTAAGTGTGGAATTCATGATTATGAACTATGGTTTGAAGTTTATACAAGTTTTTGAGTAGTTTTTCTTAGTCTTATGATAACTCATGGATGTTTGGGAGAATTACTTAATTGCTTAATTGGTTTGTGACGGTCTAGACCTGTATGATCCGAGGAATCGGAGTGCGCTCTAGTACTATATTCTTCATAAAGGAACTTCCTACTAAAGTTCTACTTTTCTGATTTTTCTGTAATGTGTATGGACTGTGCATGTGATTTGAATCCAGTTCAAATCCTGATCTAGCCTTGTCTTGTGACAGGACTTGAGGATGGTCATGATTGTGAACTAGACCTTTTGGAAAGGGGAATGACCTATGCAATTGAGCATGCTCAGATCAGCCTGCATTGAGTGAATCTTATGCATAGAACTTACATATTACAGATTGTTTGGTTTAACAGCTCTATCATCCGACTAGATAGACTTGAATGTCGATTCTAGTTGAGAGAAAGTGAGAAACCATAGCGAATTATGCATCTAAGGAGAGCTATAAGTGGATCCTTGATGCTCTAGTTATCTTTCCATTATCAGATTTTCTATTTTATGTTCAAAACCAATTTCACAAACCTCATAAGATTCTAGTTATTAGGATAATTTGAATTGTTTACTTCCTTCCCTGTGGATCGACCTCGGTCTTACCGAGATTATTACTACATCGCAACCCTACACTTGGGGAAGCGAACACATAGTCCAAACGGCATCCGTCGATAGGCGAAAGTGCCGAATGGACATGTGAATGTAGTCTTTTCTTGATCTTCACGGGCAATCTCTATTTGGTTGTACCCTGAATAGCCATCAAGGAAGAGAAAGTGGGAATGACCCGCCAACCGTTCTAAAATTTGATCAACAAACGGTAGAGGAAAGTGGTCTTTCCTCGTGACAGTGTTTAGCTTCCTGTAGTCAATGCACATTATCCAACAGGTAGTGACTCTAGTTGGCTCGAGTTCATTATTGGCATTGGCTACGATGGTTATTCCAGATTTCTTAGGCACCACTTGAGTTGGGCTCACCCATTGACTATCGGATATTGGGTAAATAATACCCACATCCAATAGTTTCACCACTTCGGCCTTAACCACATCCTTCATGTTTGGATTTAGTCGTCTTTGTGGTTGTCGGGATGTCTTCACATTCTTCTCAAGGTGTATGCGATGAGTACAAATCAGTGGGTCTATGCCTTTGAGATCCGTAATTGACCATCCAATGGCACTCTTGTGCTCTAATAGAGTGGCCATTAGCCTACTCTCTTGTTCCTCATCCAAGTGGGAAGAAATCACCACTGGATATGTCTCATCTCGACCTAAATAGACATATTTCAGCTCACTTGGTAATGGTTTTAGGTCGAGTGTTGGTGCCTTGATGTTGGATGGGAGGGCCTTGTTTTCGTTTACAGGCAAAGGTTCAAATAGGGCCCTCCATCTTTTATTATCAAGCACCGGCATCACATCTAGAATGGCATCCATCTCTTGTATTGTGTCATCGTTTATCTCATGAGAATGGGCCACACATGCCTCCAAAGGGTCGGAAGATAGTGACAAGGGGAATGTATCTTCCACGAATGATTCAATCATGTTTAGTTCGTGAATATCATCATCAACCTCCTGTGGTTGTTTGCATAAATCAAATATGTTAAGCTCAAGGGTCATATTTCCAAAGGATATTTGTACAAGTCCATTTCTACAATTGATAATTGCATTTGAAGTAGCTAGAAACGGTCGGCCAAGTATGACGGGAATTTGAGCACCGGTGCCTATTACAGGATGTGTATCCAAGACAATAAAGTCTACTGGGTACTAGAATTTATCAACTTGGACTAGAACATCCTCAATCATTCCTCTTGGTATACGGATGGATCTATCAGCAAGTTGGAGTGTGGTTTTGGTCGGTTTCAATTCACCTAACCTAAGTTGCTTGTAGACTGAGTATGGAATGAGATTACACTTGCCCCCAAATCTAGTAAGGCTTGTTTAATCCGGTAGTCTCCTATGATGCATGAGATGGTTGGACTACCTGGATCCTTGTATTTTTGGGGCACCTCTTGTTTGATGATGGCGCTCAAATTCTCAGTCAAAAGTACTTTGTTGTGAACATTATGTTTCCTTTTGACTGTACACAATTCCTTTCGAAATTTGGCATACGATGGTATTTGTTTTATGGCATCCAACAACGGGATGTTGATCTTCACCTGCTTGAAAACTTCTAAAATTTTCAGATTTTTATCTAAAGGTTTAGGTGAAATCAACCTTTGTGGAAACGGGGCAACCGGCTTGTATTGCCTTTCCGGTTCTTTCTCTTGTGGAGTGTTGTTTGACCTATCATCCCCTTTGGAATTTTTCGGATCCTTAGGCTTTGGGGCCTTCATCGGATTAGATTTGTCAATTTGTTTCCCACTTCTCAAAGTGGTGATAGCTTGAACATGCTCCGTATGATGGGAGGATGAACTTGCATCTTGTATCTCAAATTGGGTTATTGGGTTAGGAAGAGGTTGGGCAGGAAGTGTGCCCTTCTCTCTAACACTAAGATGAGATTTAACTCTAGCCATTGATGTTTTTAATTCATTGATGGCTTGAGTTGAATTTTGATTGAACTTCAATTGCTCTTGCATGAACCCATCTATTTTCAGAGAATTTGTCTTGTTATACTCAGCTTGGACCGATACGAATGCACCCAACATATCCTCTATCGTCACTTTTGGAGTAATGACTAGAGATGGACCTAGTATAGGTTGAGCTTGAGGGATAGGGGTTGTATTCGCAGTGGGTCCATTCCTCCAACTGAAGTTGGGATGGTTCTTCCAACTAGCATTAAACGTGTTTGATGTTGGAGCACCAAATTGCCGTTGATAACTGTTTATGGCATTTGATTGTTCTTGTAAGATGTCCTGAACTGCTGAAATTGTGGGACACTCTTGTGTTGCATATTGATTTCCGGCACAAATTCTACAAACAGTTTCAACGTCATTGGAGTTAATCGTCTCTCATTTCCTCAATTCCATGGCTTCGACATTTCTTGTGAGGCTAGCCACCCGTGCACTTATGCTATCCTCTTCTGATAAGACATACATTCCTCATTTTTCCTTTTGTTGGCCAGTCTTGGAATTTGTTAGTTTCAATGTATCCCAAGACTGTGCATTCTCAGCCAATTCTTCCAAATAATCCCATGCTTCATCAACCTCCTTATTCATGAACTCCCCATTACACACCATCTCTACGAATTGGCGCATGGGTGAAGTCAGTCCTTCATAGAAGAAGCTTATAACTCGCCAAATTTCATAGCCATGATGTGGGCATGCGTTTAATAAGTCCTTAAACCTCTCCCAACATTGGAAGAAGGTTTCGTCTTCCTTTTGGGCAAAGTTCATGATAAGGCGCTTCAACATGTTTGTTTTGTGAGCAGGGAAGAATTTTTTTTATGAATTCCCTATGCATATCAGTCCATGCACCAATTGATCTTAGCCTTAATGCATGAAGCCAACCTTTAGCTTTATCTTTAAGAGTAAAAGGGAAGAATTTAAGTCTCACCACATCGTCCGTCACATTAGCAAAGTGCATGGTGGTTATTACCTCATCAAACTCCTTAAGGTGTTGATAGGCACTTTCACTGTCTAATCCATGAAATTTAGGGAGAAGTTGGATCACTCCCGGTTTTAAATCCACATTCCCTGCATTTTGTGGAAAAATTATGCATGAGGGAGTGCTCGCTTTTGCTGGTTGCAAGAAATCACGTAGAGTCCTTGGTCGGGGAACATTCTCAACCACATTCTCCCCCGTTTCAGTTTGGTTTTGGCCCAGATTAGGATTGGCCATTGGATTAGGTTGATTCACAACTATACTTTCAGACAAAATTAGAGAGTTTAGATGTCTCCTATCACGTGGCTCTCTGTCAATTCCTTCTACTATCCCCCCTTCACTTATGAGTCGGTTATTAGAATCCCGAGCCCAATGTTGCATGCAAAACCAAAAAAATATGAAACAAAGAGAAAGAAGAATTCTTCCTCCCTTTCTTTACTCTTCTCTAAGACCGAAGCACAAGGTGTCTTGCAATGGCTAAGCCGGAGCAAGGATAGAGACCGATTTCTCCTGGTCAATAGGGGTTCAGAGAACTCCCCACCCACTTTTTGAATCTTTTGAGAAAAAGTGTAGAAAAAGGAGAAAGAGGAGTAGAGGTGAGAAAAGAAATCTCTGAGCACAAGGTGATCCAAGACGGCAGAGCCGACCAATAGGAATCCAGGTGGCTCAAGGCCTACCTTTCAGAGATCCAAAAGGAGTCTCCACCCACTCTACAAGAGATGAATAAGAATGAATAGGAGAAGGAGAAGAGTAAGGTTTAGAAAGATAGAACCTGATTCGAGCACTTAAGATCCTTACGTCCTCTTCAACTTCCTAGAATCCCTGAAAAAGAAAAACAAATCAAAATAAACTAAGTTAGAACTATTCCTAAAAATCCTAAATAGATTCTATTTTCAGTAATTTGTGAAAAACCGTCAAAATCCCCAGCAGCGACGCCAAAAACTGGTTTGCTTCCCCAAGTGTAGGGTTGCGATGTAGTAATAAACTCGGTAAGACCGAGGTCGATCCACAGGGACTTGTGTAGGAATTCACAAACACATCCAATAGTGTCTATTGAAACCTAACAACCAGATTTTGTATGAATTTGATGTGAGTAACAAAAATTGAATTAAATTGAAGGTAAATAATTATAAAAAGGCACTAGGGGTTCAAGGATCCACTTGTAGCAATCCTTGATGTTCAATCCGCTGTAGTTTCTCACTTTCTCAACTAGAATCGATATTAAGATCTATCTAGCCGGATGATAGAGCTGTTAAACCAAACAATCTGTCATATGTAAGTCCAATGCATATGATTCACTCAATGTAAGCTAGGCTGAGCATGCTCAATTGCATAGGTCAGTCCTAATTCCAATAGGCTCAGATCACAACCATAACCATCCTCAAGTCCTGTCACAAGACAAGGCTAGATTACAATTTGAACTTGATTCAAATCACATGCACAGTTCATACACATTACAGAAATTAAGAAAAGTAGAGCTTTGGTAGGAAGTCCCCACATGAAGATCATAGTACTAGAGCGTACTCCAATTCCTCGGATCATATAGGTCTAGACTAATACAAACCAATTAAGAATTTAAGTAATTCTTCCAAACATCCATGAGTCATCATAAGACTAAGAAAAACTACTTAAAACTTGTATAAACTTCAAACCATTGTTCATAAACATGAATTCCAATCTTAAAACCAACTAAATACGAATTGAAACATCTTAGATTCACTACAAGCTTCACCTCTTAGCCCTAGCTAAGATGTTTAGCTGCTCATGATCCAAGGAAACATGAAACAACTTAAGAAAAGCATAAAACAGTAAAACAAACTAGAAGGAGTTGTGGAACTTCGGAATCCACTTCCGCCGCCTCCAAGCTTGCTTAAACCCTTTTAATATCCCCTATGAACGATCCCTAGGTGTCCTTTTATAGTGGGGAGGCTCCGCAACTTCAGAAGATTAGAGAATCTGCGTAACACTTACGTATTGCGCAGAGAAAATCGGCGCCAGAATTAGCAGGTTTGAATCTTACGCAGGGGACCGGTCGTACGACCGGTCGCAGTGGCTGGATGACCGATCGTACGTGCTAGACGACCGGTCTCAAAACGACCAAAAACAGTCCAGAGAGTTTCAGTTTGGAAAATTAATTTAAGGATCGGTCGTACGACCGGTCGCAGAAGTGGACGACCGGTCACAGAAGTGGACGACCGGTCGTGAACAATCCAGAGAGTAATGGCTTCTGGGTCTTCCTCTGTGCATGTGCGGACCGGTCGGACCACCGGTCGGACGATCGGTCGTGAGCACCTTCTTCTGCATTCTTTTCTTCTTTTCTCTGACTTGTTTCTTTCATTCTTCTACGCTAGCCCCTTTGATCTTCTTTGCTTCTAACTAGCACTTTTAAGTCTTCAATTGATGCTTCTCTCTCTCATCCCTACAATCACGAATCCATGCATTAGATTAGTCTATAAACCATAACAACTAGCATAATGAGTGATGAATTGGGGTTAGAATATGCACAATTAAGAACTCAACAACTACTATCTTGGTTAGACGTTATGCTAGTGCTCCGGTATTGGATCTCACTCTAGACGATTAAGTCCTTGAAGAGCAACCCACTCTGATATCAATTGTAATTATGTCGGTAATCTGACATGACACCCTACGCTATACGTGTGGAAGCTTGGAGGAGCAACTACAATTATGGTTAAGTTCTTAGGGGGTTGTTGAGCTCTTAATTGTGTATATTTTAACCCCATTTCATCACTAACTATGCATAGTTTTCATGTTTAAAGATTGTTCTAATGCATGTTTGTGATTGTAGGAACAAGAAGGGGATGTCACCAATTCAATGCTTAAAAGGTCACTCTGTACATATTGAAGATCAAAAAACCAAGTGCCAAAGGGAGAAAGAAAGAAGCAAGGGAGAAAAAGAAAGGAGAAAGGAAGAAGTGTAGAAAATCGCACTAAGGACCGATTGTCCAACCAGTCTGCCATAGCCCACAATCGGTCGTCCGATCGGTCGGAACACTCAATAGGGCCCCCCTTTGCTACCAAACCTTATTAGAATAAAATCACACATTTACAACCAGTCGTCCGACCGATCGTCCATCACTCAGACCGGTCGTTAGACCAGTCATTAAAATAAAAAATTGGATTGAATTTTTCAGAAACTCTCTGGACTGATTTTGGCCATTTACGACCGGTCGTCAAACCGATCGACCATGGGCTTAGACCGGTCGTTCGACCGGTCGTCTATGTAATAGAGCTTGTTCTACAAGCTCTAAATTCTGCTGCGCAAAATGTAGTTTTTGTGGGATTTCTCCAAGGTTCTTCGCACAAGGGCCCAAAACCTATAAAAAGGGCATCTCTACCTCTTTCCTAAGTCATCCTAGAAGAGATCTACTATGGTGGGAGGTGGTGAAAGACGGATTCGGAATTCTACAACTCCTTCTAGTTTGTTTCTTTTACTTTTTATGCTTTCCTTAGTTGATTTCATGTTTCCTTGGATCATGATCGGCTAAACCTCTTAACTAGGGCTAAGAGGTGAAGCTTGTAGTGAATCTAAGATGTTTTAATTCGTTTATATTGGTTTCAAGTTGGATTTTTATTGAAGAACAATGGTTATTGAAGGTTGAATAAAGTTCTAAATAGTTTTTCTTAATCTTATGATGACTCATGGATGTTTGGAAGAATTGCTTTAGTTCTTAGTTGTTTTTCATGGATCTAGACCTGTACACTCTGAGGAATCGGATTCCAGATGCTCTAGACTTGGATTCTCATGTGGGAACTTCATACCAAAGTTCCACTTTTTTGGAATTTCTGAATTATGGGTGATTGTTTATGTGATTTGAATGAAGTTCAAATCATGATATAGTTATGCTTTGTGACAGAGTTTAATGAGTATCATGGTTGTGATCTTAACCTATTGGAACTAAGATTGTCCTATGCAATTGAGCGTGCTCAAGTCCTAATTTGAATTGAGGAAATCATGTATATAAATCACACATATGACAGATTGTTTGTTATAACTGCTCTATCATCCAGCTAAATAGAATTTGATTTCGATTCTAGTTGTGTAATTGGAAAACCACAGCAAATTAAGCATCAAGGATTGCTACAAGTGGATCCTTGAACCCCTAGTGCTTCTTTTATATTGATTACATTCACCTTTAGTTTAAGATTTCTCTCTACATTCAATTATAAAATTCTGTTTAGTTAGATCTTAATTAGAGACCATTGGAAGTATTTTGTGAATTCCTATATAAGTCCCTGTTGATTGATCTCAGTCTTATTGAGATTATTACTACGTCGCAACCCTACACTTGGGGAAGCGAACAAGTTTTTAGCACCATTGTCGGGGACTTTGACAGTTTTTCACAAAATTTCTAAAAATAGTTTTTATTTGAGATTTTTAGGAGTCCTTTACTAACTTAGTTTGTTTGCTTTGTTTTGTTTTTACAAGAATTCTAAGTGTCGAAGTAGTCACTTTAAATCAGGTTTTTCTAACCATTTTTCTTTTATTTTTCTGGGATTTGCATGGCACATTGGGTTCGGGATTCTAATAACCGACTCATTAGTGAAGGAGGAATTGTTGAAGGGATTGATAGGGAGCCACGTGCTAAGAAATGTTTAGAATTTTAAATTTTTTCTGAAAGTATGGCTGGAAATCAGCCCAACCCCATGGCCAATCAAAATCTGAACCAAAACCAAACCGAAACAGGAGAAAATGAGGTTGAGAATGTTCCCTGACCTAGAACTTTACGTGATTACTTGCAACCTGCAAGAACGAGCACTCCCTCATGCATAATTTTTCCACATAATGCAAGGAACATAGATCTTAAACCGGGAGTAATCCAACTCCTTCCCAATTCCATGGACTAGACAGTGAAAGTGCCTATCAACATCTTAAGGAATTTGATGTGGTGATAGCCACAATGCACTTTGCAAATGTAACTGATGATGTAGTGAGACTTAAATTATTTCCTTTTTCCCTTAAAGAGAAAGCTAAGGCTTGGCTTTATACATTAAGGCCAAGACTAATTGGTACATGGATTGAGATGACTAGGAAGTTCATTAAAAAGTTTTTTCCTACTCACAAAACAATCATGCTAAGGCGCTTAATCATGAATTTTGCTCAAAAAGAGGATGAGACCTTCTTCCAATGTTGGGAGAGGTTCAAAGATTTGTTGAATAGATGTCCACATCATGGCTACGAAAGTTGGTGGGTAATAAGCTTTTTCTATGAAGGACAAACTTCGCCCATGCGCCAATTTGTAGAGATGATGTGTAATGGAGAATTCATGAATAAGGAGGCCGAGGAAGCATGGGATTACTTTAATGTCTTGGCCGAGATTGCACAGTCTTGGGATACATCTAAACCAACAAATCCCAAGACAAGCCAACAAAAGAAAAAATGAGGAATTTATGTCCTCTTAGAAGAAAATAACATAAGGCACGTGTGGCTAACCTTACAAGAAAAGTCGAAGTCATGGAATTGAAGAAAGGTGAGACGATTAACTCAGAGGACGTTGAAATTATTTGTGAAATTTGTGCCGAAAATCAACATGCAACACAGGATTGTCCCACAATTCCTGCATTTCAAGAAATTTTACAAGAATAATTGCTACAATCCGAAGATTGCACACCCAAGTGCAGGTAGCGAAGTAGTAAAATACTCGGTAAGACCAAGGTCGATCCACAGGGATTGGGGTTAAGAACACTTAGAGGAATTAGTTTAGGTTAGTGAGATGAAATCTGGTTTATCCACGAGAGTGGAGCAAGTTACGTGTGGTGAAAGACAAAAATAGAAAAGGGGCTAAGGCATCAGGGATCCACCTTTGATTCATTCACAAGATTTGATTCGTTGGTCCAACTATAACTCAACTGGAATTGAATAAAGATTCATTCCAACTGGAAGATAAAACAGTTAAACCATTTGCATATTTCATAAAAGATGGTGATCTGAACCGATTGATTTGACCATGAAGCACTCGTTAGTTGATCGCAGGGAATTCCAAGCATCCACTGTGCCCAGAGTCGACAATGGATCAAGGAATTGTACAGATCAATAACTTTGTCAACAAGTCAACCGATAAGATCACAATTCATACAATCAAATGCATACTTACAAGATAGGAGGCTTTGATTGACCGATCCAACCGTTAAGATCTCGTCTATCGATCGCAGGGAATCCAAAGCATCCAATGTGCCCGGAGTCTACAATGGATCAAGGGATTTTACAGATCGATGACTTTACCTGCACTAGCTCGATGACCGTAGGGAATCCAAAGCATCCAACGTGCCCGGAGTAACCGATGGATCAAGGGACTTTATCGATCATGAACTAGCTAATTGGTGTGCAAGGGATCCCAAGCATCCAACGTGCCCGGAGTCGACGATGGATCAAGGGGCTTGCACAACAATAGCGTCCGCCGAGGTAGATAACCGAACCAATCAACCAAAGAGAACTCCAACATTTACACCACACAATGTTGAACCAAAAGAACCAAAGCTTGTAAATTTCTTCAAAGGCTTCACCCCTAGCCTTAGCTAGAGGTTTAGCCAACCATGCTACAATGGAAGACTAAATTCTCTACAAAGGAAAAACTACACTACTCTACACTACAAAAGAAAGAAAAGAAAACTAAAGAAGAGAAGAGAACTCTTGGATGGGATGATGAGAATGAGAGGGAGAGGAGCTTCTTTTATAGCCTTATGAGGAGCTTCCAAGCCTAGGTGGCACACCAAAAGTTTCTTTTGGTTTGGGAATGGAGTTAGGCTTGGAGTGTCCAAAGAAAACTTTGCTTTTAGGTTTGGGCTTGGAGTTAAGCTTGGATGGACATGTGGCAAGAAAAGTACTCCAATCCTAGGTGTCACTCCAAGCCTAAAGCAAACTTTTCTTTTAGGTTTGGGCTTGGAGTGAGGCTTGGATGATGAGGTGGCATCTCAAGCCTTACACATGTGTGGGGAGAGAGAGAGAGAGAGAGAGAGAGAGAGAGAGAGAGAGAGAGAGAGAGAGCTCCTCTCTTGCAGGATGCCACTGGCCATGAAGATGGAGATGGGAGCTGCTGGACTGGAAGACGTCCACTGCTGGACGTTGATTGTGGAGATGAAGGAAGGCTGGATGTGGACGGTCCACTTGATGGATGGCTGCTGATGAGTGGCACGTGTTGCAGGCTGCTGAAGGTGGGACGCTAGATGAAGGTTGCTGCATCAGGGATGGACGTCTGGAAGGATGGAGATTGCAGCACTGCTGGACATTGAGCTGCTGCTGGTACGTTGGAGTGGGGCCCATTTTGATGGACGGCTGCTGTGGGGTGCCATCTTGTTGGACGGTTCATCCAGCAACTGGATGAATGGAGAGATCATCTCCATCGCTGCTGTTCATGGACGGTGGAAGATCTCCTCCATTACTGCTGTTGGAGACGTCCTCTGCAGGATGAGTTGGCACGTGTTGGAGCTGGCATGGAAGGACTGTTGCTGGCCGTCAAATGGTGGGACGTGCTGAGATCAGTTGTCCATTGCTGATTGCTGCTGGACGTTCTGGACTTGATGATGGACGGCTGCGCTGGTTCAACTGCACGTGCAAGGTGGGGCCTGCTGAAGTTGATGACGTGCTTGCTGATGGACGGTGTGCTCTGCACGGTGCTGGGTTCTTGGACAGTTGGAAATGAAGGTGGGTCCACCTCTCTACTGGACGATAGATTGCATGCTAATCCATCAGCACGTTTGATGGATGGATGGCTGTGCTGATGAACAGTGATTGAGGTGGGTCTGCCCTCAATGAACGGCCAGATTTTTGGGCTGCTTTGAGCTGGCACGTGTGGAGGATAGGTCTGCACATGCTGGATGGAATAGTGTTGGCCATTCACTGCAGAACTCGATGTGATCTCCAGATTTTGTGGACGGCTGAGATGAAGCAATGCCGCTTCACAAGATGGGGAGTCCAGCACGTGTGATGGACGATGGATGAGATTGATGGTGGGGTTGCACACGACTCCAGCTTGATGGACGGTCCAGATGATGTGGACGATTAGGTGATGAAGCAGCTTTGCATTTGCAGCTTTGATGGACCGTTGCAGCTCCTTCTTCTAGCACTCAGATGCACGGTGGAGATAATGGGGTCTATCACGGATGAACGGCTAAGATGGACGCTCGTGAGATGAAATTTGGAGACGTCTTTGCTTGTCGCTTGATGCTCGGTTGGCCCTACGCGTGGACATCCAATCTTGAACGTTCAAACTTGCGTGTTTGCCTAATCACGAGGACAAGCACAACTTGGATTTCCAATGAGTAGTTCTTATGCGGTCCACGGTAGCATGTGATCCATCCTTTGATCTTTTCAGTTCAATTAGCTTCAGAATCGCATACACTTGATCTTGATTACTTTTAGGCCTTAAAATGTCCAGATTGACTCGAATTTTGTCCAACCTCTCCTGATCACCTGAAGACAGAAAATTCACCTAATGAGAGATAATTAACCGGGAAAACAGTGATAATGCCCTTAACAACCAGGGTTAATTATACAATATTAAGTACTCATCACACCCCCCCAACCAGCATTTTGCTAGTCTCGAGCAAAACATGCGAAAATCATCGAAGGATTTTTCAAAATACTGCAATCAATCTTATCTTCGACAGTTTTCATCAATCGAAATCATCTCGAGACTTCTCTTATTTCCTAATGAAACAAAGATAAAGAGAAGAAAATGATCAATGTATGTGATCCTTCAAGTTATCTAAACTGTAGAGTTTCCAAGGCATATAGTTTTGAGAATATAAAAATCTAGATTCTAGTCACTTAGTAAACAACTTAATTGAGTTCAAAGCATTGATCATTCATTAGAAACATTCTAAACATTGAGTTCCATGGTGCACGGTGAAGTCTAGCCTTAACACAAGTAGGGGTTCAATCTTCTACTTTCATGTTAACACTGATTATTGAAGAGAATGGTCAGATCAACCAAGTCACTGATTCCGAACCTTGCTGCTGTTCCTTTTTTTTTTTTTCAACTTTTGATCTCTTTTTTTTTTTTTTTTTTCAATCAATAACCGATAGCCGAAGACTCCAAAAGGCTCACTTCGTACTATGGTAATGTTTTGTAATGGTAACGACAATGGATGAAAATCCTTACCCCAAATTATTGTGAATATTCCTTTTTTTCACTTTTTTTTTTTAATTTTTTTTTATATGAACCAAGTAGACAAGGATCTCCAGGCTTGGTTCCAATCACTCTCAACAATCATCAAGTCAACATTATAGTATCAAACTCAAATCCTGGCAATGCAAGCTAGATGTGAACTTGTGAAAATTCATGACTCAATCAATGCTTATCATTTTCTAACAGAAAATTAATGGAAAGAACTCAATTTTGAAATTTACTAAAGCAAATAAACTCTAAGTTTTAATATTCTCATTACTGGATGCCTTTTCATTCTACTATTCAAATAATTTCAAAATCATATAAATTCATAGGATTTTTTTTTTAAATAACATAAAACTAGAAACATTTAACAACATTCTCAATAAAATTCCGCAGGAATTCCCACCCCCCAACCTAAATTCGACATTGTCCTCAATGTTGAAAAATATGCAATGTAACATAATATGAGAGCAACAACAAAAAGAGGAGTGAGTGAGAGAGTACCTGAGAGAATTATCAAAGAGCGAGTTTATTCATATCTAATCATAAGCAAAGAAATCCTAATCTAAACTAATCTATCCTAGGAAAGCAGGGAAATGGATCTCCATCAGACTAGGAGATCAATCAAGGGAATAGACTGGAGCAGGATCATCATGTATTTCAACAAATTTCGCATTAGGACCATCCACAGTCCTGCTCGACAATGTACATGGGTGTTCTTAATCATTATGGGCCAATAGAAATTCTCACCACATGTACGAGAAAAGGAGACATCATGAAGAAGATATCTCCTTAATGCATTAACTGGGCAATGGTTTATCAAAAATGGATCCTCCCAGTAATGGTCCACTTCAGTCTGAAAAGACCAAAGCGATGGAGAGACTTCAAATGATTCTTCAAATGGTGGTGTCTTGTCCATATGATCAGAATCTCCCGGTGCTTCCACAATAGATGGTATTAAGTGAGAATCAGTGGGAAACATCTTTTCATGCACCGGGTCTTGCAAGGCGTTCACTATTTCTTGAATCATGGGATCATTCGAATCTTCAAAGTGAGCCAAGCAGTCTTCCAAAGAATTAGGACACTCAATGCAGGAAAACTCTTCATCCATAATGAAATTGGGTATGTCAACTTGGTGGATTGTATCAAAATCACTTTGTTGGGGAATTTCCATGGCATGATCATTAACTAGAGGCTCAGAAGAGATTAACCTTTGGGGAAACGGGACCACGGGCTCATAAGCACACTCTAAGTCTTCATCTTGTTGAACATCACCAATCATATTATCACCCTCAGATTTTTCAGATTCCTCAGGTTCGTCAACCTTCATTAGAATCTTGTCATTGTATCTAAAGGTAATAGTATCTCCGTCACGCTCAACAAGTATATCGGAAGAATTGAAATCAATCACCTCGAGTTGTTCAATTAGGTTAGACGGAGGTTGGACTAGGGAAGTCTCTTCCTCCGTCTCAGTGAGGTGTGATTCCATGTGCTCAGTCAATGTTTCCATCTCATTGATGATTTGCGAGGTGCTTTCCATTTGCAACGTATCCTCGAGGGTCTTTTTCGGTGGAGACACATAAATAGGGGGCCCTTGGGGATAGTTAACATTCATTGTTGGTCCGTCTCTCCGATTGGAATTTTGATAGTTCCGCCAATTAGGTTCGTTCGCATTGTATGATGGCGCACTATATGGTTGTTGATAAGCATAGCCATACAAACAATCACGCATCGACTTAACTGGTGGATCATAATATATATTGTTCTCATCCCAATACTCACGCAATGTTTTAACCGGTGGATCATAATATATATTGTTCTCATCCCAATACTCACGCAACGTTTTAACCGGTGGAACATCGTATACGTTGTTCTCACTCCAATACTCACGGAGCGTTTTAACCGGTGGAACATCGTATACGTTGTTCTCACTCCAATACTCACGGAGCGTTTTAACGGATGAAACTTTACGTGTATTGTTCTCATGTAGATAATCATGCATGGAACGTTCCTTACCATTGTGCTTTGATTGCCTTTCATCTTCTAGAAGAGTTTTAGCGTATTTCTGTGTCCACTCGTCATATATGGGCATGATAACACTCTAATGAAAGAAAATCTAGAAAGAATAGTAAAAGAGGAAAGAAGGAAGGATATTACCCGAGAAGAAGAATGTACAGCTATGGGTAATCCCTAAAAATAAAACAAACAAGTTAGTAAACTATTGACAATATATATACATAAACTAATTCCAAAAATATTCTTAAACCGATGCCAATCCCCGGCAACGGCGCCAAAAACTTGCTACAATCCGAAGATTGCACACCCAAGTGCAGGTAGCGAAGTAGTAAAATACTCGGTAAGACCAAGGTCGATCCACAGGGATTGGGGTTAAGAACACTTAGAGGAATTAGTTTAGGTTAGTGAGATGAAATCTGGTTTATCCACGAGAGTGGAGCAAGTTGTGTGTGGTGAAAGACAAAAATAGAAAAGGGGCTAAGGCATCAGGGATCCACCTTTGATTCATTCACAAGATTTGATTCGTTGGTCCAACTATAACTCAACTGGAATTGAATAAAGATCCATTCCAACTGGAAGATAAAACTATTAAACCATTTGCATATTTCATAAAAGATGGTGATCTGAACCGATTGATTTGACCATGAAGCACTCGTTAGTTGATCGCAGGGAATTCCAAGCATCCACTGTGCCCGGAGTCGACAATGGATCAAGGAATTGTACAGATCAATAACTTTGTCAACAAGTCAACCGATAAGATCACAATTCATACAATCAAATGCATACTTACAAGATAGGAGGCTTTGATTGACCGATCCAACCGTTAAGATCTCGTCTATCGATCGCAGGGAATCCAAAGCATCCAATGTGCCCGGAGTCTATAATGGATCAAGGAATTTTACAGATCGATGACTTTACCTGCACTAGCTCGATGACCGTAGGGAATCCAAAGCATCCAACGTGCCCAGAGTCGACGACGGATCAAGGGACTTTATCGATCATGAACTAGCTAATTGGTGTGCAAGCGATCCCAAGCATCCAACGTGCCCGGAGTCGACGATGGATCAAGGGGCTTGCACAACAATAGCGTCCGCCGAGGTGGATAACCGAACCAATCAACCAAAGAGAACTCCAACATTTACACCACACAATGTTGAACCAAAAGAACCAAAGCTTGTAAATTTCTTCAAAGGCTTCACCCCTAGCCTTAGCTAGAGGTTTAGCCAACCATGCTACAATGGAAGACTAAATTATCTACAAAGGAAAAACTACACTACTCTACACTACAAAAGAAAGAAAAGAAAACTAAAGAAGAGAAGAGAACTCTTGGATGGGATGATGAGAATGAGAGGGAGAGGAGCTTCTTTTATAGCCTTATGAGGAGCTTCCAAGCCTAGGTGGCACACCAAAAGTTTCTTTTGGTTTGGGAATGGAGTTAGGCTTGGAGTGTCCAAAGAAAACTTTGCTTTTAGGTTTGGGCTTGGAGTTAAGCTTGGATGGACATGTGGCAAGAAAAGTACTCCAATCCTAGGTGTCACTCAAAGCCTAAAGCAAACTTTTCTTTTAGGTTTGGGCTTGGAGTGAGGCTTGGATGATGAGGTGGCATCCCAAGCCTTACACATGTGTGGGGAGAGAGAGAGAGAGAGAGAGAGAGAGAGAGAGAGAGAGAGAGAGAGAGAGAGAGCTCCTCTCTTGCAGGATGCCACTGGCCATGAAGATGGAGATGGGAGCTGCTGGACTGGAAGACGTCCACTGCTGGACGTTGATTGTGGAGATGAAGGAAGGCTGGATGTGGACGGTCCACTTGATGGATGGCTGCTGATGAGTGGCACGTGTTGCAGGCTGCTGAAGGTGGGACGCTAGATGAAGGTTGCTGCATCAGGGATGGACGTCTGGAAGGATGGAGATTGCAGCACTGCTGGACATTGAGCTGCTGCTGGTACGTTGGAGTGGGGCCCATTTTGATGGACGGCTGCTGTGGGGTGCCATCTTGTTGGACGGTTCATCCAGCAACTGGATGAATGGAGAGATCATCTCCATCGCTGCTGTTCATGGACGGTGGAAGATCTCCTCCATTGCTGCTGTTGGAGACGTCCTCTGCAGGATGAGTTGGCACGTGTTGGAGCTGGCATGGAATGACTGTTGCTGGCCGTCAAATGGTGGGACGTGATGAGATCAGTTGTCCATTGCTGATTGCTGCTGGACGTTCTGGACTTGATGATGGACGGCTGCGCTGGTTCAGCTGCACGTGCAAGGTGGGGCCTGCTGAAGTTGATGACGTGCTTGCTGATGGACGGTGTGCTCTGCACGGTGCTGGGTGCTTGGACAGTTGGAAATGAAGGTGGGTCCACCTCTCTACTGGACGATAGATTGCATGCTAATCCATCAGCACGTTTGATGGATGGATGGCTGTGCTGATGAACAGTGATTGAGGTGGGTCTGCCCTCAATGGACGGCCAGATTTTTGGGCTGCTTTGAGCTGGCACGTGTGGAGGATAGGTCTGCACATGCTGGATGGAATAGTGTTGGCCATTCACTGCAGAACTCGATGTGATCTCCAGATTTTGTGGACGGCTGAGATGAAGTAATGCCGCTTCACAAGATGGGGAGTCCAGCACGTGTGATGGACGATGGATGAGATTGATGGTGGGGTTGCACACGACTCCAGCTTGATGGACGGTCCAGATGATGTGGACGATTAGGTGATGAAGCAGCTTTGCATTTGCAGCTTTGATGGACCATTGCAGCTCCTTCTTCTAGCACTCAGATGCACGGTGGAGATAATGGGGTCTATCACGGATGAACGGCTGAGATGGACGCTCGTGAGATGAAATTTGGAGACGTCTTTGCTTGTCGCTTGATGCTCGGTTGGCCCTACGCGTGGACATCCAATCTTGAACGTTCAAACTTGCGTGTTTGCCTAATCACGAGGACAAGCACAACTTGGATTTCCAATGAGTAGTTCTTATGCGGTCCACGGTAGCATGTGATCCATCCTTTGATCTTTTCAGTTCAATTAGCTTCAGAATCGCACACACTTGATCTTGATTACTTTTAGGCCTTAAAATGTCCAGATTGACTCGGATTTTGTCCAACCTCTCCTGATCACCTGAAGACAGAAAATTCACCTAATGAGAGATAATTAACCAGGAAAACAGTGATAATGCCCTTAACAACCAGGGTTAATTATACAATATTAGGTACTCATCAATAATCAAATGCCATAAACAATTATCAACGACCATGTAGTGCTCCGAACTAAAACACGTATAACTCTAGTTGGAAGAACCATTCCAACTTCAGTTGGAGGAATGGGACAACTGTGAATGCAAATAACACCCCTCAAGCTCAACCTTTACTGAGTCCATCCTTAGTAATCACACCAAAAGCTACGCCAAAGGAGATGTTAGGTGCATTCATGTCAGTTCAAGCTGAATTTAGCAAGACTAATTCTCTAAAAATTGATGGGTTCATGCAAGAACAACTGAAATTCAACCAAAATTCATCTTAAGCCATTAGTGACTTGAAAACCTCAATGGCTATCCTCCCAACATACGGAGCATGTTCAAGCTATCACCACCTTGAGGAGTGGTAAAATAATTGATAAATTTAATTCGGTGAAGGCCCCAAAGCCTAATGATCTGAAAATTTTTAAAAAAGAAAATAACCCGAACAACACTCCACATAAGGAAGAACCAGAAAGGCAATACAAGCCGGTTACCCCGTTTCCCCAAAGGTTGATTTCACCTAAACCTTTAGATAAAAATATGAAAATCTTAGAGGTTTTTAAGCAAATGAAGATCAATATTCCGTTGTTAGACACTATAAAACAAATACCATCTTATGCCAAATATCTAAAGGAATTATGTACAGTCAAAAGGAACACAATGTTCACAACAAAGTACTTTTGACTGAGAATTTGAGCGCCATTATCAAACAAGAGGTGCTCCAAAAATAGAAGGATCTGGGAAGTCATACCATCTCATGCATCATAGGTGACTACCAGATTAAACAAGCCTTACTCGATTTAGGGGCAAGTGTTAACCTCATCCCATACTCAGTATATGAACAACTTGGGTTAGGTGAATTGAAAGCCATCAAAACCACACTTCAACTTGCTAATAGATCTATTCGTATACCGAGGGGGTGATTGAGGATGTCTTGGTCTAAGGCGATAAATTCTACTATCCAGTAGATTTTATTGTCTTGGATACACATCCCGTGATAAGTACCGGTGCTCAAATTCCCGTCATACTTGGCCGCCCTTTTCTAGCTACTTCAAATGCGATTATCAATTGTAGAAACGGGCTTGTACAAATGTCCTTTGGAAATATGACACTCGAGCTGAATATTTTTTATTTATGTAAACAACCACGGGAAGTTGATCATGAGATCCAAGAAATAAATCTAATTGAATTGTTCGTGGAGGATACATCCCTTTTGACATTCTATTCCGATCCTTTGGAGGCATGTTTGGCCCACTCTCATGACATTGATGATGACATGATACAAGAGAAGGATGCCATTTTGGATGCTATATCGGTACTTGATAATAAAAGATGGAAGGCACCATTTGAGCCTTTGCCCTTACGCGAGAAGAAGCCTCTTCCATCCAATATCAAGGCATCGAAGCTCGACCTAAAACCATTACCCACTGATTTGAAATATGTATATTTAGGTCGAGATGAGACATATCCGGTTGGTGATCACTTCCCACTTGGATGAGGAACAAGAGAGTAGGCTGATATCCACTCTAATAAAGCATAAGAGCGCCATTGGATGGTCAATTGCGGATATCAAAGGCATAAACCCCCTAATTTGTACTCGTCGCTGTTCACTCCCCAAGTGTAGGGTTGCGAAGTAGTAATAATTCAGAAAGTATCGTTCCCACAAAGATTTATGAATGGGTATTCTCAGAATTTAACTAAAACAACTAGTAATTAAGATCCTATTAAGAACTAAAACTGAAAAATAGCAAATCTGGGTTTAAACAGTGAATGTGTAAGGTAATTTCAATCTAAAAAGGCACTAGAGCGCCAAGGATCCACTTTTGATAAGTTTCAATGCATCAACACAACTAAGTCTCTCATAACTCAATCGGAATCGAATTCATATCTCTATCCGATCGGAATATAGAGCGGTTCAATCAGCAATTATCCAAAACAAGTGCTTATTCATTGATTTGATTCCCACAATAATACTCAGGCCTTGGGCACACTCACTTGTGTAGGCCAAACCTCTTTTCAATCTAGTTGAGACTCACAACCATAGCCTTCATCAAATCCTGTCACTAGACTTGATTACAACTAATGATTAGAACTCTAATTAAATCAAAATCAATCAACAAACAACTATTTCAGATTACTACAAAAGATAAGAACTTTAGTTGAATGAGTTCCTACATGAAAATCAGGCCATTGCATACAAGGCAATCAAAGAATCTACCATGCCCGAAGTCGATGATAGATCAATGAACTACACAAGCATAAACAATGCTCAGAAGCTAAATTACTAAGTTAGGATCACTGAAAATCACATGAGCCCGGAGTCATCAAGAGATCAAAGTAAAAACCCAGCTAGTACTTGATTCAAACTCACATTAACTAAAATTCATCAATTAAATCATAAAAAGAAAACCTAGGTTGCATCAATCCATTAAAAACAAATCAAAAGCTTCACCTCTTAGCCCTAGCTAAGAGGTTTTAGTTCATTTCTAACATCCTTGAACTAGAAGCCTCAAAAACATAAAAACTACTAAAATAGGAAGAAAACTAAGAAAACTTGAAGTTGAATCCGTCTCCCAAGCAATCCCCACGTCCTGGTCTCCTTTGGAATGAAGGAAAGAAGTCCTTTTATAGCTTGGAGGCGTCCATTGCATAAGAAACTTCCAGATTGCGGGTAAAAATACGCACTTGCGCAGAGAATTTCGAAGCCCCAAAATAGAAAGTTGTTGTTTTGCATGGACGACCGGTCACACGACTGGTCGAACTGGCCTGGCCGACTGGTCACGACCGGTCGGACCTGTTCTGGATCAGTCCAGCGAGCTCTGGAACCCCTCAGATTTGATGGCCGACCGGTCTTGACCGGTCGGACTGGTTTGGCCGACCGGTCGGACCTTGTATTTCCTTTGTCCAGTAACTCTTCTAGGCAAGTAGTGGGGTGGCCGACAGGTCACGACCGGTCTAGCTCCCGTGGCCGACCTATCGGACGACCGGTCGGACCTTGTTCTTTCTTCATTTCTTTCTTTGTTTCTTCTTCTCTCTTCTATCCTTGCTTTGTCTTTCTTTGGTTCTCCTTCATGCTTGATCTTGTGGTCTTCAATGCTTGTAAGGGGCTCTATTTAGCCTTGAGTCAGTGAAATCTCCATCTTGTCCCTACAATCACAAACCATGTATTAAAGTAGTCCTTTAAACGTGTAAACCGTGCATAATGAGTGATGAATTGGGGTTAGAATATGCACAATTAAGAGCTCAACAGTCGCATACACATTGAGGAAAATGTAAAGACATCTAGGCAACCATAAGACGCCTCAATCCAAACATGAAGGAGGAGATGGTTAAGGCCGAGGTGTTGAAATTATTGGATGTGAGTATTATCAACCCAATATCCGATAGCCAATGGGTGAGTCCAACTCAAGTGGTACCTAAGAAATCTGAAATAAACATCATAGCCAATGCCAATATTGAACTTGTATGAACCAGAATCACTATCGGTTGGAAAATGTGCATTGACTACAGGAAGCTAAACACAGTCACGAGGAAAGACCATTTCCCCTTACCGCTTGTTGATCAAATTTTAGAAAGGTTGGCGGGTCATTCCCATTTTTGCTTCCTTGATAGATATTCAAGGTACAACCAAATAGAGATCGCCCTAGAGGACCAAGAGAAGACAACATTCACATGTCTATTCAGCATTTTTGCATATCGAAGGATGCCATTTGGACTATGCAATGCCCCTTCCACTTTTCAGCGTTGTATGTTGAATATTTTTTCTAATATGGTGGGGATGATTCTCGAAGTCTTCATGGATGATTTCTCAGTATTTGGTTGTAACTTTGATGAGTGCCTTATGCACTTAAAACTGTTTTAAAAAGATGTGAAGAAAAGAACCTCGTATTGAATTGAGAAAAATGTCATTTCATGGTTCAAAAGGGAATAGTTCTTGGTCACATCATCTCAAAAAAAGGAATCGAGGTGGACAAGGCTGAAATTGATCCTATCTCTACCCTTCCACCACCCAAAAGTGTACGAGATGTGCGGTCCTTTTTAGGACACGCCGGATTCTATAAACGGTTCATAAAGGACTTTAGTTCACTCTCTCATCCTTTATGTAACCTCCTTCAAAAGGAAAACTCATTCGAGTGGAATAAGGATTGTCAAAATGTCTTTGACAAACTTAAAGGAATGTTGACATGTGCTCTCATAATGCAACCACCTGATTGGAGCCTTCCTTTTGAAATTATGCAAGTAGAACTCTAAATTAGGCTCAAGCAAATTAGACCACTATAGAAACTCTTAGACGTAGTATTTTCTTTAGACGAATTTAGGTCCTACTTGATTGGATCCATGATTATCATATTCACGGACCATGCCGTGCTTAAGTATCTTCTTACTATGAATGATACTAAGCCGCGTTTATTAAGATGAATCCTCCTACTCCAAGAATTCGACATAAAAATACGTAATAAGAAAGAAGTAGAAAACATAGTGGCTAACCATCTCTCTATACTTGTTCTCATCGATTCCCCTGAGACGACCACGATCAATGACATGTTCCCTGATCAACTTTTTAAAGTCTCCCAATTGCCATGGTATGCGAACCATTGCTAACTATCCTGCTACAGGTATAATTCCAACACACTGGAACAAGCAAGATAAGGATAAGTTTTTCAAAGAGGTGAGAAAATTCTTATGGGGACGACCCGTACTCATTCAAGTATTGTCCCGATCAAATAATAAGGAGATGTGTGCCAGGTGATGAGCAACACAATATTATCTCCTTTTGTCATTCACAGGCTTATGGTGGCCACGTTTCAGCTAAGAAGACCACAACTAAAATTCTGCAGTGTGGGTTTTATTGGCCTACCATGTTCAATGATACTCATGAGTTTTGCAAAACGTGCGAGCCTTGTTAGAAATTAGGAGGAATATCCTGTAGAAATATGATGCCACTCAATCCCATCTTACCAATCGAAACTTTTTATTTTTGGGGCATCGATTTTATGGGTCCATTCCCATCTTCTTTTGGAAACTTATATATTTTGCTTGCCGTCGATTATGTTTCAAACTGGGTCAAGGCGATTCCATGCCGGAACAATGACCATAAAACAATCATTCGTTTCTTAAAAGAAAACATCATTTCCCGGTTTGGAACGCCTCGAGTTATTATAAGCGATGGAGGATCTCACTTTTGTAACCGCCCATATGAAGCTTTAATGAAGAAACATGGCGTCAATCACAAAGTGAGTACTCCTTATCACTCACAAATAAGTGGACAAGCTGAGATATCCAATAGGGAGATTAAACATATTTCAGAGAAAATAGTAGACTCCGATTGTAAAGATTGGTCGCTTCGACTTACCGATGCACTTTAGGCTTACCGTACGGCTTTCAAGACCCCCATTGGAATGTCTCCTTATAGAATTTTCTATGGGAAAGCTTGTCACTTGCCTATGGAGTTGGAACATAGGGCATATTGGGTGATAAAGAAGATGAATTTTGATTCTGACAAAGCAAGCTCATTGTGCAAGCTTCAATTGAATGAACTTACGGAACTCCAGAATGAAGCATATGAGAACGCGAAAATTTACAAGGACAAGACGAAGATATTTCATAATAAGAATATCCTTTGTAAGACTTTCACGATAAACCAAAAGGTCTTGATGTATAATTCTCGGTTACATTTATTTTTTAGAAAATTGAGGTCTCGATAGACCGGTCCCTTTATTGTGAAAACTGTTTATCCATATGGGACTGTCAAGTTATTGAATCCAAAGAACAATAACATCTTTAAAGCGAATGGTCAGCGATTAAAACCGTTCTTTGAGAATTTTTACTCAAAAGAATTTTCCATGCCTCTGACCGATCCTGTGTATCAGGAAATATGATCTCCTAGTCTGATGGAGGTATAGAGTAGTTTAAGATTAGGATTTTACTGCTTTTTATTTGTTTTTCTATAGATTTGTTAGAAGGAGGTAGAATTCCAACTTTTTGTTCTCTCAGGTACTCTCATTCCTGACTCCCTTTATTTTATCATTACTATCATATTTTGCTCATTGCATATCTTTTACATTGAGGACAATGCAAGATTTGGTTGGGGGGTGTGGGATCACTAGGATGAATCTAGTGTTTTTAACATCTTGAACAATATGAGGAACATTTTTTAAATTTTTCTTTAAATTTAATACTCCTTTAGAAAACTTTGTTGCTATACATTCGGGATGGTGTAAGTATAAGAAAAAGAGATACAAAGTGATAATGTTGGATACCTTGAATTATCTCTAAGATAATGGTTTCTATGTGAGTTCTCCTATTCTTATGATTGATAGAAATTTTGAACACTTTTACACCTTGTTCACATTACATGATTCTCATGATTTGAAGGGATTATGTAGACTTGTGGATGAGCTAGGTTTGGATTTGAGATGTTGAGGAACCAAGCCAGGGCACTTTGTCCATCCTTGTCCATGGGAAAAGAACGAAAGATGTGGATTTCTAAAAATCCTTTCTAATGTGTATGAAAAGGAAATGAATGATGAAAATATGGGAATGATTAAACATATGGTGGAAAATCCTGAAAAGGGCTACCTATTACCAACCGGGATATGGTCTACCCGTAACCAAAGCCAGAAATGAGAAGTAGTGTGAAAGCCGTCGGAATGACGGTAAGGAAAATTCCTGTCGTAGGCTTGTTGTTGATCTGTATGAAATTGCGGTTTTACCGCTTGTAGAGATACTCGGAGATATGTCTATGGACCTAGAGGGGGGGTGAATAGGACCTTTTTAAAATTCTTTTCGCCTACTTATGCAATTCAACAAGTTTAAGCTAGGTAAGCAAGAACACCTTGGCTTCCAAGCCTTGGTGGGTCCAATCACAAGACTAGCAAGAGTTAAACAATAACCAAACCTAGTCTAAGCATGCATAGGTAAGAAAATGATTCAACTAATTAAGCTACTAACCTATGCACCTTGTGTAGACTTATGAGATTGGATCAATGAGCTCAAGTCTACACAAGTAGTGAAGGTACATCTTGTGCAAGGATGCCTAAAAAGTGCCTAGCATGCATTCATATCAATCATTCATAATTAAGCAATTAAACTAACAATGCAAAGATATCAATGTGCTCAATTAACAATCACAAACACAAGGATGTATAGTGGTTCGACTACGTGTCTACTCCACTCCCGGTTCAAGTACTCAACCCCTTTGAGCACACCGGCATTCACTATCGGAGGTTTTAAATGAGGTTCACCTCTCAACCTTTACACGGAGGTTTTATCGGTTCACCTCTCAACCGTATCCGGAGTTTTAGACATAGGCTAACTCTCAACCTTATCGCACGTTTACTCCCGTGTCGGAGGCTCCCCCTTGGAGACTTAGTTTAGGCCCGGCTGACGGGCCAAGGAACGGCTAACGTCCCTAAGGCGAGTTGACAAACAAACTCTAAAATGGACTCTCAAATGAGACAACTTACTTGTCGGATGAGCCCCTTGTTTAGCGCCGTATTGGGTTGCTTGATCTTTGCTCTCCCGTGCTTCAATCAGCTTCCCTTTGCTCCCTCGATCGTGCCGCCGTTGCGTTGCCAATGCCTCAGCCACATTTGATCAAACACCTTGCATGCGATGCCTTGAAATGCCCAAGGTGCTAGGAGGATGGGTGAATCTCATACATGGGATGTGTAGGTTGTTCCAACTAGGAGATTCACCTAGAGAGTCTTCTAGAGGTCTTGGACAAAGGATATACCTATGTGGAATAGTGTCACACCTCTAGATTTGAGAGAGGAATCAAGTCATCTCTTGATAGCATTTGAATGCCCATACTTGTGTTTGAAACACAAGGGATATGACTTGATAACCTCCTCTTTGAGGCCCCAAATGATGTACAAGATGAGTATGGAATGGGCTCTCAAAAACTTCTCTCACCTTGCCCAAGAATGGAGCACCATATATATAGAAAAAGGGCTCCAACGGTCAGAAAACGGGCAGAAAACGGTTGCCTGACCTGACCCGACCGGTCACGACCGGTCGGAGCTCTTTGCTGGAAGGCATACAAAAAACATCCAAGCCATCTACACAGGCCGACCGGTCATGACCGGTCGGCACTCTTTGCTGGACAGGGTGGATGCCCCAGGCCGACCGGTCATGACCGGTCGGCGCACTCTCTGGCTGGATTTGGATTACCAGGCCGACCGGTCATGACCGGTCGGCCACCTCTGCTGGCTTCCATGGATTTTGCAAAGGCCGACCGGTCCTGACCGGTCGGCTGGCCATTGATAATGCAGCCAAGCTGCTGGCCGACCGGTCATGACCGGTCGGACCAGCCTGGGTCCCCTCACCTGTTATCTGATTTCTTCTTTCTCCAGCATGAAGATATAGGCCAATGTGGGGATGTTCAAATGGGACACCTAGGGCCTATCAATGATGCCTAATGGGTTCTAATTATGGTCAAGGACATCACAGATACAAAGGGGATTGGTTTTGATGGAGGTTAAGGCATCAAGGCATCTCATTTACCTGAATCTTTATTCTTGATGCAGCCGGTCCGTCTTGAGTCTTCGGTCTTCGTCTTCATTGGGCTCAACCGACACAAGACTCACAGCTGTAAGTGATTGACAAACAAGGTGCACTAGTATGCCACGAAAAAGTGCACTAACAATCTCCCCCTTTGTCAATTACTTACAAAACTTAACCTACCAAAACAAATTACATGTTCAAGATATTACAATGATAAAGCATAAATTACAGGACTCTTGACATGTCTAAATTATGCTGCTCCGCTTCAGTTTGCTCCCCCACAACCTGTCAATCCCTGCATCACAAAACAAAGCAAACTAGTTTTGGTGGGATTTGATCTTTCTCCCCCTTTTTGTTAGCAATTGACAAACTATTCTCTCCCCCTTAATGATATGCCAATAAGGTTAAGGTAAGAGAAGATAGTGTGTCGCAGTTATAACTATAAGCACATGCTAAAACGGAGAGTGTGGGGTGCATGAATCATTAATACATGGAGCATGCTAAGAAACATGATTAACAGGAAGATATAACTGTCTAAGCATAGGTAATCATGCAATATTGGTCAAGAACATACATTTGCAATGAAGCACAAAGGGCTTATAGCCCAATCAACCAACCTCCCCTAGTGGTATATCAAGACCAATACTAAGCAAGGATTAGCATACATGAAGCATAAAACTCAAGATGATTAGCTAATCTAAGCAAGGTGACAATCTAGTAAGCAAATGTATCAATAAAAGCAAAGCTAAATCATCAAAATTTGGGCGAATGAGGCTTGAATCCTCTGATTTGCCCATATACACAGAAATGAGGCTGAAATCCTCAGATTTTCCAATAAAAGCATAACTAGCTACCCTCTCTAACCATGATGAGATTTAAAAAACCAAAGGGTAGCAAAGTTCCTCAACACCCTCATAGAATGTAGCATGAGGTGAGGGGTTGGGAACTCCTCCTTCATCTAGAAGGGATAACGGTTGGGATCCCCTCTAAGATAATCTGGTAAAGGGGTCGTGATGGAGGCCGAGAGAGTAAGATCATTATGTTGGCTCTCATCATCAGATTCGGACTCCTCCGTATCATCCCAAGTGGCAGCCATTGCCTTTTTACCTTTTGGTTTAGGCCCTTCCGGACATTCCGGGGCAATATGGCCACGACGACCGCAACCGTAACAACGGACGGAAGAAGGTATGGATGATTTTCCTGTACGTTTATCACCCTTCTTGTCCTTCTTGTCACGGCTATTCCCTCTATCAAATTTGAGGAATCTCTTAAATTTTTTGTTCAATTGTTCTTCCTCATCATCCTCATCATCTCTATCATCCTCCGTCTCACTTTTGATTTTCTTGTGTCTGTGAGAGGACTTGAAGGCGATGTTTTTCCTTCTAGAGGGGGCTTTAAAGCCAAGCTCAAAGGTTTGTAGGGAACCTATGAGTTCTTCAACTTTCATTGTATTAAGATCCCTACACTCTTCAATGGTGGTGACTTTAGAAGAGAACCGTTCCGGAAGCGATCTCAGAATTTTCCTACAAAGCCTATGTTCCGGAACCGAATCCCCTAAGCCCCACATATCATTTGTGATTTTGTTCAGTTTGGTATAAAATTCAGTAAACTTTTCATCCTCCTCCATAGTAATATTTTCAAAGAGAGTGGAGAGGCGCTGGAGTTTAGAATTTTTAACAACATTTGTTCCTTCATGGGTAACTTCCAGAATATCCCATGCTTGTTTACTGGTAGTGCGATTTTGGATCCGACCAAATTCTTCTCTTGATACTGAACAAAATATGGCATTCAGGCCTTTGGCATTATTAATACGCTGAGCTTTTTCATGAGCAGTCCATAATGCCTTTTCTTTTGGCCTGAGAACATCCGGCTCACCCTCCTTGGAAATAGTAACCATTGGGGGTTCATATCCAAAGTCAACCATGTCCCTCACATCCGAATCAATGGATTCCAAGAAGATGCACATTCGGGCTTTCCAATATGGATAATTTGACCCATCAAAGAAAGGAGGCTTAGTGACGGATGAAGAGTCCTCTCTAGACATATTTTCAAGTTTCTCTTTAGGATCTACCTCTAGGCAATTAAGCCCTTAAAGAGGAACCCTTCTCTGATACCAATTGAAATTGTGGTTTTACCGCTTGTAGAGATACTCGGAGATATGTCTATGGACCTAGAGGGGGGGTGAATAGGACCTTTTTAAAATTCTTTTCGCCTACTTATGCAATTCAACAAGTTTAAGCTAGGTAAGCAAGAACACCTTGGCTTCCAAGCCTTGGTGGGTCCAATCACAAGACTAGCAAGAGTTAAGCAATAACCAAACCTAGTCTAAGCATGCATAGGTAAGAAAATGATTCAACTAATTAAGCTACTAACCTATGCACCTTGTGTAGACTTATGAGATTGGATCAATGAGCTCAAGTCTACACAAGTAGTGAAGGTACATCTTGTGCAAGGATGCCTAAAAAGTGCCTAGCATGCATTCATATCAATCATTCATAATTAAGCAATTAAACTAACAATGCAAAGATATCAATGTGCTCAATTAACAATCACAAACACAAGGATGTATAGTGGTTCGACTACGTGTCTACTCCACTCCCGGTTCAAGTACTCAACCCCTTTGAGCACACCGGCATTCACTATCGGAGGTTTTAAATGAGGTTCACCTCTCAACCTTTACACGGAGGTTTTATCGGTTCACCTCTCAACCGTATCCGGAGTTTTAGACATAGGCTAACTCTCAACCTTATCGCACGTTTACTCCCGTGTCGGAGGCTCCCCCTTGGAGACTTAGTTTAGGCCCGGCTGACGGGCCAAGGAACGGCTAACGTCCCTAAGGCGAGTTGACAAACAAACTCTAAAATGGACTCTCAAATGAGACAACTTACTTGTCGGATGAGCCCCTTGTTTAGCGCCGTATTGGGTTGCTTGATCTTTGCTCTCCCGTGCTTCAATCAGCTTCCCTTTGCTCCCTCGATCGTGCCGCCGTTGCGTTGCCAATGCCTCAGCCACATTTGATCAAACACCTTGCATGCGATGCCTTGAAATGCCCAAGGTGCTAGGAGGATGGGTGAATCTCATACATGGGATGTGTAGGTTGTTCCAACTAGGAGATTCACCTAGAGAGTCTTCCAGAGGTCTTGGACAAAGGATATACCTATGTGGAATAGTGTCACACCTCTAGATTTGAGAGAGGAATCAAGTCATCTCTTGATAGCATTTGAATGCCCATACTTGTGTTTGAAACACAAGGGATATGACTTGAAAACCTCCTCTTTGAGGCCCCAAATGATGTACAAGATGAGTATGGAATGGGCTCTCAAAAACTTCTCTCACCTTGCCCAAGAATGGAGCACCATATATATAGAAAAAGGGCTCCAACGGTCAGAAAACGGGCAGAAAACGGTTGCCCGACCTGACCCGACCGGTCACGACCGGTCGGAGCTCTTTGCTGGAAGGCATACAAAAAACATCCAAGCCATCTACACAGGCCGACCGGTCATGACCGGTCGGCACTCTTTGCTGGACAGGGTGGATGCCCCAGGCCGACCGGTCATGACCGGTCGGCGCACTCTCTGGCTGGATTTGGATTACCAGGCCGACCGGTCATGACCGGTCGGCCACCTCTGCTGGCTTCCATGGATTTTGCAAAGGCCGGCCGGTCCTGACCGGTCGGCTGGCCATTGATAATGCAGCCAAGCTGCTGGCCGACCGGTCATGACCGGTCGGACCAGCCTGGGTCCCCTCACCTGTTATCTGATTTCTTCTTTCTCCAGCATGAAGATATAGGCCAATGTGGGGATGTTCAAATGGGACACCTAGGGCCTATCAATGATGCCTAATGGGTTCTAATTATGGTCAAGGACATCACAGATACAAAGGGGATTGGTTTTGATGGAGGTTAAGGCATCAAGGCATCTCATTTACCTGAATCTTTATTCTTGATGCAGCCGGTCCGTCTTGAGTCTTCGGTCTTCGTCTTCATTGGGCTCAACCGACACAAGACTCACAGCTGTAAGTGATTGACAAACAAGGTGCACTAGTATGCCACGAAAAAGTGCACTAACAATCTCCCCCTTTGTCAATTACTTACAAAAACTTAACCTACCAAAACAAATTACATGTTCAAGATATTACAATGATAAAGCATAAATTACAGGACTCTTGACATGTCTAAATTATGCTGCTCCGCTTCAGTTTGCTCCCCCACAACCTGTCAATCCCTGCATCACAAAACAAAGCAAACTAGTTTTGGTGGGATTTGATCTTTCTCCCCCTTTTTGTTAGCAATTGACAAACTATTCTCTCCCCCTTAATGATATGCCAATAAGGTTAAGGTAAGAGAAGATAGTGTGTCGCAGTTATAACTATAAGCACATGCTAAAACGGAGAGTGTGGGGTGCATGAATCATTAATACATGGAGCATGCTAAGAAACATGATTAACAGGAAGATATAACTGTCTAAGCATAGGTAATCATGCAATATTGGTCAAGAACATACATTTGCAATGAAGCACAAAGGGCTTATAGCCCAATCAACCAACCTCCCCTAGTGGTATATCAAGACCAATACTAAGCAAGGATTAGCATACATGAAGCATAAAACTCAAGATGATTAGCTAATCTAAGCAAGGTGACAATCTAGTAAGCAAATGTATCAATAAAAGCAAAGCTAAATCATCAAAATTTGGGCGAATGAGGCTTGAATCCTCTGATTTGCCCATATACACAGAAATGAGGCTGAAATCCTCAGATTTTCCAATAAAAGCATAACTAGCTACCCTCTCTAACCATGATGAGATTTAAAAAACCAAAGGGTAGCAAAGTTCCTCAACACCCTCATAGAATGTAGCATGAGGTGAGGGGTTGGGAACTCCTCCTTCATCTAGAAGGGATAACGGTTGGGATCCCCTCTAAGATAATCTGGTAAAGGGGTCGTGATGGAGGCCGAGAGAGCAAGATCATTATGTTGGCTCTCATCATCAGATTCGGACTCCTCCGTATCATCCCAAGTGGCAGCCATTGCCTTTTTACCTTTTGGTTTAGGCCCTTCCGGACATTCCGGGGCAATATGGCCACGACGACCGCAACCGTAACAACGGACGGAAGAAGGTATGGATGATTTTCCTGTACGTTTATCACCCTTCTTGTCCTTCTTGTCACGGCTATTCCCTCTATCAAATTTGAGGAATCTCTTAAATTTTTTGTTCAATTGTTCTTCCTCATCATCCTCATCATCGCTATCATCCTCCGTCTCACTTTTGATTTTCTTGTGTCTGTGAGAGGACTTGAAGGCGATGTTTTTCCTTCTAGAGGGGGCTTTAAAGCCAAGCTCAAAGGTTTGTAGGGAACCTATGAGTTCTTCAACTTTCATTGTATTAAGATCCCTACACTCTTCAATGGTGGTGACTTTAGAAGAGAACCGTTCCGGAAGCGATCTCAGAATTTTCCTACAAAGCCTATGTTCCGGAACCGAATCCCCTAAGCCCCACATATCATTTGTGATTTTGTTCAGTTTGGTATAAAATTCAGTAAACGTTTCATCCTCCTCCATAGTAATATTTTCAAAGAGAGTGGAGAGGCGCTGGAGTTTAGAATTTTTAACAACATTTGTTCCTTCATGGGTAACTTCCAGAATATCCCATGCTTGTTTACTGGTAGTGCGATTTTGGATCCGACCAAATTCTTCTCTTGATACTGAACAAAATATGGCATTCAGGCCTTTGGCATTATTAATACGCTGAGCTTTTTCATGAGCAGTCCATAATGCCTTTTCTTTTGGCCTGAGAACATCCGGCTCACCCTCCTTGGAAATAGTAACCATTGGGGGTTCATATCCAAAGTCAACCATGTCCCTCACATCCGAATCAATGGATTCCAAGAAGATGCACATTCGGGCTTTCCAATATGGATAATTTGACCCATCAAAGAAAGGAGGCTTAGTGACGGATGAAGAGTCCTCTCTAGACATATTTTCAAGTTTCTCTTTAGGATCTACCTCTAGGCAATTAAGCCCTTAAAGAGGAACCCTTCTCTGATACCAATTGAAATTGTGGTTTTACCGCTTGTAGAGATACTCGGAGCTATGTCTATGGACCTAGAGGGGGGGTGAATAGGACCTTTTTAAAATTCTTTTCGCCTACTTATGCAATTCAACAAGTTTAAGCTAGGTAAGCAAGAACACCTTGGCTTCCAAGCCTTGGTGGGTCCAATCACAAGACTAGCAAGAGTTAAGCAATAACCAAACCTAGTCTAAGCATGCATAGGTAAGAAAATGATTCAACTAATTAAGCTACTAACCTATGCACCTTGTGTAGACTTATGAGATTGGATCAATGAGCTCAAGTCTACACAAGTAGTGAAGGTACATCTTGTGCAAGGATGCCTAAAAAGTGCCTAGCATGCATTCATATCAATCATTCATAATTAAGCAATTAAACTAACAATGCAAAGATATCAATGTGCTCAATTAACAATCACAAACACAAGGATGTATAGTGGTTCGACTACGTGTCTACTCCACTCCCGGTTCAAGTACTCAACCCCTTTGAGCACACCGGCATTCACTATCGGAGGTTTTAAATGAGGTTCACCTCTCAACCTTTACACGGAGGTTTTATCGGTTCACCTCTCAACCGTATCCGGAGTTTTAGACATAGGCTAACTCTCAACCTTATCGCACGTTTACTCCCGTGTCGGAGGCTCCCCCTTGGAGACTTAGTTTAGGCCCGGCTGACGGGCCAAGGAACGGCTAACGTCCCTAAGGCGAGTTGACAAACAAACTCTAAAATGGACTCTCAAATGAGACAACTTACTTGTCGGATGAGCCCCTTGTTTAGCGCCGTATTGGGTTGCTTGATCTTTGCTCTCCCGTGCTTCAATCAGCTTCCCTTTGCTCCCTCGATCGTGCCGCCGTTGCGTTGCCAATGCCTCAGCCACATTTGATCAAACACCTTGCATGCGATGCCTTGAAATGCCCAAGGTGCTAGGAGGATGGGTGAATCTCATACATGGGATGTGTAGGTTGTTCCAACTAGGAGATTCACCTAGAGTGTCTTCTAGAGGTCTTGGACAAAGGATATACCTATGTGGAATAGTGTCACACCTCTAGATTTGAGAGAGGAATCAAGTCATCTCTTGATAGCATTTGAATGCCCATACTTGTGTTTGAAACACAAGGGATATGACTTGAAAACCTCCTCTTTGAGGCCCCAAATGATGTACAAGATGAGTATGGAATGGGCTCTCAAAAACTTCTCTCACCTTGCCCAAGAATGGAGCACCATATATATAGAAAAAGGGCTCCAACGGTCAGAAAACGGGCAGAAAACGGTTGCCCGACCTGACCCGACCGGTCACGACCGGTCGGAGCTCTTTGCTGGAAGGCATACAAAAAACATCCAAGCCATCTACACAGGCCGACCGGTCATGACCGGTCGGCACTCTTTGCTGGACAGGGTGGATGCCCCAGGCCGACCGGTCATGACCGGTCGGCGCACTCTCTGGCTGGATTTGGATTACCAGGCCGACCGGTCATGACCGGTCGGCCACCTCTGCTGGCTTCCATGGATTTTGCAAAGGTCGACCGGTCCTGACCGGTCGGCTGGCCATTGATAATGCAGCCAAGCTGCTGGCCGACCGGTCATGACCGGTCGGACCAGCCTGGGTCCCCTCACCTGTTATCTGATTTCTTCTTTCTCCAGCATGAAGATATAGGCCAATGTGGGGATGTTCAAATGGGACACCTAGGGCCTATCAATGATGCCTAATGGGTTCTAATTATGGTCAAGGACATCACAGATACAAAGGGGATTGGTTTTGATGGAGGTTAAGGCATCAAGGCATCTCATTTACCTGAATCTTTATTCTTGATGCAGCCGGTCCGTCTTGAGTCTTCGGTCTTCGTCTTCATTGGGCTCAACCGACACAAGACTCACAGCTGTAAGTGATTGACAAACAAGGTGCACTAGTATGCCACGAAAAAGTGCACTAACACTGTACACCTTCAGATCCCTAATCTAGCTGACTCATAGAGAAGCTAATCCTGAAAATTCATGAGATGAACATTCACTATGCACACTAGGTAAAATTTGTTTGGATTCTTCTATTTATCAATCAATCAACGGGAATTCTATAAGAACACTTGTTATGTTTTGAGAAGGTTAAAGTCTCAACTTCTATCACTAAGTTTTCTTGATTGTTGCACTTACACGTCTTGGAGTGTATAGAAGCATAGTTTCTTAAGGAGAGTTGGTTTTTTGGAGAATGGAACTTGTTTCACGCATATTTTGCTTGGGATTAGCAAAATGCTGGTTTGGGGTGTGTGTTGAGTTCTTAATTGTGTATATTCTAACCCCATTTCATCACTAACTATGCATAGTTTTCATGTTTAAAGACTGTTCTAATGCATGTTTTTTTATTGTAGGAACGAGAAGGGGACGTCACCAATTCAATGCTTAAAAGGTCACTCTGTACATATTGAAGATCAAAAGACCAAGTGCCAAAGGGAGAAAGAAAGAAGCAAGGGAGAAAGAGAAAGGAAAAAGGAAGAAGTGCAGAAAATCGCACTAAGGACTGGTCGTCTGACCGGTCTACCATAGCCCAAGACTGGTCGTCTAACCGGTCAGAACACTCAACAAGTGCCCCCTTTGCTGCCAAACCTTGCTGGACCAAAATCATACATTTACACCCGGTCGTCCATCACTCAGACCGGTCGTTAAAATAAAAAATTCGATTGAATTTTTCAGAAACTCTCTAGACTGATTTTGGCCATTTACAACTAGTCGTTAGACTAGTCGACCATGGGCTCAGACCGGTCATCTGCGTATCAAAGCTTGTTCTCCAAGCTCCAAATTCTACTGCGCAAAATACAATTTTTGCAGGATTTCTCGAAGGTTCTTCGCACCAAGGGCCCAAAACCTATAAAAGGGACATCTCTACCTCATTCCTAAGGCATCCTAGAAGAGATCTACTATGGTGGGAGGTGACGAAAAATGAATTCGGAGTTCTACAACTCCTTCTAGTTTGTTTCTTTTACTTTTTATGCTTTCCTTAGTTGATTTCATGTTTCCTTGGATTATGATCAGCTAAACCTCTTAACTAGGGCTAAGAGGTGAAGCTTGTAGTGAATCTAAGATGTTTTAATTCGTTTATATTGGTTTCAAGTTGGATTTTTATTAAAGAACAATGGTTACTGAAGTTTAAATAAAGTTCTAAGTAGTTTTTCTTAATCTTATGATGACTTATGGATGTTTGTAAGAATTGCTTTAGTTTTTAGTTGTTTTGCATGGATCTAGACCTGTACGCTCTGAGGAATCGGATTCAAGACGCTCTAGACTTAGATTCTCATGTGAGAACTTTATACCAAAGTTCCACTTTTCTAGAATTTCTGAATTATGGGTGATTGTTTATGTGATTTGAATGAAGTTCAAATTATGATACAGTTATGCTTTGTGACAGAGTTTAGTGAGTATCATAGTTGTGATCTTAACCTATTGGAACTAGGATTGACCTATGCAATTGAGCGTGCTCAAGTCCTAACTTGAATTGAGGGAATCATGTATATGAATCACACATATGACAGATTGTTTGTTATAAACACTCTATCATCCAGCTAGATAGAATTTGATTTCGATTCTAGATTTGTAATTGGAAAACCACAGTGAATTAAGCATCAAGGATTGCTACAAGTGGATCCTTGAACCCCTAGTGCTTCTTTTATATTAATTACATTCACGTTTAGTTTAAGATTTCTCTATACATTCAATTCTAAAAAACTGTTTAGTTAGATCTTAATTAGAGACCATTGGAAGTATTTTGTGAATTCCTATATAAGTCCCTGTGGATTGACCTCGGTCTTACCGAGATTATTTTTGCATCGCAACTCTATACTTGGGGAAGCGTGTTAATGCACTTTTCTGTGGCATACTAGTGCACCTTGTTTGTCAATTACTTAGGTTAGTGAGTCTAGGGTTAGTTGAGCTTAATGAAGACGAAGACCAAAGACTCAAGACGAACAGGCTGGATCAAGAAAGAAGAAACAGGTAAAAGTGATGCCTTGGTGAGCCTTAACCTAGTACCTACCCAAAACCATGAACCTCTAGATGACCATGACCAATAGGCATACCCTTAGTCATCTTGGATTGGGCCTAGGTGTCCCAAAAGACCACCAAAAGAATGGCCAAAGAGGTTGCATGTTCTGCTGAAAAATAGAAATATACAGCAGGAAAACATGCATGGCCAGGCGCCCGACCTATAGAGGGAATCCGTCCAAGAGAGATGGCTTAAGTCCAGAGGGTCACCGGGCGCCCAATCACAAACCTGTCCGGGCGCCCGACCAGCTTAAAAACAGTCCAGCATTTAAATGTGTTTTACGGACCGGATTTCGGGCGCCCGACCCAATCTGACCAGGCGCCCGACCCTGCGCGAATCTGCCCATTATTTGACCATTGGGAGAAATATTATAAAGGAGGGGGATTCACTTTTAGGGCCAAGAGAGGGGATTTTGAGGATATAGATGCCACCATTGCTAGAAACCATTGTTGAGCTTTTAATTGTGCATATTCTAACCCCAATTCATCACTCATTATGCAAGGTTTTCATGATTTATAGAATAATCTAATGCATGGATTTGTGATTGTAGGGATGAGAGAGAGGAAGCATCAATTGAAGACTTAAAGATGCCATTTAGAAGCAAAGAAGATCAAAGGAACAAATGTGAAAGGGTGGAAGAAAGAAGCAAAGAAAAGAAGAAAAGAAGGAAGAAAAGACACCCAAGACCGGTCGTCCGACCGGTCCGATCACTCAACAGAGGGGCCCAGAGGCCACAACTCACTGGACTGTCTAAGACCGGTCGTGCGACCAGTCGTCCACTGCTGCGACCGGTCGTCCGATCGGTCCTTGAATTTATTTTCTGGGTGAAAAAATCCTCTGGACAGATTTTTCACTTTTGAGACCCGTCTTGCCACCGGTCATCCAGTAGCTCAGACCGGTCGTGCGACCGGTCGTCTGCATAATGAAGTGAGTTTTACAAGCTCTGATTTTCTCTGCGCACTATGTAAGCTTAAGCAATTTCTGGAAGATTCGGATGCTGCGGAGCCTCCCCACTATAAAAGGACACCTAGGAATCGTTCCTAGAGTATCTTAGAAGAGTTTGAGCAAGGTGGGAGGCAGCGGAAGTGGATTTCGGAGTTCCACAACTCCTCCTAGTTTGTTTACTGTTTTCATGTTTTTCTTAGTTGTTTCATGTTTCCTTGGATCATGAACGGCTAAACCTCTTAGCTAGGGCTAAGAGGTGAAGCTTGTAGTGAATCTAAGATGTTTCAATTCATTTAAGTTGGTTTTAAGATTGGATTTCATGTTTATGAACAATGGTTTGAAGTTTAATTCAAGTTCTAAGTAGTTCTTCTTAGTCTTATGATGACTCATGGATGTTTAGAGGAAGTACTTGAGTTCTTAATTGTTTTGTGTTAGTCTAGACCAGTATGATCCGAGGAATTGGAGTACGCTCTAATACTATGATCTTCATGTGGGAACTTCCTACCAAAGTTCTACTTTTCTGAAATTCTATGGTATGTGGGACTGTGTATGTGATTTGAATCAAGTTCAAATCATGATCTAGCTTTGTCTTGTGACAGGACTTAATGATGGTTATGATTAAGGACTTAGTCTATTGGAATTGGGACTGACCTATGCAATTGAGCATGCTCATCCTAGCTTGCATTGAGTGATTCATGTACATTGATCTTACATATGGCAGATTGTTTGGTTTAACTGTTATATCATCCAACTAGATGGATTTTAATTTCAATTCTAGTTGAAAAAGTGAGAAACCACAGCGAATTGAGCATCAAGGATTGCTGCAAGTGGATCCTTGAACCCCTAGTGCCTTTTATTAATTGATTACTTCAGTTTAGTTCAACATTGCTACTTACATCAATCTACTACAAATCTGGTTGTCAGCTTTACAATAGAAACTATTGGAAGTATTTGTGAATTCCTACATAAGTCCCTGTGGATCGACCTTGGTCTTACCGAGATTATTACTATATCACAACCCTACACTTAGGGAAGCGAACAAGTTTTTGGCACCGTTGCCGGGGACTTTAACGGTTTTTCACAAAATTTCTGAAAATAGTATCTATTTAGGATTTTTAGGATTCTCGTACTAACTTAGTTTGTTTTGTTTGATTTTTCTTTTACAGGGATTTCTAGGAAGCTGAAGAAGACATAAGGATCTCAAGTGCCAAGTCAGGTTTTATCTTTCTAACCTTACTCTTCTTCTTCTCCTATTCATTCCTATCATATTCATCTCTTGTAAAGTGGGTGGAGACTCCTTTTTGGATATCTGATTGGTAGGCCTTGTGCCACCTGGATTCCTATTGGTCGACTCTGCCGTCTTGAATCACCTTGTGCTCAGAGATTTCTCTTCTCACCTCTACTCCTCTTTCTTCCTTTTCTGCACTTTTCTCAAAAGATTCAAGGAGTGGGTGGGGAGTTCTCTGAACCCCAATTGACCAGGAGAAATCGGTCTCTATCTTTGCTTCTGGCCTAGCCTTTGCAAGACACCTTGTGCTTCTGTCTTAGAGAAGAGTAAAGAAAGGAAGGAAGAATTCTTCTTTCTTTTTGTTTCATTCTTTTAGGATTTGCATGCCACATTGGGCTCGGGATTCCAATAACCGACTCATTAGTGAAGGGGGAATAGTAAAAGCAATTGACAGATAACCACATGCTAGGAGACATCTAAATTCTCTAATTTTGTCTGAAAGTATGGCTGTAAATCAACCCAATCTGATGACCAATCAAAATCTGGGCCAAAACCAAACCGAAACGGGAGAGAATGTGGTTGAGAATGTTCCCCGACCAAGAACATTAGATGATTACTTACAACCAGCAAGAGCAAGCACTCCCTCATGCATAGTTTTTTCACAAAATGCAAGGAATGTAGATTTGAAACCAGGAGTAATCCAACTCCTCCCGAGATTTCATGGATTAGACAGTGAAAGTGTCTATCAACACCTTAAGGAATTTGATAAGGTAATAACCACCATGCACTTTGTAAATGTAACTGATGATGTGGTTAGGCTTAAATTATTTCCTTTTACTCTTAAAGATAAAGCTAAAAGTTAGTTTCATGAATTAAGGCCAAGATCAATTGGTGCATGGACTGATATGCATAGGGAATTCATAAAAAAATTCTTCCCTACTCACAAAACGAACATGTTGAGGTGCCTTATCATGAACTTTGCCCAAAAAGAAGATGAGACCTTCTTCCAATGTTGGGAAAGATTCAAGGACTTATTAAATGCATGCCCACATCATGGCTATAAAATTTGGCCGGTTATAAGCTTTTTCTATGAAGGACTGACTTCATCCATGCATCAATTTGTAGAGATGATGTGTAATGGGGAGTTCATGAAGAAGGAAGCCGATGAAGCATGGGACTATTTGGAGGAATTAGCTGAGAATGCACAGTCTTGGGATACATCTAAACCAACAAATTCCAAGACTAGCCAACAAAAGGTAAAAGGAAGAATTTATGTCCTATCAGAAGAAGATAGCATAAGTGCACGTGTGGCTAGCCTCACAAGAAAAGTCGAGGCCATGAAATTAAAGCAAGGAGAGACGATTAACTCTAATGACGTTGAAACTGTTGGTGGAATTTGTTCTGGAAATCAACATATAACACAAGATTGTCTCTCAATTTCAGCAGTTCAAGACATCTTACAAGAATAAACAAATGCCATAAACAGTTATCAACGACAATTTGGTGCTCCAAACTCAAACACATTTAATTCTAGTTGGAAGATCCATTCCAACTTCAGTTGGAGGAATGGACCCACTGCGAATGCAAACAATATCCCTCAAGCTAAACCTTTACTAGGTCCATCCCTAGTCATTACACCAAAAGCTACGCTAGAAGAGATGTTGGGGGCATTCGTATCGGTTCAAGCTGAGTATAACAAGACTAATTCTCTGAAAATAGATGGGTTCATGCAAGAGCAATTGAAATTTAATCAAAGTTCAACTCAAGCCATCAATGACTTGAAAACTTCAATGGCTAGAGTTGAATCTCACCTCAGTGTTAGGGAGAAAGGCACACTTCCTGCCCAACCTCTTCCTAACCTAAGAACCCAATTTGAGATACAAGACGCAAGCTCATCCTCCCAACATACGGAGCATGTTCAAGCTATCACCACTTTGAGAAGTGGAAAAATAGTTGATAAATCTAATCCGGTGAAGGCCCCAGAGCCTAAGGATCTGAAAATTTCCAAAGAGGATAATAGCTCAAACAACCCTCCACAAGAGAAAGAACTGGCAAGGTAATACAAGCCAGTTGCCCCGTTTCCCCAAAGGTTGATTTCACCTAAACCTTTAGACAAAAACCTGAAAATTTTAGAGGTTTTCAAGCAGGTGAAGATCAACATTCCGTTGTTGGATGTTATAAAGCAAATACCATCCTATGCCAAATTTCTAAAGGAATTGTGCACAGTCAAAAGGAAACACAATGTTCACAACAAAGTACTTTCGACTGAGAATTTGAGCGCTATTATCAAACAAGAGGTGCCCCAAAAATACAAAGAGCCGAGTAGTCCAACCATCTCATGCATCATAGGAGACTACCGGATTAAACAAGCCTTACTCGATTTGGGGGCAAGTGTGAACCTCATTCCATACTCGGTTTACGAACAACTTGGGTTAGGTGAATTGAAACCCACCAAAACCACACTCCAACTTGCTGATAGATCCATTCGTATACCGAGAGGAGTGATTGAGGATGTTTTAGTCCAAGTTAATAAATTCTACTACCTAGTAGACTTTATTGTCTTGGATACACATCCCGTGATAGGTACCGGTGCTCAAATTCCCATCATACTTGGCCGCCCTTTTCTAGCTACTTCCAATGCGATTATCAATTGTAGAAACGGGCTTGTACAGATGTCCTTTGGAAATATGACTCTTGAGCTGAATATATTTGATTTATGCAAACAACCACGGGAGGTTGATGATGAGATCTACGAGATAAATATGATTGAATCATTCGTGGAAGATACATTCCCCTTGTCATTATATTCCGACCCTTTGGAAACATGTGTGGCCCACTCTCATGAGATAAATGATAACACAATACGAGAGATGGATGCCATGTCAGATGTGATACTGGTACTTGATAACAAATGATGGAGGGCCCTATTTAAGCCTTTACCCATAAACGAGAACAAGCCCCTTCCATCAAATATCAAGGCACCTACACTCGACCTAAAACCATTACCAAGTGAGCTGAAATATGTCTATCTAGGTCGAGATGAGACATATCCGGTGGTGATTTCTTCCCACTTGGATGAAGAACAACAGAGTAGGCTACTTGCCACTCTAATAGAGCATAAGAGTGCCATTGGGTGGTCGATTGCGGATCTCAAAGGCATAGACCCACTGATTTGTAATCATCGCATACACCTTAAGGAGAATGCAAAGACATCTAGGCAACCACAAAGACGACTCAATCCAAACATGAAGGATGTGGTTAAGGCCGAAGTGTTGAAACTATTGGATGTGGGTATTATTTACCCAATATCCGATAGTCAATGGGTGAGCCTAACTCAAGTAGTGCCTAAGAAATCTGGAATCATCATCGTAGCCAATGCCAATAATAAACTCGTACCAACCAGAGTCACTACCGGTTGGAGAATGTGCATTGACTAGAGGAAGTTAAACACTGTCACGAGGAAAGACCACTTCCCCCAACCATTTGTTGATCAAATTTTAGAAAGGTTGGCGGGTCATTCCCATTTTTGCTTTCTTGATGGCTATTTAGGGTACAACCAAATAGAGATCGCCCGTGAAGACCAAGAAAAGACTACATTCACATGTCCATTCGGCACCTTCGCCTATCGACGGATGCCGTTTGGACTATGCAATGCCCCTGCCACCTTTCAACGTTGTATGCTGAGTATCTTTTCTGATATGGTGTGGACAATTCTCGAAGTCTTCATGGATGATTTCTCAGTATTTGGTTGTAGCTTTGATGAGTGCCTTGTGCACTTAAAATCTGTGTTGAAAAGATGTGAAGAGAAGAACCTTGTGTTGAATTGGGAGAAGTGTTACTTTATGGTTCAAAAGGGAATTGTACTTGATCACATCGTTTCACAAAACGGAATTGAGGTGGACAAAACGAAAATTGATCTTATCTCTAACCTTCCACCACCGAAGAGCATACGAGATGTGCGGTCCTTCTTGGGACACGCAGGATTTTATAGAAGGTTCATAAAGGACTTCAGCTCACTCTCTCGTCCTTTAGGTAACCTACTTTAAAAGGAGAATTCCTTTGAGTGGAATGAAGATTGTCAAAATGCCTTTACCACACTTAAAGGTATGTTGACATGTGCTCCCATAATGCAACCACCTGATTAGAGCCTTCCTTTTGAAATTATGTGCAATGCAAGCGACTATGCTATTGGGGCCGTGTTAGGCCAAAGAAAAGACAAGAAGCCATGTGTTATCTACTATGTAAGTAGAACCTTAAACTCAGCCCAAGCAAACTACACTACTACAGAAAAAGAACTTTTAGCCGTAGTTTTTGCCTTGAACAAGTTTAGGTCCTACTTGATTGGATCTAAGATTATCATATTCACTGACCATGCCGCGCTTAAGTACCTTCTCTCTAAGAAGGATGCTAAACCACGGTTGTTAAGATGGATCCTTCTACTTCAGGAATTTAACATAGAGATACATGATAAGAAAGGAGTAGAAAATGTAGTGGCTGACCATCTCTCTCGGCTTGTTCTCACCGATTCCCCTGAAATGACCACGATCAATGACATGTTCCCTGATGAACAACTTTTTAAAGTCTCCCAATTGCCATGGTATGCGGACATTGCTAACTATCTTGCAACAGGTATGATTCTTACACATTGGAAAAAGCAAGATAAGGATAAGTTCTTCACTGAGGTGCAAAAATTCCTATGGGACGACCCATACTTATTCAAGTATTGTCCCGATCAAATCATAAAGAGATGTGTGCTAGATGATGAACAACAAAGCATCATCTCCTTATGTCATTCTCAGGCATGTGATGGCCACTTTTCGGCTAAGAAGACCAAGCCAAAATTCTGCAATGTGGGTTTTATTGGCCCACTATGTTCAAGGATACACATGAGTTTTGCAAAACATGTGAGCCTTGTCAGAAATTGGGAGGAATCTCCGGTAGAAATATGATGCCACTCAATCCCATCTTAATAATCGAAATTTTTTATTGTTGGGGCATCGATTTCATGAGTCTATTCCCATCTTCTTTTGGAAATGTATATATCTTGCTTGCCGTTGACTATGTGTCCAAATGAGTCAAGGCGATCCCATGCCGGAATAATGACCATAAAACAGTCATTCGTTTCTTAAAAGAGAATATTCTTTCCCAATTTGGAACACCTCGAGTCATCATAAGTGATAGAGGGTCTCACTTTTGTAATCGCCCATTTAAAACCTTAATGAAGAAATATGGCGTAACACACAAAGTGAGCACTCCCTATCACCCACAAACTAGTGGACAAGCTGAGATATCCAATAGGGAGATAAAACATATTTTGAAAAAAACGGTGAACCCCGATCACAATGATTGGTCGCTTCGACTTACCGATGCGCTTTGGACTTACCGTACCGCTTTTAAGACCCCTATTGGAATGTCTCCCTATAGTCTTATCTATGGGAAGGCTTGTCACTTGCCTGTGGAGTTGGAACATAGGGCATATTGGGCAATAAAGAAGATGAATTTTGATTCTGACAAGGCGAGCTCGTTGCGCAAACTACAATTGAATGAACTTGCGGAACTCCGGAACGAAGCTTATGAAAATGCGAGAATTTACAAGGACAAGACGAAGGTGTTACATGATAAGAACATTCTTCGTAAGACATTCACGATTAATTAAAAAGGCCTTCTGTATAATTCTCGCATACATTTATTTCCGGAGAAATTGAGATCTCGATGGACCGGTCCCTACATAGTGCAAATTGTCTACCCATATGGGACCGTCGAGTTGTTAAATCCAAGGAACGGCAATGTCTTTAAAGCAAATGGTCAACGATTAAAGCCGTTCTTTGAGAAGTTTCCTTCAGAAGGTATGTCCATACCTCTGACTGTCCTGTGTATCAGGATGATTGATCTCCTAGTCTGATGGAGGTATAGAGTAGTTAGGATTAGGATTTTGTTGCTTTTGTTTCCTTTTTCATAGGTTTGTTAGAAGGAGGAAGAATTCCACTTTTCCCTCTCTCAGGTACTATCATTCCTCACTCCCTTTTTATTTTCAAATTGCTCTCATCTTTTGCTAATTGCAGATCTTTTACATTGAGGACAATGCAAGATTTGGTTGGGGGGTGTAGGATTACTTGGATGAATCCAGCGTTTTGTAACATTTTAAGCAATTATATAGAAATTTTTCGATTTTTCTAAAATTCAAAACTCTTTTGGAAAACTTTGTTTCTATGCATTCAAGATAATATGAGTATAAGAGGAGGAGATATGAAGTGTATGATGTTGTAAGTTTTGAACTTCTCTTAACATAATGGTTTTATATGTGAATTCCCCTATTTATGTGATTGATAGAAAATTTGAACACTCTTATACCTAGTTCACATTACACGATTTTCATGGGTTGAAAGGAGTATGTGATTTGTGGATTAGCTAGATTTTGATTTAAGGTATTGAGAAACCAAGCCGAGGTACTTTGTCCATCCTTGTCCATGGGAAAATAACAAAAGATATGGATTTCTAAAAATCCTATCTAATTTAAAAGAAAAAGGAAAATGAAGGATGAAATTGGGAATGATGGAAAAATTGTGGAAAATTTCGATTAAGGCTACCTATTACCAATCGAAGGATGGTCTACCCGTAACCAAAGCCGAAAATGGGACATAGTGTGAAAGTCGTCGGAAAGACAGTAAGGCAAATTCCTGTCATTGGCTTGTGTTGCTCTATATACCTTGAGATCAATAGTCTAGTTGATCTATGAAGAAGATAATCCTGAAAATTCATGAGATGTAGTTTCACTATGCACACTAGGTTGAATTTGTTCAAGTTCTTCTATTTATCAACCAATCAGCGGGAATTTCATATGGACACTTATTATGTTTTGAGAGTTTACGGTTTCAACCTCTATCACCTAATTTTTCTGATTCTTACACTTGTATGGCTTGAGATGTATAGAAAAATAGTTTCTGAGGGAGAGTTGAGTTTTGGAAGAATGAATGATTTTACGCATGTTTGGCTCGGGACTAACAAAATGCTGGTTGGGGGGTGTGTTGAGCTCTTAATTGTGCATATTCTAACCCCAATTCATCACTCATTATGCAAGGTTTTCATGATTTATAGACTAATCTAATGCATGGATTTGTGATTGTAGGGATGAGAGAGAGGATTCATCAAATTGAAGACTGAAAGACGTCATTTACAAGCAAAGAACATCAAAGGACTAAGCGTAAAAGGATGAAAGAGAGAAGTCAGAGAAAAGAAGAAAGAAAGAAGAAGAACATGACCAAGATCGGTCTTCCGACCGGTCGTCCATAGCCCAGGACTGGTCGTCCGACCGGTCTGATCACTCAATAGGAGGGGCCACATGGAAAATCTCACTGGACTGTCCAAGACCGGTCATACGACCGGTAGTCCACTGCTCAGACCGGTCGTGCGATCGGTCCTTGAATTAATTTTATGGGTCTGAAAAATACTAAAACTCTCTGGACGTTTTTCGCGTTTTTGAGACCGGTCGCAGGGGCTCAGACTGGTCGTGCGACCGGTCGTCTGCGTAATGATGCGTGTTCTTCAAGCTCCGGATTTCTCTGTGTAGTGCGTAACTTACACAAATTCTGGAAGATTCCGACGTTGCGGAACTTCCCCACTATAAAAGGACACCTAGGGGCTCTTCCTAGGGCATCAGAGAAGAGATTAAGCACGGTGGGAGACGGCAGAAGTCGGATTTGGAGTTCTACAACTCTTCCTAGTTTATTCTTTTAGTTTCATGTTTTGTTTAGTTGTTTTCATGTTTCCTTGGATCATGAACGGCTAAACCTCTTAACTAGGGCTAAGAGGTGAAGCTTGTAGTGAATCTAAGATGTTTCAATTCGTTTAAGTTAGTTTTAAGTTGGATTTCATGTTTAAGAACAATGGTTTGAAGTTTAATTCAAGTTCTAAATAGTTTTTCTTAGTCTTATGATGACTCATGGATTTTTGGAAGAAGTGTTTGAGTTCTTAATTGTTGTGAACTAATATAGACCTGTATGATCTTAGGAATCGGAATACGCTCTAGTACTATGATCTTCATGTGGGAACTTCCTACCAAAGTTCTATTTTCTGAATTTCTGAACTATGTGAGACTGTGTATGTGATTTGAATCAAGTTCAAATCATAATCTAGTTTTGTCTTGTGACAGGATTTAATGATGTTTATGATTGTGATCTTAGCCTATTGGAATTGGGACTGACCTATGCAATTAAGTATGCTCGTCCTAGCTTGCATTGAGTGAATCATATACATGGATCTTACATATGGCAGATTATTGGTTTAACTGATCTATCATCCGACTAGATATATCTTAATTTCGATTCTAGTTGAGAAAGTGTGAGACCACAGCGAATTGAGCATCAAAGATTGCTACAAGTGGATCCTTGAACCCCTAGTGCCTTTTTATTAATTGATTACTTCAGTTTAGTTCAAAATTGCTATTTACATCAATCTTCTCAAAACCTGGTTGTCAGCTTTCCAATAGAAACTATTGGAAGTATTTGTGAATTCCTACATAAGTCCCTGTGGATCGACCTCAGTCTTACCGAGATTATTACTACATCGCAACCTTACACTTAGGGAAGTGAACAAAAGCTTGAACTCGACTCGAAAGCTAGAAATTAAACTCAGCTCAAAAGCTTAAGCTGCTGGCTGAATCCAGCCAAGCTGGCCAATCAAGCTCGACTCAATTAAGCTCGGTGTCCAGCTATACGAAGAGCGAGTTGGAAGCGGAGGGTATGGTGTGCCACACACGTATTGACGTCACCAAGTTCTGTTGGCCAAGCATGTTGGATGTCTTATATACACACCGTCCATCCATTTGGAGAGATCATTTTAGGTCTTGTTCCCAAAAATGAGACGGACCCAAAGGACAAATACCGTATCACAAATGGTGGGAACAATGATTCCAACCGTTGAAACCTTCCTAAGACCTACCATGATGTAATTTGTCATCCAACCTGTTCACGAGGTCAAAAAGACCCGGATGAAGAGTAAAACCAAATATCAGATTGATCCAAAACTTCTGTGCCCTAAGAAGTTTTCAATGGTAGAAGTTCAATCCCCACTGCTTTATGTGGTGTGGTCGATTTGAGCTTTGGATCTGCCTCATTTTTGGGCTAATGCCCTAAAATGATCTCATAACATAGATGTACAGTGTGGATGTGTGGTGGGGCCCACAGAAGCTCGCGATGTTAACACGTGGAAGTCGGTGGTATGTGTCACACCACGCAGTCCGTTTCAGATATGCAGCACTTGGCGATATGCGTGCAGAAAAATTTTGCTACACCCACGAGTTAGCTACGCTAGCTACACCGGGTGTAGTAATGACCCCACCATGATGTATGTGTTGTATCCACTCCGTCCATTCATTTGAAGAGATCATTTTAGTGCATGATACCAAAAATGAGGCAGATCAGAAGCTCAGGTGGCCCCACGAAGTTTGTAATGGTTGACGTTGAATTCCCACTATTTTCTGTTCTAGGCCCACTTAAGCTTTGAATCTGCCTGATTTTTATTATCATGCCATAAAATGATCTCGCTAAATGGATGGACGGCATGGATACAACACATACATCATGGTGGGGTCATTGCTACACCCGGTGTAGCTAGCGTAGCTAAGTCGTGGGTGTAGCAAAAGTTTTCTCAATCCGATTCCGGTTAAGTGGTCAACGTTCATTACTTCACCTATCTCCCCACGCTCTTATTGTGCAGAGTAAACTCAGTTGGGCCCACCTAGAATGTATGTGCTTTATCTATTCTGAAGTGGACCATGCCACGGGAAACAGCGGGAATAATGATGTCCACCGTTGAAACCTTCCCAGACCCTACAGTGATGTTTATTTGTCATCCAAACTGTTCATAAGATCACATGGATATGGATGAAGGGAAAACACAAATATCAAGTTGTTCCAAAACTTCTGTGTCCTCCAAGAAATTTTCAATGGTAGACATCCAGTTCACACTTTTCTTGTGGTGTGGTCCACGTTAGATATTGATATGCTTCATTTTTTGGCACCAGATCTAAAATTTTCTGTTAAGATGGATGGACGGAGTGGATAAAATACATAAATCATTGTGGGCCCCACAGAGTTTACTCCGCACGCTAGCGTGCGGAGTTACTCAGTACGCAATCCGCTCCCCACTTGACCACTATATCTACTTGTAATTTTTCGGATGCGGATTGGACAACCCCCACAGTCCTGAGCTCCGCACGGGCAGGGGCTCTGGGGGCCACCGTGATGTATGGGCAACCGTTCATCCATTTTTTCCTATCATTTTAGGGCCTAAGGCCAACGATAGGCAGATTGAAAGCTCAAATGGACCACACAATGAGGACTGAACAGTTATCGTTGAAAACTTGCTGGGTCCTCAAAAGTTTTTGACCAAGCTGATATTTGCGTTTTCCCTTCATCCAGGTCCCTGTGACCTTATGAACAGGTTGGATGACAATTAACCATCACGATGGGACCTAGGAAGGTTTCAACGGTAGGAGTCGTTATCACTGCTGCTTCCCGTGGTGTGATCCGCTTGAGCCTACTAACTGCCTCATTTTTTGGTTTAGGCTGTAAAATGATATGTAAAAATAGATGGACTGTGTGGATGAAACCCATGCATCTTGGTGACCCTCATAGCACCCAATCTGCTTCGTTATTTTTCTCCTTTACCTTCTTCTTGATGGCCACCAATTTGATGGTTAGGATCATCCAATAAAGTTAATTTTCAGGATAAGATCCACACCAACCTTGGGGCACAACTTGGACGGTCTGGATTGACAGTGTGCCAAATCTTCAGTTTAGAACACCGTAAGTGCATTGCATCGTACCGTACGAGTGTTGCCTTTTGTACTTAAATATCTGTGTACAATGAATCAAAGCCCAATTTTTTTGACCTGATTAACTCCATGTCCAGCTGGATCAGGTTGACTTGCAGACGCAGACGACAGACTAGTTTTAAAGGGAATCGGATTGCATGCGGAGTAACTCCGCACGCTCTTATCGTGCGGAGTAAACTCAGCTGGGCCCACCTAGAATGTATGTGCTTTATCCATTCCGTCCATATGTTTTTCAAGCTCATTTTAGTGGTTGAGCCCAAAATTTAAGCATATCCAATCTCAAGTGGACCATGCCACAGGAAACAGTGGGAATAATGATTTCCACCGTTGAAACCTTCCCAGGCCCTACAGTGATGTTTATTTGTCATCCAACCTGTTCATAAGATCACATGGATATGGATGAAGGGAAAACACAAATATCAGCTTGATCCAAAACTTCTGTGTCCTCCGAGAATTTTTCAATGGTAGACATTCAGTTCACACATTTCTAGTGGTGTGGTCCACTTTAGATTTTCATATGCTTCATTTTTTGGTACCATACCTAAAATTTTCTATTAAGATGGATGGACGGAGTGGATAAAATAAGTAAATCACTGTGGGCCCCACAGAGTTTACTCCGCACGCTAACGTGCGGAGTTACTCAGTACGCAATCCGCTTCGGTTTTAAACTGGTTTGACTCGGAATTTAATAATGACAAATGTTCTAGAGCTCTATAACCACCTTCAGTAATAGTGCTCCAGTCCATTTATCCAGATTGCTCATTAGGTTAATCGAACATTTCATGGCTACCATACAAACATAATACTGATCTAACAAATATTAACCATTTATCAATGTCTGTTAACATGGATGGAAGAGGACTGGTCTCCAACTAGGTTCGAGTCATTAGTTTACATTTGAGTTGGAGTTTCTTACGTGAGTTAGGCAACTTGAGGGCGAAGCCTTGAGAATCCCACTTCAGGGTAACTCAGCCTGAACTCATTGAAGTTGATTTGACTTGACCAAGTCTGTGATCGATTCACTGAATTTTTCAAGTACAATATGTTCCATTATAAATAAATAATAATAGTTAATAAACAAAACAAATTTTAACTTTTTATTTTTGTTTTTCTAAGCGCTACGTGCTTCACATGATCAAACTATCTCTTTATGTCGCTGCTGCTTGCTCCTACCCATTTGCAAAAATACACACGACATGCTGGTAAAATAATAAATTCAAATTTCTATCATGGTACATCAAGTACAAATTATTAAACCATACTTTAAATTTCTGATGAAATGGACCAGATTTCACCAATGTTTTTGTCTGGGGAAAAATATTAGGGATTGAGTTGGTCTCTTCTCCTCTTTTAATCATAATAGTAGGAAAAAAAAAAAAAAAAACTAGAGTTATTTTATAGTCCTACATACTCTAGTTCTCCTCTTTAGGCTAGTGCATAAAATAAAAAATGCCCCCCTCCAATATAATTATGTTGGTGGAGTCTTCAATCTTTCCATACCTAAGGGGTTCGAACGACCGACCAGTTGGTCCGGCAACCGAAACAGCCCCGAAAAAGGCAAATAGGTCTTTCAACAATTTCGGGTAAGTTCGGGCAATCAATGATATTCGGAATTAAAGGCTAAAACTTTCTGGACGTCTTTTTTATGGTTTGGGGCAACCAAACCATGTACGTTGGGTGACAGATGGTGGACTCGAGCGCTCAACCTGACAACCGACTGTGTCCGTTGTTGTTCATAGATTTGAGCAGATTTGCGCTAACTGTTTCTATTTCCGGTTTATGCTTATAAAAAAGGATGTAATCGGATTACATGATATCTAAGACGTTTCTAAACATGTTTAGGGTGAGAGAGGGATAAAGTTTTGGAGAGAGGGAACTATGATTTTCTCTTGGGTTTTGCTTGATTGGGTAATTCATCTCTGCAATCTTCTGATATTCATAGTGATCGCTGTGTGCCATGGATTTTTCCCAAAAAGATTTTTCCACATAAAATGGATTGTCTCTTATGTGTTGATTGTATGCGTATTGTGTGGTGATCATTTGATTCTATACTCGTGCTTCCGCAAGGCTTCCCAAAAAATCATAAACAAAGGGTGATAGAGATGGCTTTGTTAAACACATTAGCAGGTAGTCCTTTGGATGAGACATGGGATAATGATGATTCCAACACACAACTTCTCTTGAACAAAGTGATAGCCAACTTTGATATGATTTGTCTGTTTATGGAAAAATGGATTACTAAGCAATATAAATTGCTGCTTTGTTGTCACAAAAGAGAAATTGAGAAATCTCATCAAATCCAAGATCAGGAAGAAGAGCCCGCAATCAAAGGATTTCACTTGTCAGATGCTCACCCTCATCAAAAGACCGACCTAGCTACAATAGATTTCATTTTATATACACTTCCAATTCACAAGGTTGCCCTTGATGAACATGTATATACTGGACGTAGAACAACAGTCATCAGATGAGCCCACCTAATCAGCATCATAATAGGCAATGAAATGGAGATAACTATGATTAGAATATAGAATCTCTTTAACAGGAGCCGCCTGCTAAGAATACAGGTGAAGAATACATAATATAGCATCCACATGATATTAACATAGAGCCTTCATGATTGGTTGACCACATTCACGTCATAAGCTATTTCCAATCGAGTATTTGAAAGACAAATAAGATTGCCTACAATGCCAATATAGGTTCATGTCATCAACCAAGGAAGATTCCATATTAATTAAAGCGCTAATGGTTCACCTCAATCAAAGTGTCTTTGGGGCGAAAGCCAAGTATGCTAGCAGCTTAAAGAAAATCAAGGGCTTCATTAGGAGGATGAAAACACCCTTTTCTAAAAGTGCAACATCAATTTTCATAAAAGAGTCCAGATCCAATACACAGTATTGTAAGGTAAATTTGTTTTACAATGAGGTCAAGTTCATCTTTTCACAATAAAATGAAGTACTCGCAGCTTTGATCGAAGATTCTTAGTAGATACAATTCTTCTCTTTATTACAGTTCTGCCACTAGATTTTGGTGAGCATCTTCAATCGTGAAATGTGGCCCACCTTAGTTAAATATAGTTATTAATACCATCAATACCCTTGCTCGCGACCTTTTTTACTATGAGCAAAAAAATCAGGCCGATCTAAATAGTAGGTGGGCCATACGAAGCATTAAAAGTAGATAAATTCTTGGTCATTAAAAGAAATATGACTGGTGTGGTCCACTGGATCATTATATCAAGTTCATTTTTATAGAAATAACATAATATAACCTGTACATTAAAATGGACAGTATGGATTAGCCCGATTACAATGGTGTGACAGGGAGCATATCACTTGTTACTCGTGTAACACAATTATTGGTGTGACACTCCCCTCATATGCCCCATCTTAATTATTTTATATTACATCCACATTGTCCAACCAATTTTCCATGTCATTTATAAGTTGATCTAGAAATAACATAATATAAACCGTACATTGAAATGGACAGTACGAATTAGCTCGATTACAGTGGTGTGACAAGGAGCAGATCACATGTTACTCGTGTAACACAATTATTGGTGTGGCACTCCCCTGCTTTGGCCCATCTTAATTATTTTATATTACATCCACGCTGTCCGACTAATTTTCCATGTCATTTATAACTTGATCATGAAAACTTTAGCATATCAAAAAATCAAGTGGACCATACGACTTGAAACTATGGAAAAATGACCATTCAAATCTTTTTTATGGGCATCAAAAATTCTGGAAGAGTTTGATACCCATGTGATCTCTTTGTCCAGGTCCTTGTGACCTTATAAAACATAATATACATTGTGGATGTATGACACATACATCCTAGTGGGCCCCCACAGTTATGGTTGAACTTGGTGTGGGTTTGGATCCTCATAAACCTCCACAATTACAGTCAAGCGGTTATGGTTAAACTTTGTGTGGTTGAACTAGTGTCTCACCATGTTTTATGTGATCTACGTCGTCCATCCATATGTCCATATCATTTTAGCACATTATCTAAAACATGAGTCAAATCCGAATCTCAGGTGGACCATACTACATGGATCAGCGGTGATTAAACTCCCAAAAAACTTTATTGGACCTAACAATAATGCCTATCGTAATGTTTTCTTTAGATTTGACCTGTTGATAAGTTTAAGTAGATTTGGATGAAGAGAAAATACAAAGATTAAATGTTGAGCCCTGAAATATGCATATCTAAACCGCAAATCACAGCATAATTGCATAGTTTAAGTCGTTAAAGTTAAGAACTTATTATTATTATTATTTTTTTATGTTTGTAGGTAAAAGAGAGAGATGCCATGGATTTAATGCTAATTTGAAGGATTTATAATGCTTGGAAGATAATGTGAAACCATGCCAAAACATTATCCCATCCTCTATGAATCGTGCCACGATCTAATTGCCATGGCCGACCAAGCAACATGTGGCAAGCCTCCATGTCGACTACATCACATACCACTTGGTCTTTATAGTGTTTGCCAATAGAGAAAGAGATGGTGAATTATTCTGTTACCTTCGTCTCACTAACTTTCTTGATCCAACCGATCGTGTGAGAATGATGTTTTTCCATCTTTAGCTGCAATTTTCTACCATGATCTAGCAGACGATGTTCTCACTGCTACTATTGTCTATGACCACATCACAGACTTTACAATTCACCGTACACCATGTTCAAAATATAATGTGTTGTTGCGAGTGTACCTTCTTCTTCGGGGTGTATAAGAGACTTCTGACAACTAGAGACTCTCTGTCATCTCGTGCCACTCGATCTTCTTATTCCACCTCTTCATCAGCTACATGTTTAGCCCCACAAAACTCTGGGTTGTCTTTTACATCTTCAGTGCCCCCATCATTGATGGCTAGATTGATCAATGGTTGTTGAGGACATGTGTTTGACAGGTGACCCGACTGGCCACATTGGAAATAATCATCTAGCCTTGGCCATCCATAGGGATTCAAAATCCCACTTTGACCTAGAGCAGTTGCCGCTGATCTTTGAGGTCTTAATGGGCTACTCTCTGAATCTCGGTTCGTCGCCATAGGAGGTTGAGGACACCACCTAGTGTTCTTTTACCTTAGCCAGCAATGTGCTCTGTGAATAGTGGATGCCCGCATCGCTGGATAGGCTTGAGTATTGGACTGCTCAAGATGTGTCTCTGCTCGAGTGGCCAGTTTGACCGTTTCATCCATCTTCCATACGGGATGCATCTAAACTCGATCCTTGATTGCCATGTGTAGGCCATCGATGAATTAAGCAACCTGTTGCGACTCAGTTTCAACCAAATAGTTTTGCACTGTTAAACGGTAGATCTTTTCGGCATAATTTCTCACTGCCCGACTCCCTTGCTGACAGTTATGGTATTGTTGGAACAACACCTGATCGTAATCGCTGGAGAGGAATCACGCGCGTAGTAACTACTTCATCTGCAGCCATGAATGGATTGTTGTTTTCATCTGTCATGTTCACGTGAGTTGAAATTGATCCCACCAAACCGAAGCGCCGCCCTTCAGCTTAAAAGTGACAAGCTTCACTTTTTTCTCTCCGGAACCACCATGTAGTTGAAGAAATGCTCAACTTCCAACAACCAATCGAGGAAATCTTCGATGTGAAGTTGGTTGTTGAAACTCAGGAGGTCGGCCCTCATCCTGAAGTCCCGATCCGTTCGATCTACCTGATCATCTCCATGTACGGAATGATGGAGGACCATCTATTTTGCCGACTTCTTCATCGCTGGAGCTCAAGTCGTCAGGCGTGGCCCTACGATTCAATGCTGGTAGCACCCCACGAACAACACGATTGTGTTGTCCAGTGACCACTAGAGGTGGATTGTCACAATGAATGCAGGGTGGCACTAAAACCTCCTCTATGCGGTTGAAGGTAGCCTGCAACCCTTGCATGGCTAGCCGATTTCCCCGCTAGAAAGTTTACATCCTTTCTGTTAGATAGTTAATCCCTGAAGCACTGTCCATGGGATTATTGTCCGCATCTTCATTGGTTTCCATTGAACTGAGGGAAATTCCTCGCTCTAATACCACTTGACATAGGGAAGGACGTGATGAGGTTGATCACCGTCTTCCTCAAAGGAAAAATAGCTTGAATCCACAAAAGAATTCTCGAATCCACAAGAAGAAAAACGACAAAAGTTGGATTTTGATTGAATAATATAAAGGATAAAAAAACCCTAAAACGAGTTTAAGCAACGATATATACTTTAAACAAATCCTAGAAACGAATCAAAGAGAATCTTAAAGAAAATAGGAAAGAAAATGAGAAAATGCACCAAACTGTGTCGCCCATCGAACTGTGCCTACTTGTCAAGTCAACCGGTCGACCTGAGTGTTGACTGGTCGACCAAATTAGTTGGCTAATCAAATGAGTCCAAAAACATCCAAAGAGTTTGCAACAAAATGGCGCTAGGCGTTGACTGGTCAACCCTGGACCTTGACCCTTTGTCCGATCAACTATCTTGGTTCTCTACTAGTCGAATAGGCTAAAAATAATCTAGAGACCAGGATGTATTTTCTGGAAATTTTGGCAGGAGTTCAATTGGCCGACGAGGTTACTCGATCGATCGATCAAACTATGCCGAAAATTGGTGGTTCTTCTTGTGCACCTTCCTTCTATCCATCCTCACCATAAATGAGTCCGCGATCTGCTCTACATCATTTTAGGGCATGAGTGATCCAAATCCAAAGGTCAAGAGGAGTACATCGCATAAAATTACAGTGGAGATTGAACGCCCACCGTTGAAAACTTCTTGGGGGCCGAGGTCTGAATGACCTTATGAGTAGGTTGATGGACAATAAAACATCCCAGTGGGTCCCATGAAATTTTCAATGGTGAGGATCAATCCCCCTGTTTTCCGTAGTGTGGTTCACGTGAGCTTCTAATCTGCTTTTTTATTTTTGTTGTTGTTGTTGTTGTTGTTTTAGTTCTTACCTTAAAATGAGCTCGCAAAATGGATAAACCGTATGTATAAAAACTGGTGAGGATCAATCCCCCTGTTTTCCGTAGTGTGGTTCACGTGAGCTTCTAATCTGCTTTTTTATTTTGTTGTTGTTGTTGTTGTTTTAGTTCTTACCTTAAAATGAGCTCGCAAAATGGATAAACCGTATGTATAAAAACACGTCATGACGGTCCATAACGCTTGGGCCACATCGTGCCACTGAGATGTCCTTGTGGCGGGTGCTTCACGCAATCCGCTTCCCTCCAAGGCGGTGACCTCGATTCTTAGAAAAAGAAACCGTGGCCCCACTTGACCGGAATTCCCTTCCAGAGAATAGTGGAGCCAGATTGCACACAGACCCTGCTAGTAGCCCCGTGGTTACTGGATGGCGCTTTGTGGACCCACCATGATGTATGTGCTTCATCCGAGCTGTCCATCCATTTTACCAGCTCATTTTGAGGCATAAGCCCAAAAATAAAGCACACCCAAATCTCAGGTGAACCACACCACCGAAATGAGTGAGATGATTGAACACTCACCATTAAAAACTTTTTAGGACCTACTGCAATGTTTATTTGCCATCCAATCTGTGGATTAAGTCACACAGGATGAAGGTAAAAAAATAAATATCATCGTCATCCAAATCTCTTGTGGCCCCTAAGAAGTTTTCAATGGTGTAAATTCAATCACCACCGTTTCCTGCAATGTTGTCCACCTGAGGTTTGGATTTGACTCTTTTTTGTCTCATGACCTAAAATGAGTCGCTACCTGCGTTGCCAATACGCAATCCGTAGAATAGTGGGCCCCACTTCTCAAGTTTGAAGCCACCGTGTAATAGGGAGCGGATTAGGTGAGACCCCGGATCCCCCGACGTGGGTGCGACCCCTGACTGTGGGGCCAGTGTGATGTATGTGACTACATCCACGCCGTCCATCCGTATTGAAAGTTCATTTTAAGTTATGATATAAAAAAATGAAGCACTTCCAAATCCCAGATGGGCCATAGTACAGGAAACAGTGTGATTGACCATTAAAAACTTCTTGTGAGCCACAAAAGCTTTGGATCAAGATGATATTTTTGTGGTCTCTTCATGTAGGTGTTTGTGACCTTATCAACAGGTTGGATGTCAAATAAACATTCCGGTGGAATCCATGAGGTTTTCAATGGTAGATATTCAATCATGATTGTTTTTGTGGTGTGCTCCACCTAAGGTTTTTGTCAGCTTGATTTTTGGTTCACTCCCTAAAATTCGATTTCAAAATGGTTGGACGGTGTGGATTTAATACACATACATCACTGTGAGCCCCACAGTCAGGGGTCCCACCCACCTCGGTGGATTCGGGGTCTCACCTAATCCCCTCCCCGTGCAGCGGGGCGGGAAAGCCTTGTGTAGGAAGTTCCTGTGCGCTGGAAACCAAGGTGGGGCTCAAAATGATTTTTTTGATAAATCCACTCCGTCCATCCGTTTTGGGAGCTCATTTTTGGACATTAGAACAAAAAGAAACCGGATCCAAGACTTAAGTGGGCCGAAAACGTGAGGATTGAACGTTCACAGTTGAAATGTTTGTGGAGCCACAGTAGTTTCAAATCAAGATAATATTTGTGTTTACAGGTCATCCCAGTAGTACTGACTTTATGAACGGTATGGATTTTATATAAACATCACTGTGGACCCAGGGAAGTTTCAACGGTAGTAATTTACCTACCAAACTTTTCCTTTAGTTAGGACCACTTGAGTCTTGGATCCGGTTCATTTTTGTGCTCATGTCCTAAAATGAGGTCCCAAAACGGATGGACGGAGTGGATTTATCAAAAAACATCATTGTGGGCCCCACCTTGGCTCCCAGTGCAGGAACTTCCTGCACAAGGCTTTTGCAGGAAATCCGCGCCCCCTGGTGTGATAATGGATTGGTCAAACGATTTTGATTGCTCGCGCAAATTTCTTCATCTTTAAGCATCCCATTCGAAGAAAGTAACTTTTCAGGGATTCGGGATCCTTAAGGAGGCCTCTTATTCGTCAAAGGTCTTAACAAGATTGGCGGGGCCCACGACGTGGACCGGTCCTTTTATAAAGGAAAGAAACTCCACACATAGTACTTGGCTAAAATCCAAGCCGCCTAAATAGTAGACCTGTGGATGGATTGGGACACGAAGATTCATGAGCCTAGGAACTCATGGAATGGTGGACATCTCGAATGAACTGTAGAAATGAAAAGTAGTTACTGGTTAACGGTCCAGATACGTAAAAAAAGAAAAACAAAAAAACAAAAAAACAAAAAAAACAAAAAAATCAGAGTCATGATATTCTAAACGATATGGTTCCGGGTACATGACCAATCTACGGCAGATCCAACCATCGGTGTGATTTGGCTTTAGGTCAAACCACAGTTACCGGATTGTGCTATATGAACGGCCCAAAATGCTATTAGTAGGTAGCATAATTCAAAGACTTGGAAACACGGCTGGACTGAACCACGAGTCTGGTAATCGCGCTTCTAGAAAACTCGATGGAGTCTTTACTTGACTCAATGTTTAATAATTAAACTAAAAATAATGATATAATATAAAGATTCTTCACTTCATTATATATATATATATATATATATATATATATATATATATATATATATATATATATATATATATATATATAAGAGGCACTCTCAAGTCCAACCGGTTGGACTATACCTCCGGTCCAACCAGCTTTGGAATTGAAAATTAATTAAGGTGATTTTTTAATGTTAGTTAATGCTAATAAATGGGAGGGAGAGAAGGGAAAGTGGTTTGCCCTCTTGGGTGGGCCCAATGTAGTGTTTATATGAAATCTGCCCCAACTATCACGTGAATCACCCTATGTTGAGGCAAGGCAAAAAAAACTCAGCCTCATGCGTGAGTTTGGTGGATCACACAGTTAGAAACAATATAGAAGGGCACTGCTCACCCTCCAAATGGTTTCCCTCTGTGTTGCTGATCTGAATCAGGGATGGACTAGTTTTTAGGCTGCAAGCCTAAGTTTTAGCTTTCCATTTAATGGTTGGAGTGGATTGCATATAATCATCATGGTGGCCCCGGGCCATATTAAAAACCAAGTCCGTCAAGTAAAAGCTAAATCTTTCCCAGCACTAGTGATAGTAAGTCTTATAGGTTAGACCACAAGCTATACTCCACCAATTTAGTGACTTCAAAAGAATTAAATGCATGTAAAATCCAGATCTTCCAATAGGTTGACCCCACCGGTGAATTGTTTACTATAGTGGTCAATCCTAGATACAAATTAAATGAGTCACACCATAGAAAAATCCTCAAACCACCGATTAATAGTGAATCATTAGTATGGTCCACTCAATGAGAGGATGATGCTAAATTTTCAAAAATGTGATTCTAATAATGGGGAAAACCTATTGAGGGGGTTGGATGTTGTGTACATATGAAAGCTTAGAGGTTATCAGCTGGTTGGGACATAACCTATTGTTCAGCACGCTTGGACGTGAAACATCCCCGTTAGAAATGGGGCTCGACTTGCTGAGTGGAGAACAAACTACCCCGTACCCGTTACCGTATAACTTGTCAAAACTCCGTGGGCCCCACCATGATGTTTGTGTTTTATCAACATCATTCATTCATTTTCTCGAGTCATATTAGGGCATGGACCAAAAAATGAGATAGAAACAAATTTCAGGTGGACCACCCACAGGAAGCAGCGGGGATTGATGCCCACCGTTGAAACCATCCTAAGGCCAACCATGATACTTCTTTGCCATCCAACCTGTTCATAAGGTCACAAAAACATGGAATAAGGGAAAACACATATTAGCTTGATCCAAAACTATTGTGGCCATAAAGAAGTTATCAACGATTGGCATTCAATTTCCGCTGTTTCTTGTGGTCTGGTCCACCCAAGATGTTTTTCTACCTCATGTTTGGTATCATTCCCTATGATGAGCTTCCAAATTGGATGGATGGAGTGGATCTTACATGCACGTCACAGTGAGCCTGTCAAATACAAGGGTGGGCGTCCCTTAAATTTCCAGTGTTTTCGGATTAGGTGCTACCACTGGAAAAATGCGGGCCCCACTCGTATTTCCTTATGTGACTCTTCTAATTTATTAAGCATAGATGAGGTAATTACTCACTGCTATTACCAAAGTGGTTGTACCGTCCAACCGGGTGGACTTGAGAGTTCCTCTATATATAAAATGGTTAGTTGTTCATCATAGGAGTCACCTCACAAAGTTTTGAAACTTCCGTTCATAATCCCTTTACATAATAGGTTCAGATGAACTCTCTCTCTCTCTCTCTCTCTCTCTCTCTCTCTCTCTCGTAATCAATCAATCAATCAATCAATCATATACGGTGTAATATTATCCGCAGCTCCTATGCAAGTTAGATGCTGGTTTTTAATAATTAGAAATGAGGCCATGATTTTGAGGAGCGGATTAGGAGCTCTGATTAGGTACTACACTCACCAGGACTCAGCTGGAGACGGATGGGTATGTGATAGGTCAGTATTGGTGGAAAGTGGTATGTGGGGCTCGCACCTCGATATTAGTGGAGTGCTGACCGAGGTACGGGCTCATGTATTGCTCTCCATCAATACTAACCCGCCACGTATCCGTCCAACTCAAACTACATCTTGGTGGGGGTAGTACCTAATCCGAGCTCGCGGATTAAGTGTTACCGAGATAACACCTCAACTGCCTGGATTTGTCAAAAGATAATGATAAATAAATAAATAATAATTAGAGTCACAATATTCTAAACAATATGATTTTGGGTACATGACCAATCTACGGCCGATCCAACCATTAGAGTGATTTGGCTGTAGGGCCCCACATGTATTCTATTGTCTAACCATAGTAATCTGATTGTGCTATATGAATGGCCCAAAATACTATTAGTTGGTAGCATAATTCAAAGTCTTGGAAACTCAACTGTACTAAACCACGAGTCTCGTAATCGTGCTACTAGAAAACTCAATGGAATCTTTACTTGACTCAATGTTCAACAATTAAACTAAAAATAATGATATACTATAAAGATTCTTCCCTTCATATATATATATATATATATATATATATATATATATATATATATATATATATAGTTAGCTGCTCATCATTGATTTCTGAGTCACCTCATAGAGTTTTGAAACTACTGTTAGTAATCCCCTTGCTAAATAGGTTTAGATGAACTCTCTCTCTCTTTTACTCTCTTAATCAATCAATCAATCAATCATATATGGTGTAATATGATCCACAGCTCCTATGCAAGTTGGATGCTAGTTTTCAATAATTAGAAATAAAGCCATGATTTTGAGGAGCGGATTGAGAGCTCAGATTAGCTACTACCCCCCCCCCCCCCCCCCCCCCCCCCCCCCCTCAGGATTCAGTTGGAGACGAACGGGTACATGACAGGTCGGTATTGTTGGAGAGCAATACGTGGGGCCCACACCTCGGTTTGCTAATGTAACGTGTCTGTTAGCACTGCACCAATACCGAAGTGCGGGCCCCCTGCTCTCTATCAATACCAACCTGCCATTTACCCGTTCGTCTCCAATTACGTTCTCTTGGGGGTTGTACGTAATCTGAGCTCGCAGATTAGGTGTTACTAGGATAACACCTCAACGGCCCGGATTTGTCAAATAATAATAATAATAATAATAAATAATAATCAGAGTCACAATATTCTAAACAATATGGTTTTGGGTACATGACCAATCTATGGATCCAACCATCGGTGTGATTTGGCCGTAGGGCCCCACATGTATTCTAAGGTCTAACCACAATTATCTGACATCAACGGTCCAAAATGTTATTAGTTGGTAGCATAATTCAAAAACTTGGAAACTGACTGGACTGAACGTAGAGACTGGTCAACGCTCTACTAGCGATCGATGAAGTCTTTACTTGACTCAATGCTCAATAATTAAAATATAAATAATGATGTACTATAAATATCCTTCACTTCATTATATGTATAAAATGGTTAGTTGTTCATCCCGGGTTAACTCCTAGCCACATCACCGAGTTTTGGATTATATAGTATAGAATGATCCATGGCTTTTATGCAAGTTAAATACTCGTTTTCAATTATTAGAAATAAGGTCATGATTTTGAGAAAAGATTAGGAGTTACTTGGGTGTTATCCTCACCGTTGGGACCCAACTTGATGAGTTTTTCATATATCCATGCCGTCCATACGTTTTACCATATCATTTTAGGACACGATCCCAAAAGGTAAGCTGATCCAAACCTCAAGTAGACTACAAAAATGAAAACAGTGGTGAATGACCATTAGAAGATTTTTGTGGACCAGAAAACTTTTAGAACAACCTGATTTTTATATTTTTCCCTTCATCCAAGGCTAGTTGACCTTATCAACGGGTTGGATGGAAAGCAAACACGAGGGATTACTGTGGGCCCTAGAAAGTTTTTAACGGTGGACGTTCAATCATCACTATTTCCTGTAGGGTGGTCCACCTGAGATTTGGATCTGCTTAATTTTTGGGAAAACAACCTAAATTGGGCTGGAGAAATGGATGGACAGCATGGATATACAGCAAATCATTAAGGTGGACCCCACGGTAAGGGTAATACCACCTGGGTAACACCTAATCCGCTCCTATGGTTTGGTATTCCAAACCAGGGGTGACAAGCTACACCATGTTGGCCGTAGCCCGCCCCTAGCTTTGGCCCTAGGGTGACCCTCGTCCACTAGCTAGGGCAGTCAATGGGTCAGGTCTGAGCCTGTCAAAATCAAAATTTTAACCGTAATAGTTTAAAATCCGCGCCAAAGCCAACCCCAAGCTCGGGCCATTGACAAACTTACTCGTAGTGTCCTGGGCTCTAATCGGGCTAAAAAAGCCTCATCCCTAGCTATAGTCCTGTAGGCTAAGCATAGGTCCAACTTAAAAATTAAAAAAAAAAAAAACAATTTGAACGGTCAAAGGTAATTATATAAATAAACATGGCCGACATCTAGCTAACTATCATCACATGCCAGGTGAATGGGAACATCTAACATATGTCTTTAAATTATCCATTAATTTTTTGTATAATATTGGCCTGCTCGATGGTTGGACAACTTATACATGTTAGGTCATTAATAATTGACTTGGCATAGGCTGGACCAGACACCAGGCATTAAGCCCTGGCCCTGGCCCTACAAGTGCTGCCTGCCCCACTGAATCCCCTAATCGAAACCATACGTCAATTGCCTTTCACAACCATTGTTGTACCCTGTTTCAGGCTGTATCCTGTTTTTTTTTACCGCTCGTGGACGAATCAAGCAAAAGCAGGACGTGTGTCAGCGGTGGACTGAGCTTTTACAACCGGTGAAATGCGGTCGAGTGTGGTTTTTCATTTAGGGAGTAGCAACTGAGCAATTTGCATCCAATACGAAATACCGCTGAGCTACCAGCGACAGAGCTGTATATGAACATGGCCAAGCGACGAGCGTCTCAGCTGGACATGGAACACGGTCGAGTGAGGTTTGAAGCCAGGGATAACAGCCAATGGGAATTGCAACGAATCCAAGCAACGAAGTGATAGTGATCCAGCTAAGTCTTCCAAGCAGCTACTTAGGTGTCAGTGGTAGAAAGCAAAGAAGTCTCTGGAAGGCTTGTAGTGGTGGAACGGTTGCTCTAACCGTCAAAACATGGAAAGAATAGTGGGTCCCACAAACAATTATCTAAATAGGTGATGAAATGGTGCCCAAGGCCTGACTTGGAATGCATCTAGAGAGTTCTTCACCACCAAGCGAGGCAATAAATAACATTTTGGAGTAACATAACAAAGGGTTCAGCACAAACCAAAAGAAATCAAATCTTTCAATTATCATGCTTCTTAGCATTTTGATATTTACATTCCTTATTGTTATCAGCATTCTTAATTTCTTTTTCATAATTCTTCTCTTTACATTCAGTAACATTAGCTGTGAATTTACTATTCGTAGCAATAGATCAGTAACGATAATCCAGTAGCTAATAATTTTAGCTGTTTCGAAGTCTATACCCATACACTGGACTTATTTTAATGAATCGTTCTATTCGGAAAGGTAATCTACAACACGTTCCACGCGATCGACTGTTAGTATCCCTTTTCTATTTTATTTAGTTATGTATTGAAAAGTCCTTTCATACGGATGGCATAGGAGTACCCATCATTGGAGGATGAACCCCCACCCTCTAAATATCGCCTGATCCTCATTAAACAACTGTGCAAGTGGCTGAATAGGTGATCGATCTATACAGATCTTGGTCACATATGGCTGATTATGGCATATCTTCCTATTTCGGTGCTTGGGGTCATTGTTGTTCCGTTTGAATCGAGCCGTACATTCGATTTTGGCACGCTCGCACACACATTACATGCATGATCGAAAAATTGAGGGTAACATCTTTTTGCATGCTTGGTGGGACAGGATTTCAAATAATTTTGGATCTTCTTCTACTTGGTTGCCATAAATATTCATTGTGTACCGGTTGTGTAAGAGAAACATTTTTTGCCACGCCCGGTGAGACCCTACTTTGGTTCACATATTGGTGTGATATTGTTTAAGTGACCGAAATATCGATCAGGCTTCAAAATATGTAAATGAAAATTCCGCATATTGCAGAACAAGAGAGAATTCTAGCCAAACTATTACTTGTTCAAGCTGCGCAAATTCGAAGTGAACGTGTAATTTTTAATAAATGGATGGCCAAATAAACCGAGAACATAAATCGGTTGAAGGTTTTGTTGTTGAAAGACCGCAAACAGCACGAGCAACACCTCACCCAAATGATCCAAATGTTGAGGGTGTACAGAATGCTCAGCCACTCGCTGAGTTCAGGTGACCAAAGGCCACGACCGAAGCATTAAAAGTGTTTTCACCTTTCTGGAAGCAAGATGTCACGCCATTAATCGATCAGAAGTTGACCTGTTGAATGTTTATGACGGCAAGCAATTTGGTTGGGAAACACTTGGGGGGCAGCCTTCCCAACATTTTTCTAGAAATCCATTATTCAAAGAAGGACAAAACCAAATAGAATAGGAACCACCACTAGTGCCTGAACTAAATCGTCTGGATAGCGACCAAATCATGCATCTCATCCAAGAAGTGGCTGGCCAGGTCCTTGGTTGTACCACTATTCCGATTTATCATAAGTCATATGTTGAATAGATCAATCGACAATCTCTATCACCATGACCGACTTTGATGTTTTCCGATCAAGACGGCTAAGCGCGACCGAGATGGCCGACTTCGATGTTTTCCGATCGAGATAGTTGATTTCGACTAAGATGTTTGAATTTGATGGTTTTTTTTTTTTTTTTTATCAAGATGGTCAATTTCGATCAAAATGGCCAACTTTGATATTTTTCGATGAAGACGGTCGATTGCGAAGAAGATAGTTGATTTCGATATTTACGACCGGGCAAGGTTCAAATTTTAAAATTATGTTTACGTCATTGTCGCCCATGGTGTTCGATTGTAATATGGTACTTACGCTTTCATCTGATTTTCAAGAAAAATCGTCTCAACATAATGAAATGGAAAGAGATGTAGAAGATCTCGACCAAGATGATCGATTTCGGCCAAGGTAGCCAAATTTGATGTTTTTTCAACTAGGATGGCTGGTTTCGACTAAGATGACTGACTTTGATGTTTTTCGACCAAGACGGTTAAATTTGATGTTTTCCTACTAGAATGTCGAATTTTTCTGTGCAAGTATCTATGAGCAACATGATCTAAAACACAATCAATGTTGCTTTCACCTTTTACCCAAACGTGAAGCGACATAAGGGGGCAATGTTGTACCTTGTTTTAGGCTGTATCCTATTTTCTGATCGCTCTTGGATGAATCAAGAAAAAGCAGGACACGTGTCATTATGTGTGTCTAAGCTAACAACGGCCGATTGAGGTTTTATAACTAGTGAAAGCCAACCGAGTGTGGTTTTTCATCTGAGTAGCGGTCGAGCGACGAGCGGCCTAGCTGTATATGGAACAAGGCCGAGCAACGAGCATCTCAACTAGACATGGAACATGGCTGAGTGAGGTTTGAAGCCAGGGACAACAGCCGATGGGATTTACGACAAAAGGGTAGCAATCGAGCTAAGTCTTCCAATAACTTCTTGGACAGGTGTCAGTAGGAGAAAGCAAAGAAGCCTCTAGAAGGCTTGTAGTGGTGGTACAATTGCTGCAACCGTCAAAACATGGGGGGAGTGGTGAGTCCCACAAACAATATTTGGATAGGTGGTAAGAGGGGTGGTAAGAGGAGTGGTGTCCAAGGCAGAACATGGGATGCATATAGAGAATTCTACACCACCAAGAAAGGCTATAAATAACAGAGTGCAGCAACAGAGCAAAGGATTCAGCACCAACCAAATCAAATCAAATCTTTCAATTATCTTTCAATTATCATGCTCTTTAGCATTTTTCTATTTATATTTCTTAGTGTAATCAGCATCCTTAATTTCTTTTTCGTAATTCTTCTCTTTATATTCTGTAGTATTAGTTGTGAATTTACTATTTGTAGCAATAGATCAGTAATGATAGTCTAGTAGCTGGTAATTTTAGTTGTATTCGATATCTATGCCCATACGCTAGACTTATTTTAATGAAGTGTTCTATTCAGAAAGGTGATCTGCAGTATATTCAATGTGACCGACTGTGAGTATCCATTTTCTATTTTATTTAGTTCTGTATTGAAAGGTTATTTCGTACGGAAGGTATAGGAGTAACCTATCATTGGAGGACGAACCCTACCTTCCAAATATCGCCTGATCCTTTTAAAAAACTGTGCAAGTGGCTGAATAGGTGACTAATCGTTACAAATCCTGGTCACATATGATCGATTACAATGTATTTACCTATCTTGGTGCTTGGGGTCATCGTTGTTTGGTTTGAATTGACCCGTACATTCGATTTTGGCACTCCCACACACACATTACATGCATGACTGAAAAATCGAGGGCAGCAACCATAGGCCTATAAACTTGCTGATTCAACTCCAAACTCGGCCAAATCAACTTGGAAAGATTTTGAGCCGAGTCACTGAAAAACTTGGTCCTGGCTTTGACTCAATCCTAAACTTGGCAAGACTCGTTGAGTCGAATGGACTACTAGGTCAGCTCCACATAGCTCAAAGTGACTCAAAGCGAGTTACCTAGTGAGCCCCACTTAATTATATTTGAAGACTGCTCCACGTTGTGAAACACCTGGCACAAAAAATCCGGCCAGTTTACTCAGCAGATGGACCACCCCTTGGGAATCAGTGGATGGCCGGTGGTCTGAGTCAACATACAAGTGTGGCGCATCTAGTGAGTGAATTATCCTTACTTTTGGAGGGTGATCTTCATGTGTGCTACTGGTGGCGATGGGCCGGGCCTCAGTTGGCCCTGGCATGGTCCTTTCCCTAATTGGGCTGAAAATTAAGGCCGTGGGTCCAGCCCGGTACAGAAAATGATTTAAATAATCAATGGTTTGAAATTAATCCAATCAAAGAGTTTTTTAGGACGTCCTTCATCTCCCACGGGTCCGATCTTACAAATGGTTTGGATTGTTGAAACATGACCCTGATCCATTGATCATCACATGAATAGTGAATGGGTGAACATGGTTTAAACAGTATATATGTTTATAGAGACGAATCCTATTGCGTAGGATTTGGGCTCATGAAAGAAAATGTAGCCCATCTAAGTAAACGACTAGGATTGGATTGACCCTAGCGAGTGGGATTTTTATAGCTTATTTGAGGGTGAGTGCAAACGGGCTCATAAATGACTCAAATCAGGCCTTTGGGCAGTGGGGGTCGAGCCCAGGCCCGTTTACCAAACAGGTTGGTCTTGAGCTGACCTTGACCTCACACCGAACCCGACCCATTACAACCCTTAACCACCAAGGCACCAACATTTTATAAAGGTTGCAGACACACGCTCAGGAATAAAGCATCCCAAGCAAACTACAAAGGCTTGCTTGAAGTTTTACCAAACTTACCTCATCCTGTCACCCACGTGTGAGAAATCCAAGTTGTTCATCAGGTGGGCCCTAATGCGTATGTAAACCGGATAAAAAAACAAGATGATCTAGTCATTAGGTGGACAACAGTATATGGAGAATCCTGATTGATATTAATTTTAGCCAAATGACTACACTTGCCTTATTTGTTGGGCCACCAAACAAAATCCTACGTCAAATATCAGAAGCAGATGGGAAATTTATGGGTCTTAAATCTAATTGGTTTGGGCCAGGTTGCACTCAAGATTGTCTAATCAGGGTCCATGAGCTAAATACCCATGCCCAACCTTAGGTCCAGCTCACTTCATAGTTGTGCTATGAAACTCTTGCCAATGTCCATTCTGTGGGCCTTTTGCATCAGCCCAAACTTGACGCAGGGAGAGCATGATTAGGCCAATCACAGTCTGCCTAATCAAATAAATACCTTGAGTCCACAAGGCCTCCGGGAATCCTCTACCGGACTTCCTTGAATCTATGAGGGAAAATAAGAAAAACAGGAAATAAATCCAAGTAAATTCGTAATAATAGATTGAATAAAAATTAACGTGACTACAATGCTTTAAATAAGAAACTAAACCCTAGTAGAAGTTTCAGACTTCAACTCAAACTAAAACACTTAAAAAATGCAACTTACTATAAATAGCAAACTTACTATTTATAGAAGTCTCTCAATTCTACTAGAACTCATGGTTTTCGGCCAAAAGTAGAAAGTTTTCAAACGGGCCCAACCACGTTGTTCTACTAATTATTCTAAGCCCTTTTCATGTTGGGCACAAATTCTAAAACCCTGCGGATCAAAAGTTATGGTCGAAATAAAACTTACTATAAATAGTAAAATTGAAATAAAACTAAGCTAATGACCGTCGATCTGGTCGAATCTCACGAAACTATCATGGGAAACCTAGCGTAGCGAAGTTGGGTAGCTAAAATAGCTCAAGCTACCCCAAAATCATATATTATATGTCCAGAAATGCATTTCGGATCGCGAGATACGACTGTTTTACGCTCCTGATGGTCTAGATCACTTCCGAACCCAACTGGTCTTTTTTTTGTCCATCTGGGCCATGAAATAATCGGTGACCCACTCTACATCAGTCTCCCCCACTTCGAAAGAACTCGACCCCGAGTTTTCATCCAGCTTTGGTTCATGATACTTGTATAGATCTGCCACGTTGAAAGTCCTCGAGATCTCCATGATCATCTGGAAGATCAACAACATAGGCATTGTCATTGATCTTGTGAACGATCGGTACCGATCCAATCTTCTTTTGCTTCAACTTGTTGTAGGTCCCGGCAGGAAATTTCTCTTTGCGTAGATGGACCATCACCTAATCACCTACTTCGAACACCTTGAAGTGCCAATGCTTATCGGCATCTTCCTTATACTTGTTATTTAAAACTTGTAACTTGTTTCAAATGTCCTCATGAATATCCATGATCCGGTCCACCATGTGATCAGCAGCAATACTCATACCCGAAATTTTGGGTAGTGGGACAAAATCAAGTGTGTGGGCATGGCACTCGCCTATAGACGATCTAGAATGGAGATATCCCTATCGAGCGGTTTACCTTGTTGTTAAATGAGAACTCCGATTGAGCCAGGGCCATGTCCTATTGTTTTGGCTTGTCTCCTGAAATACAACGGATGAGATTCCTAATGTGAGGTTCATGACCTTCGTCTACCCATCTGTCTGCGGATGGTAGGCACTACTGACTTGAAGTCGTGTGCCGAACGGATTCCACAAGACTCGCCAAAAGTGGCTAACAAACTTTGTGTCTCGGTCTGAAGTGATGGTTTTAGGAATTCCATGTAGCCGGACAGTCTCCCTAAAGAACAAAGTTGCCACGTGTATTGCATCAAACGTCTTCTTACAGGGAATGAAGTGTGTCATCTTGGAGAATCAGTCTACCACTACGAACACAGAATTCATGCCGCATTGTGTTTGTGAGAGACCCACTACGAAGTCCACGTATAAATCCTCCCAAGGGCTATCAAGCATGTGCAATGGAGTGCGGGGACTTGTATTATGAAATTGCCCCTTAGAGGTTTGGTAAATATGGTATTATTACACCGCTTTCCCCACATCACGAGCTAATTGTGGCCAGTAATACCGCTCCTCTACCAAAGCTCTAGTCTTATCTCGTCCAAGGTGACCACCAAGGCCACCACCATGTAGCTCAAGTATAATCTTGTCATAGAGAGAACTATTGGGGATGCACAATCGATTCCCCTTAAAGAGAAATATTTCTTGCATATGCAGGTCACCGGTGTGACCCTCTTGGCACCTCAACCATGCATCCTTGAAATCCTCATCCTCTGCACACAATTCCTTGAGGTAGTCGAATCCAACCACTTTATTGCTCAATGTGACCAACAGTGACACACGACGGCTAAGTGCGTCGGTCACCTTGTTCTGCTTCCCTGACTTGTGCTTTAGAAAATTTTTAGTAAAAATGCGATCCATCTTGCATGCACACGATTCACGTTAGTCTGACTATTAATAAATTTTAAAGCTTGATGGTCAGTGTAGAGAACAAATTCTCTCTGAATCAAATAGTGGCGCCAATGCCGTAGTGCCTGGATCACTGCATAAAACTCAAGCTCATACGTCGACCACTTCTTTCATGCGTCGCTGAGCTTCTCACTATAGTAGGCGACCGACCGACCTTCCTGAGAAAGGACTCCGCTGATACCGACATAGGAGGCATCATACTCTACCTCAAATAACTTATCGAAATTGGGAAGTACTATGACTAGCATTGTGGACAACTGATGCTTGATTTCAGCAAAGCTTTTATCTACCTCATCGGTCCACTAAAACGGTCCCTTCCTCATACAATCAGTGATTTGTGAGACAATGGTACTGAAATTCCTCACTAGTCGACGATAAAAGGTCGTCAACCCATGAAAACTTCGTACCTCATGAATGTTTGTCGGGGTGAGCCAATCCCAAATAGCCTGAACCTTCTCTTCATCCACTTAAATGCCTGTGGATGTCACAACGAACCTCAGGAATAATAGTCGATCGGTTAGGAAGCTACACTTCTTCAAGTTCAAATATAACTTATTTTTGGCTAACACATGTAGCACTTGCCTGAGATGGTTCATTTCTTCCGTCTCACTCTGAGTATAAATTAAGATATCATCGAAATATACCACTACAAACTGGCTGATGAACGGCTTCAACACTTGATTCATTAGGCGCATAAATAGACTTAGAGCGTTAGATAAACTGAAGGGCATAACGAGCCACTCATACAATCCTTGCTTGGTCTTGAAGGCCGTTTTCCATTCATCTCTCGACCTAATGCAAATCTGATGGTACCCGCTTCTCAGATCTAACTTGGAAAAATACCTTGGTACCCTCAAGCATATCGAGCATGTCATCTTGCCGCAGTATTAGAAACCAATATTTGATAGTTATTTTGTTAATTGTCCGGCTGTCGACACACATGCTTTAGCTCCCATTCTTCTTTGGAGTTAATAATGCTGGTACGACGCATGGACTCATGCTTTCTCAGAGGTGACCCTTATGGATCAGTTTCTCCACTTGCCCTTGAAGTATTTCGCACTCTTTCGGGCTCATCTAATAGTGTGGTCAGTTGGGTAAGCTCACCCCAAGGATAAGGTCAATATGATGTTGGATGTCTCTCATGGGAGGCAACCTATCTGGTAGGTCCCTAGGCCAGATACTTCTGTATTCATTCAACAACGGCTTAAGGCTGAGAGAGATATTGGAGGGTTCCGACTCCTCGCCCTTCACTACCACCGATTACACCTTACCGGTTTCTTTTGATTCCTCAATAAAATTCTGAATGGCCATGAGAGAATTCCCCTCCACTTTAGAAGCTTCAGAGTGTTTTTCCGGTGCCATAGGGCCCAACATCACCTTGTGACCATCTTTAATGAATACATATACGTTATCGCGTCCACGGTGGGTCGCATCTCAATCTGATTGCCATGGCCGTCCAAGCAACATATGACAGGCCTCCATGTCAACCACATCACAGAGGACTTCATCTTTGTAACTTTTACTATATAAAATGAGACAATGCATTGTTCAGTTACCTTGGTCTAGTTCACCTTCTTAATCCACCCGATCGAGTAAGGTGTAAGATGCTTTGTCGTGGGAAGTTGCAACTTGTTCATCATCACCTTCGAGAAAATGTTCTCGCTACTGCTACTGTCTATGATAACATCACAGACTTTTTCGTTCATGGTGCATCACGTGCGGAAGATGTTGTGCTACTGTAGGTGCACCTCCTTCCTTGGAGTCTATAGGAGTTGTCGCACGACTAAGGACTCACCATGGTCCTCAGTAATCAATCCTGAATCTTCAGTGTCCTCCTCATCTCCCTGTTCTAACCCATTAAACTCGAGATATTCACCCTCTACATCTCTTTCAGCGCCCCCTTCATTGATGGCCAAATTAGCCGTGGGGCATTGGGGGCAAGAGTTCAACAAGTGGTCTGGTTAGCTACATCTGAAGCAATTATTCGGCCTTGGGTGCGAAGACGGGTTTGCAGTCCGACTTGGGCCCACTAATGTAAGAGCTATTTGTTGGGGCCTAAGAGGATCGCTCCCCATGCTTCGGTTTATGGTCGCAGGGGCCTGAGAATGACCCTCAACTGACTCCTTTCCCTTGGATGACACCTTGTCTTATATAGGACCCGTTATGGTGGCCCGTGTTAGCGGAAAAGTATGGACGGGTGTTGAGCTCTGAATTGTGCATATTCTAACCCCATTTCATCACTCATATTGCATGTTTTGCATGTTTAAAGCACCTATCTAATGCATGTTTTGTGATTATAGGAATGAGAGAGACACTTCACTTAATTGATGACTAAAGACCACCTTAGAAGCCATTTGAAGAAGAAGGAAGATGAGCCAAGAAATGGAGAAGAAGCAAAGATAAAAGAGAATGAAGAAAGAAAGGAAAAGGAACCAGAAAAATAGGTTTGACCAGTCCTGACCGGTCAGCCATGTGGCAGCCTTCCTTTTGAGTTCATTGGACCAAGGCTCAGGTCAGTCTGACCGGTCGGCCAACCAGCTCCGATCAGTCAGCCATGTGTAAAAAAACAGGAAAATTCTGTTTTCCAGCAGCTTCTCTTTGAAGCTCCGAAAAATCATGCACTGCGTAAGTGTTGCGCAGATTCTAGAAGTTTCTGAGTCGGTGGAGCTTCAATACTATAAAAGGACCTAGGGCTCATTCCTAAGGCATCATAGAAGGCTTGGGAAGTCGTGGGAAGTGAAGAGGATCGCTGTGGAGCATTTGCAACTCTTCCGAATCGGGTTTTTCTATATTTTGTAGTTGTTTTCTTTTGAGTTTTAGTTTAACCTGTTGATGGTTGGTTAAACCTCTTAGCTAGGGCTAAGAGGTGAAGCTTATAATCATTTCTAATGTTTAATTCGAATTAGTTTAAGTATTTTTGGTTTAACGAAGAACACTTCTAGTTCAAGTTTGAAATAAAGTTAATATTTTTAGTTAATTTTCAATTTCTTATGATTTCTCTTACATGGGATGTTTGATTCCTAAGATTGCATAATGGGGTTTTAATTGATAGGATTTTGGGTTGTAGAGATCTTAGATCCATCATGATATGTTGGATGCTAGAGGATCTTATAAACTAAGTTTCCTAAGAGCTTATCTAGAACTAAATTAGAATGAGTTCTTATCTTTTAATTTGATCTGAGATAGATGTTTATTTATTTATTTTGGTTCAATAGAAGTTCAATTCATGCTTTTAAATCAAGTCTAGTGACAAGATTTGAGTAAGAATCATGAATGTGATCTTGCTTGTTTTGTGAAGGATTGGGCTGTGTGATTTGATACGCCTAATGCCTTAGTCGATTATGAGAGAACCATATCAGTAGATGATCTATCTATGTTAGATATATTATGATGATTTGATTGCTCTATATTCCAATTGGATAGGGATAGAACTTCGATTCCAATTGAGTTATTGGCTTGAATGGTTTGAATTGACATTGTGAATGATTATAAGTGGATCCTTGGCGCTCTAGTTTGTATTTTCTTGATTTAATAAATAGTTTTATGTTCTTAATTTCCATTCATTAATACAAATCTGAATTTATCCCATCCTAGTTATAATATTTGGAATTGTTACGACAATCCCTGAGGATCGACCTCGCTCTTACCGAGAATTATTACTACATCGCAGCCTTGCACTTGCGGAAAGCGAACAAGTTTTTGACGCCGTTGCCGAGGATTAGGTTAACGGTTTTGAATTTTTGTAATTAGGGTATAGTTAGGTTAGATAGGTTAGGTTAGGATCTATTGCTTTAGTAGGTTCTTATCTGAATTTTTCTACTAACGGATTTTGTTTGTTTTATAGGATTTTTCTATAACATAGTTCTTCCATCCGGTAACATCATTCTAACTTTAGACTCATTTAATTTTTAGTTTTTGTTTTATTTTTAGAACTTTAGATTTAGTTAGTTTTTATATGTTTTATGCCCCATTGGGAGAGTGATCATACATTGCGACTTCTAAGTGAGGGAGGTTTAGTTGGATGATTAATCAATCACAGACGAGTTAGAAACGTCTAGGAAATCCTGAATCGTCTGAAATTATGGCCAAAACTGGACCCATAATGTTGAAAACATTGAGCATGACGTACCACTAACTAGGACAAAATTTAATGAGAATGAGGAACGCTATGTTCCTCCTGTTAAAACATTGTGAGATTATCTACAATTGGAGAGAACAACCACATTTTCCTCCATTGTCTTTCCACTTAATGCAGAAAACGTGGATCTTACACTTTGAACTATCAAGTTACTTCCAAAATTCTATGGACTTAATTCTGAAAGTCCATATGCACACCTAAGTGAATTTCAGGAGATATTCAACACCTTTCAATTTAATGATGTCTCCCAAGATGTAATCAAACTGAAAATTTTCCCATTCTCTCTAAAAGACATAGCCAAATCATGGCTCCAATCTCTTAAACCTAGAAGCATCGGGACATGGGCTAAGATGACCTGGGAGTTCCTTAAAAAGTACTTTTCAGTTCATAAAACCAATGCACTAAGGCGGACCATCATGAATTTATCTAAAAAATTAAATGAAACATTTTTTCAATATTGGGAGAGGTTCAATGATATTTTATTAGAGTTCCCACACCATGGTTATGAAAAGTGGTGCTTGGTTGACTTCTTCCATGACGGATTAAGTTCAAACACGCGCCAATTTGTCCAAATGATGTGTAATGGTGAGTTTTTGAACAAAGCGCCCAATGATGCTTGGGATTACTTTGATATGCTAGCTGAGAATGCCCAATCTTGGGACATCTCCACTCCGACTAGTAATCCCAAGTCAGCTCCAAGAGAGAAAGGATTACATGTATTAAATGGGGAGGATGATTTAAATACAAAGGTGGCGGGTCTCACAAAGACGGTTGATGCCATAGAATTGAGGAGTGTTAACATGATAACCATCGGTGAGACCATTGAGAGTGTATGTGATATTTGTGAGAGTGATGTTCACTTAATAAAGGATTTCCCAACAATCCCTATGTTTCAAGATATCTTGTAAACTCAATTGAACGCTACAAATGCTTACCAACACTCCTTTAGTGGACAAAATTCTAAATTGAATAGTCCTGATTGGCGGTGTTAACCAAACCTTCATGGGAGGAATGAACCAATGGAAAATACAAACAATGTTTCCCAAGAGCCTCCTCAAAAGAGCACTTTTGAGGATACATTGAATGCATTCATGATTGGACAAACTCAGATAAATCAGTCCAACATGCAAGCCATGAATGAACTTAAAATCTAGGATGAAAGAATTGAAACTCACATAGGAGTTAGGGAGCAAGGGACTGTTTTGACCCAACCTCATGTCAACCCTAAGGAACAACCTGAATTAAACTCCAATTCTTCAACCCATCCTTATGTAGAACATGTTCAAGCCATCACCACTCTTAGAAGTGGTAAAATAATTGAAAATTTTAAACCGATGAAGGCCGTAAAGCCTAATGATCTGGTTGATTCTAAGAGTGATGGTGAATCGAGCAATGTTCCATAAGATAAAGAACTGGAGCATGTGTATAAACCTGTGGCCCCATTCCTCCATCGTCTTGTCTCAACCAAAAGGCCAAGTGAAAATCAGGACATCCTAAAAGTCTTCCAACAAGTTAAAATCAACATTCCTTTTTTTTTATGCAATTAAGCAAATTCCTTCATACGCCAAATTTCTAAAGGATTGATGTGCCGTAAAGCGTAAGCAAAACATGTATAAGAAGGCAGTTTTTATAGAACAAGTGAGTGTCATCATACAACAAAACACTCCATCCAAATTCAAAGATCTCGGAAGCCCTACAATCTCTTGCATGATAGGTAACTTCCGAATCAATAGAGCACTTCTCGATCTAGGGACTAGTGTTAACTTGATTCCCTACTCGGTATATGAGCAACTTGGGCTTGGTGAATTAAAACCCACCAAAATAACCTTATAACTTGTGGATCGCTTCGTTAGAATACCGAGAGGAGTAATTGAGGATGTGTTAGTTCAAATCGATAAGTTCTACTACCCGATAGACTTTATTATTTTGGATACACAAGCAATTACAATGTATGCACTCAAGTTCCTGTCATTCTAGGCCGACCATTCCTAGCAACCGCCAATGCTATAATTAATTGTAGAATGGAGTCATGAAATATCATTTGGAAATAATATGCATAAACAAGAAGGGGATGAGGATGAGGATGAAGATGAGATCCACATGATTAACTTCATAGATACAATTGTGGATGATGATAAGCCGCCCTCAACTAAATTTTCTAAAAGCTTGGAAGTTTACTTAGCTCACTCCAAGGATGAAATAATTTTAGATATTGATGAGGCCTTGGAAGAGCCAAACTTTGAAAATCTAATTGACAAGACACCAATGGCTAATTTAAACAATTTTTTTATACAGGATTTGATGGATTGGTGCTTGATTTGCCTATGGAGAGGCCAATTTCTGAATGTGTAGTGGTTGATGACTTAATCCAAACTTACAGAAGTGACCAAGAAGGTCGAAGTTTCCTACACTCTAGAAGAGTGTTTGACATATTTTGAGGATTAAGATGTCTTATGATCTGTAACATTGTTAATGCCTTATGGAAAACTTTACCGTGCCCAAAAATACTCCTACGGAGTATAAAACTGAATTAATAGTGGAAGCACCGGTAAAATCTGATTTTGTGGAGACCATACCAATTTATGAAGAAGAATTTCAAGTCTTCACATCTCTTTGGTTTGTTCAAACCGAAGAGCACCATCTCTGGGATGATCCTTATTTGAATAATTTTTTTCCAGATAAGTTTAAAAGGAGAGTCTATTGAACCATGGATATTACATATTCTAACCCATTTTCATCATCCACATTATCATGATTTTCATGTTTAATGACTAATCTAATACATACTTTTGCGAATGTAGGAATGAGAGAGAGACCTTGCGATTTTGATGTTAAAAGTACCTTCCTAAACATCATTGAAGACTAAGGAAGAAAGGCTAAAGAGAGGAAGGAGAGTAAGAGAAGGAGTAAGAGAAAAGAGAAGA
>PVNU02000396.1:0-16960 GCA_003013855.2 Liriodendron chinense | reverse complement strand
TCGAGAGTTTCTTAAGAAAAAATTCTACGAAAAATGGGACTATTGCAAAAAAGCTATAGTTTCTGTGAAAACTGAGGTTTTTGCTTAAATATAAAGCCTTTCTTAAGAAAAAAAAAAGTGCGGTTTGTTAAAACTTATAATTTTTATGAGAAAATGAGAGTTTTCTATAAATAAAAAAAAAGTGAGTTCTTTTCAAAAAAATAAGTTGTTTTTCAAAAATGATAGTTTGGTAAAAAAAAAAAAACCTGGGTTATTTTGTAAAATGTCGGTTTTTTTTAAGTATAAAAGTTTTGTTAAGGGAAATGTGAGTTTTCTAAACGAAATATAGTTTCTGTAAAAAATACAAGTATTATTAAAAGGTTTGAGTTTCCGATAAAAATGGCGATTTTTCAGAAAATTAATACCTTTCCCTGGAAATAAATGTCAGTTTTCCGAAAAAATATTGTTAGATCAAAAACAAAGAGAAAGTTTTGGTGAATAAAAAAGAGTTTTATGTGAACAATGACGAATTTTTGAAAATATAGAGCTTCTCTTAAGACAAACGTCAGATTTGTGAAAATTTAAAGTTTCTCTAAAAGAACGAGAGTTTTCTTTTAAAAAAAAAATTCTACGAAAAATGGGAGGAGTATTGTAAAAAAGTTATAGTTTCTTTGAAAACCGAGGTTTTTCTTCAAATAGAATGCCTTTCTTAAGAAAAAATGTGTGGTTTGTTCAAACTTATAATTTTGATGAGAAAACGAGAGTTTTCCAAAAAAAAAGGGAGTTCTTTTTAAGAAAAAATAAGATTTTTAAGAAATGATAGCTTTGTGTAAAAAAAAAAAAAAAAAAACCTGCGTTATTTTGTAAAATGTCGCTTTCTTGAAAGTATAAAAGTTTTGTTAAGGAAAATGTGAGTTTTCTAAAGGAAATATAGTTTTTGGGAAAAATACAAGCATTGTTTAAAAGTTTGAGTTTCCATTAAAAACGACGATTTTTTGGAAGATTAATGCCTTTGCTCGGAAAAAAAAATGTGAGTTCTCCAAAGAATATTGTTTGAGAAGTGATAGTTTTGTAAAAAAAAAAAAAACCTGGTTTATTTTGTAAAATGTTGGTTTTTTTAAAGTAAAAAAGTTTTGTTCAGGAAAATGTGAGTTTTCTAAAAGAAATATAGTTTCTACGAAAAATACAAGTATTATTAAAAGGTTTGAGTTTTCGTTAAAACGACGATTTTTTGGAAAATTAATGCCTTTCCCCGGAAATAAATGTCAGTTTTCTGAAAAAATATTGTTAGAGCACAAACAAAGAGAAAGTTTTGGGGAATAAAAATGAGTTTTGTGGGAACAATGACGAATTTTTGAAAATATAGAGCTTCTCTTAAGACAAACGTCAGATTTGTGAAAATTTAAAGTTTCTTTGAAAAAACGAGAGTTTTCTTTTTTAAAAAAATTCTACCAAAAATGGGATGAGTATTGTAAAAAAGTTATAGTTTCTGTGAAAATCGAGGTTTTTCTTTAAATAGAATGCCTTTCTTAAGAAAAAAATGTGCGGTTTGTTAAAACTTATAATTTTGATGAGAAAACGAGAGTTTTCCAAAAAAAAGAGAGTTCTTTTAAAAAAAAAGTAGGTTTTTTTCTAACAATGATAGTTTTCTAAATAAGAAATTTAAAAAAACCTAGGTTAGTTTGTAAAATGTCGGTTTCTTGAAAGTATAAAAGTTTTGTTTAGGAAAATGGAGGTTTCTAAAGAAAATATAGTTTTTGGGAAAAATACAAGTATTGTTAAAAACTTTGAGTTTCCATTAAAAACGACGATTTTTTGGAAGATTAATGCCTTTGCTCCGAAAAAAATGTGAGTTTTCCAAAGACTCTTGTTTGAGAAAAGGCAAATAGAAAGTTTTGGAGAATGAAAAAGTGTTTTGTGCGAACAATGACGAATTTTTCAATATATAGAGCTTCTGTTAAGACAAACGAGAGATTTGTGAAAGTTTAAAACTTCTCGAAAAAATCGAGAGTTTTCTTAAGAAAAAAATTCTACGAAAAATGGGACTATTGCAAAAAAGCTATAGTTTCTGTGAAAACTGAGGTTTTTGCTTAAATATAAAGCCTTTCTTAAGAAAAAAAAAAGTGCGGTTTGTTAAAACTTATAATTTTTATGAGAAAATGAGAGTTTTCTATAAAAGAAAAAAAAGTGAGTTCTTTTAAAAAAAATAAGTTGTTTTTGAAAAATGTGAAATTGCGGTTTTACCGCTTGTAGAGATACTCGGAGATATGTCTAAGGACCTAGAGGGGGTGATATGGACCTTTTTCAAATTCTTTTCGCCTACTTATGCAATTCAATAAAATAAGCTTTGTAAGCAAGAACACCTCGGTTTCCAAGCCTTGGTGGGTCCAATCAAAAGACTAGCAAGAGGATAAGCAATAAACAACCCTAGTCTAAGCATGCATAGGAAGTAAATGATACAACTAATCAAGCTCCTAACCTATGCATCTTGTGTAGACTTATGAGAGTGGATCAATGAGCTCAAGTCTACACAAGTAGTGAAGGTACATCTTGTGTGGGGATGCCTATTAAGTGCCTAGCATGCATTCCTATCAATCATTCATAATTAAGCAATTAAACTAGCAATGCAAAGATAGAATGTGCTCAAGAACAATCACAAACACAAGGATGTATAGTGGTTCGACTACGTGTCTACTCCACTCCCAGGTTCAAGTACTCAACCCCTTTGAGCACACCGGCATTCACTATCAGAGGTTTTAAATGAGGTTCACCTCTCAACCTTTACACGGAGGTTTTATCGGTTCACCTCTCAACCGTATCCGGAGTTTTAGACATAGGCTAACTCTTAACCTTATCGCACGTTTACTCCCGTGTCGGAGGCTCCCCCTTGGAGACTTAGTTTAGGCCCGGCTGACGGGCCAAGGAACGGCTAACGTCCCTAAGGCGAGTTGACAAACAAACTCTAAAATGGACTCTCAAATAAGACAACCTACTTGTCGGATGAGCCCCTTGTTTAGCGCCGTATTGGGTTGCTTGATCTTTGCTCTCCCGTGCTTCAATCAGCTTCCCTTTGCTCCCTCGATCGTGCCGCCGTTGCGTTGCCAATGCCTCAGCCACATTCGATCAAACACCTTGCATGCGATGCCTTGAAAAGCCCAAGGTGCTAGGAGGATGGGTGAATCTCATACATGGGATGTGTAGGTTGTTCCAACTAGGAGATTCACCTAGAGAGTCTTCTAGAGGTCTTGGACAAAGGATATACCTATGTGGAATAGTGTCACACCTCTAGATTTGAGAGAGAAATCAAGTCATCTCTTGATAGCATTTGAATGCCCATACTTGTGTTTGAAACACAAGGGATATGACTTGAAAACCTCCTCTTTGAGGCCCCAAATGATGTACAAGATGAGTATGGAATGGGCTCTCAAAAACTTCTCTCCCTTTGCCCAAGAGTGGAGCTCCAAATATATAGAAAAAGGGCTCCAACGGTCATAAAACGGGCAGAAAACGGTCATAAACGACCTGACTCGACCGGTCATGACCGGTCGGACCCCCCTGCTGGAGAACATCAAGAGTATAGGCCAAGAATATGGGCCGACCGGTCATGACCGGTCGGACCCCCTTACTATATAGCCCAAAACTCATAAGGCCGACCGGTCATGACCGGTCGGCGTACCTTGCTGGACACAAGAGACCTCCAGGCCGACTGGTCATGACCGGTCGGCCACACCTGCTGGCCATATTGATGTGTAAAAGGGGCCGACCGGTCATGACCGGTCGGCTGGCCATTGCAAAAAGCAGCAAGGCTGCTGGCCGACCGGTCATGACCGGTCGGACCAGCCTGGTTCCCCCTATATATGCTGAATCTTCGCATGTTTCAGCCAATTCACTTTGGCCAAGGTTTGGGTGTTCAAATGGGACACCTAGTGTAACGCCCCCAAAATTCGACACTCGAGTATATAACTCAAATTTCGAAATCAAGGGTGTTATGAATGAATCCTTCACAATCACAACTGAAACTTTTATCCTTTCCATTCACAAGGTACCAAATATATGGAATAAAAATAAACCAACTTTGAAAATTAAACTAAAATCAACGAGTCTATGAAATTGTTCCAAACTGTCTAAACTAATGGCCGTCTAATGGACCTTATTACATCAATGCTTTCAAACCAAAAATCAAATAACTAATTCAAATAAAAATCTTCTAGAGTATTTCCTCATCTGGAACCGCTTCTTCAAAGTCCTCTAAATCATCACCTGTCACTACGGTTAATCGCATAACACTGCGTCAGCTATAAAAGCCGGTGAGCATTCTCATATAGTTTAGCACATGTAATTCGACATAGAAAATCACTTAACCATTAAAGTACAAATCACTACAATTCCAACAGTAATTTCATCCAATCAAAATCCTTTAAACATGCACGTGATGCATGGAATGCAAGTATGCTTCAACAATCTCAGTACGGTTATCAGTAGAACATCCAGGGCCAGTTTATAGTCGGGCCTACACTTTCACAATTACAGAGTTGGTCTCTTGTACACACCAGGGAACTCACCCAACCTGCCAAAATCATCTGATATCCACCGGGTACGCTAGTATGGTATCTTGCACACACCAGGGAGCTCAACCAACCCGTCCACAATCGATGGACTATCAGAAGGGTATATTGCACACACAGGGCGCTCAACCAGGGACTGTTGCACACACTTGGGCGCTCACCCAAACAATCATCAATGGGCCTATTGCACACACCAGGGTGCTCATCCTACGGTAATAACTGGAGTTCTCAAATCGTGCTATGCATGAACCAAATCAACACTCCATAACATCTTTCCAAGATAATTCAAAAATAAGCTCACACATGTACAACCTTAATGGGTATCAAATTCATATGATTTATCAAAATCACTGTAAAACCAACCCTTTAAAATCCAACCTTCAAATAGAATGTAATATAACAAAATTTCAGCCCATCAAGGCACCAATTACAATCACGCAAATCCATAAATTCATGAAACTATATAAATTTCCAACAATTGTTTAAAACAAAACCAAAGAAAGATTTCAACTTTCACATGACGATTAACCAATCTACAATATAATATAAAATAAAATAAAAACAATTTCAAATAAAAGGAAATTTTGAATATAATGGAAAAACGATATGAGATAAACTCACAGTTTCAATCTTTCTTTCTTCTTTCTTTCTTCTTTCCTTCTTCTTTCTTCTTCTTCTTCTTCTTCTTTCTTCTTCTTCTCTCCTTGCTGCTGGGATATTGCCCCAGAAATCTCTCTCTCTCTCTCTCTCCAAAGCCTCCCTCTCTCTCTACTCGTACTCACTCTCTCTCTCTTTCTCTTTCTCTTTCTCTCTCTACCCGCTCTTCTCTCTCTCTACGTTTCTCTTCTAGGAAACGACACCTAGGGGGGTCTTATACACCACCCAAGATGAGATTGGACGGTCTAAGATGGGCTTGAATGGCCTGAGTTCGCGGTACTACAACCGGACCGAAGGTGGTAGAGTTTGAGTTGGAGAAGGCTTCCGTTTTCGTTTCTTGTAGACAAAACCCCAAGTGAGACGTTGGAAACCTAGGTGGGGTCCACACGAACCCCTGGAAGAAGTTTGGTCCGCCCATGCAGAGCAACGGACCGGATCTTGGGATCTTTTGGTTTGGACGGTGATTTGGAAAAGCCTGGATTGGCGATCGTTATGAAAGAAACTCAAGGGGACCCCATACGTGGGTTAAAGGAAAAGAATGGGCGGTTCAGATCTTAGATGTGGGGCCCACACACGGACGGAGTGGATGGTGCGGACGGACAGCGTCCGTTCGTTGTTGCAGCGTCCAGCGAAGAAGACGCTCGGTCTTCTTGAATACGGGGTCAACGCACGTTGACCGAGAGGATGACGTGCACGTTGTGCACGTGGGTTCCACCGTGATGTATGTGACAAATCTACTCCGCTCATTAGTTAGGCCAGGGAGTTTTAAGGCATGACACAAAAAATGAGGTAGATCCGAGTCTTGGGTGGGCCACACTTCACAAAATTGTGTGGGTAATAACCAACGTGAAAATCCAAATCTACGTTTCCTGTTCTTTCCAATAACATAATATGAATAATTCCAAGTTTACCCTTTTATTTGGTTTTGACTTTAACCGTCCATAGCAATCTCGTTTACCATCAGTTTTAGGTGAAACTTCACCAAGGCCTGTCATTTTTCGCGTTCTTTCTACGGGTTAATTTTGGGCCTTGATCTCTTACAGATAACCAAGATGCACTTTTAGTGGTCCATTACACTAGGTGATCCAAAGTGACATTTATACATATCTAATAGAAAATTTAACCGGTAGTCTTGGTATATATCCTATGATCTTCGAAATGATCGGTTCGGTTTGTTATTTGGGTGGCCCAATCAGCGGATACGAATTCGATAGATGGTTATATGAAGGGCCATTTTTTTTCTAATTAGATGTTTATGTTCTTAAACACAAGTATGACTTATTGTACGGTCAGTTTCTCAAACTGATATTCCTAATATGGTCTTTGGGTGGCCTATTGGTGAGACCTATACACCGTTAGACTTTAATGACTTGTCTACTCATGAAATTTCATCAGATCATAGTTTTGACGGTAGGTTAAGCATGTCAATGTATGATAAACAAGATGAACGGATCAGAATGTTAAATTGATTTGTGTATGAGCAGCTATGGGGATCAAGGGTTTAGTTTACCATGATCGGCTTGTCCAAATTTGAAGTGTACGGTCAGATACCTTTACCTAGTGATGAATAATTAATTGAACAGTTGGTTTTGATAAATAAGTGTAATTGATGGTTCATCTTGGAAATCAACGGTTAATGGATTTATACATGTATATGCTTGAACTAACGTAGTGTACATACTCATGTACGTATCTACACGCACCCCAAAATCCCGGGTCATTACATTCTACCCTCCTTAAAGGAATTTCGTCCCGAAATTCAAAAACTTCCACGATGTATAGAGATGATAGTATGCATAATTCATCATATGAACTCGGGTTCTGAAAATCTACCCCCCTAAAAGAATCTCGTCCTTGAGATTAGAGTACATATGTATCAATCTTCAATTATCATAAGCCACAAAGGGAGAATCATACAACCAACAAAATTTATTTTAGTACTCCTCAAAATATCGGATCATCCAAATATCCACACATGATTTAATATTTCATTAATAATAATTTAATTATCCACTCTTTGATCTAGGTCCCTTATGTCTCTCCATATGTTTGTTTGATGGAGGTTTTGCAAGAAAATCGGGTGGCTGGACAGGCAGTTACTTTAAAATTTATTTCTTCCAAACCATACATCCAATCGATCTAAAATTTGGAACAGATGTTACTGACTTCAAGATGTATCATCAGAAAAATTTTCAGCTCAAAATACCTAATAATTCTTAGATTTTCTCCCTGATAAAGGTAGTAATATGTTGCTGTCCAGCAGCAGATTTCACGTTTCTCAATCTACTTCTAGAATATTTAGAATTTTTTTACAATTCCGTTTGTTCTTAAATTTTACAGGGATATCAATGGGTATGTTTCTGACCTCCAAGAAAATTTTGAAAATTTTTAGACTTGTATTTTGTCATAGGTAATCATAGGTATGAATTTGGTCCATAATTTTAGTCCTACAAGTGAAAATTAAGGAAAAATTCAAAAATATCGATTTCTGGTCAATCCACTTGTTGTGATTTCGTGGGAATGTCCTTATAACCCTAAGAAAGATCACAGAGGTTTAAAATTTTTAATTTCGATTACTTATGATTTAGCAAAACGCTTATTAAGGTGGGGATTCACTTCTCATGGTACCTAGGTACATGTATCTAAGTTCAATGGCTATCCTAAAAGTATTTGGGAGCCTATGTTTAGAGTTTCTACATTCATGAAGCTACTATATATCCTAAAACTTTAGTGGACTATTTCCCAAGGCACAGTTTATCTCATTCCTACTCTCTGATACCAACTGTAACGCCCCCAAAATTCGACACTCGAGTATATAACTCAAATTTCGAAATCAAGGGTGTTATGAATGAATCCTTCACAATCACAACTGAAACTTTTATCCTTTCCATTCACAAGGTACCAAATATATGGAATAAAAATAAACCAACTTTGAAAATTAAACTAAAATCAACGAGTCTATGAAATTGTTCCAAACTGTCTAAACTAATGGCCGTCTAATGGACCTTATTACATCAATGCTTTCAAACCAAAAATCAAATAACTAATTCAAATAAAAATCTTCTAGAGTATTTCCTCATCTGGAACCGCTTCTTCAAAGTCCTCTAAATCATCACCTGTCACTACGGTTAATCGCATAACACTGCGTCAGCTATAAAAGCCGGTGAGCATTCTCATATAGTTTAGCACATGTAATTCGACATAGAAAATCACTTAACCATTAAAGTACAAATCACTACAATTCCAACAGTATTTCATCAATCAAAACTCTCTTAAACATGCACGTGATGCATGGATGCAAGTATGCTTCAACAATCTCAGTACGGTTATCAGTAGAACATCCAGGGCCAGTTTATAGTCGGGCCTACACTTTCACAATTACAGAGTTGGTCTCTTGTACACACCAGGGAACTCACCCAACCTGCCAAAATCATCTGATATCCACCGGGTACGCTAGTATGGTATCTTGCACACACCAGGGAGCTCAACCAACCCGTCCACAATCGATGGACTATCAGAAGGGTATATTGCACACACAGGGCGCTCAACCAGGGACTGTTGCACACACTTGGGCGCTCACCCAAACAATCATCAATGGGCCTATTGCACACACCAGGGTGCTCACCCTACGGTAATAACTGGAGTTCTCAAATCGTGCTATGCATGAACCAAATCAACACTCCATAACATCTTTCCAAGATAATTCAAAAATAAGCTCACACATGTACAACCTTAATGGGTATCAAATTCATATGATTTATCAAAATCACTGTAAAACCAACCCTTTAAAATCCAACTTCAAATAGAATGTAATATAACAAAATTTCAGCCCATCAAGGCACCAATTACAATCACGCAAATCCATAAATTCATGAAACTATATAAATTTCCAACAATTGTTTAAAACAAAACCAAAGAAAGATTTCAACTTTCACATGACGATTAACCAATCTACAATATAATATAAAATAAAATAAAAACAATTTCAAATAAAAGGAAATTTTGAATACAATGGAAAAACGATATGAGATAAACTCACAGTTTCAATCTTTCTTTCTTCTTTCTTTCTTCTTTCCTTCTTCTTTCTTCTTCTTCTTCTTCTTCTTTCTTCTTCTTCTCTCCTTGCTGCTGGGATATTGCCCCAGAAATCTCTCTCTCTCTCTCTCTCTACAAAGCCTCCCTCTCTCTCTACTCGTACTCACTCTCTCTCTCTCTCTCTCTTTCTCTTTCTCTCTCTACCCGCTCTTCTCTCTCTCTACGTTTCTCTTCTAGGAAACGACACCTAGGGGGGTCTTATACACCACCCAAGATGAGATTGGACGGTCTAAGATGGGCTTGAATGGCCTGAGTTCGCGGTACTACAACCGGACCGAAGGTGGTAGAGTTTGAGTTGGAGAAGGCTTCCGTTTTCGTTTCTTGTAGACAAAACCCCAAGTGAGACGTTGGAAACCTAGGTGGGGTCCACACGAACCCCTGGAAGAAGTTTGGTCCGCCCATGCAGAGCAACGGACCGGATCTTGGGATCTTTTGGTTTGGACGGTGATTTGGAAAAGCCTGGATTGGCGATCGTTATGAAAGAAACTCAAGGGGACCCCATACGTGGGTTAAAGGAAAAGAATGGGCGGTTCAGATCTTAGATGTGGGGCCCACACACGGACGGAGTGGATGGTGCGGACGGACAGCGTCCGTTCGCTGTTGCAGCGTCCAGCGAAGAAGACGCTCGGTCTTCTTGAATACGGGGTCAACGCACGTTGACCGAGAGGATGACGTGCACGTTGTGCACGTGGGTTCCACCGTGATGTATGTGACAAATCTACTCCGCTCATTAGTTAGGCCAGGGAGTTTTAAGGCATGACACAAAAAATGAGGTAGATCCGAGTCTTGGGTGGGCCACACTTCACAAAATTGTGTGGGTAATAACCAACGTGAAAATCCAAATCTACGTTTCCTGTTCTTTCCAATAACATAATATGAATAATTCCAAGTTTACCCTTTTATTTGGTTTTGACTTTAACCGTCCATAGCAATCTCGTTTACCATCAGTTTTAGGTGAAACTTCACCAAGGCCTGTCATTTTTCGCGTTCTTTCTACGGGTTAATTTTGGGCCTTGATCTCTTACAGATAACCAAGATGCACTTTTAGTGGTCCATTACACTAGGTGATCCAAAGTGACATTTATACATATCTAATAGAAAATTTAACCGGTAGTCTTGGTATATATCCTATGATCTTCGAAATGATCGGTTCGGTTTGTTATTTGGGTGGCCCAATCAGCGGATACGAATTCGATGGATGGTTATATGAAGGGCCAATTTTTTTCTAATTAGATGTTTATGTTCTTAAACACAAGTATGACTTATTGTACGGTCAGTTTCTCAAACTGATATTCCTAATATGGTCTTTGGGTGGCCTATTGGTGAGACCTATACACCGTTAGACTTTAATGACTTGTCTACTCATGAAATTTCATCAGATCATAGTTTTGACGGTAGGTTAAGCATGTCAATGTATGATAAACAAGATGAACGGATCAGAATGTTAAATTGATTTGTGTATGAGCAGCTATGGGGATCAAGGGTTTAGTTTACCATGATCGGCTTGTCCAAATTTGAAGTGTACGGTCAGATACCTTTACCTAGTGATGAATAATTAATTGAACAGTTGGTTTTGATAAATAAGTGTAATTGATGGTTCATCTTGGAAATCAACGGTTAATGGATTTATACATGTATATGCTTGAACTAACGTAGTGTACATACTCATGTACGTATCTACACGCACCCAAAATCCCGGGTCATTACATTCTACCCTCCTTAAAGGAATTTCGTCCCGAAATTCAAAAACTTCCACGATGTATAGAGATGATAGTATGCATAATTCATCATATGAACTCGGGTTCTGAAAATCTACCCCCCTAAAAGAATCTCGTCCTTGAGATTAGAGTACATATGTATCAATCTTCAATTATCATAAGCCACAAAGGGAGAATCATACAACCAACAAAATTTATTTTAGTACTCCTCAAAATATCGGATCATCCAAATATCCACACATGATTTAATATTTCATTAATAATAATTTAATTATCCACTCTTTGATCTAGGTCCCTTATGTCTCTCCATATGTTTGTTTGATGGAGGTTTTGCAAGAAAATCGGGTGGCTGGACAGGCAGTTACTTTAAAATTTATTTCTTCCAAACCATACATCCAATCGATCTAAAATTTGGAACAGATGTTACTGACTTCAAGATGTATCATCAGAAAAATTTTCAGCTCAAAATACCTAATAATTCTTAGATTTTCTCCCTGATAAAGGTAGTAATATGTTGCTGTCCAGCAGCAGATTTCACGTTTCTCAATCTACTTCTAGAATATTTAGAATTTTTTTACAATTCCGTTTGTTCTTAAATTTTACAGGGATATCAATGGGTATGTTTCTGACCTCCAAGAAAATTTTGAAAATTTTTAGACTTGTATTTTGTCATAGGTAATCATAGGTATGAATTTGGTCCATAATTTTAGTCCTACAAGTGAAAATTAAGGAAAAATTCAAAAATATCGATTTCTGGTCAATCCACTTGTTGTGATTTCGTGGGAATGTCCTTATAACCCTAAGAAAGATCACAGAGGTTTAAAATTTTTAATTTCGATTACTTATGATTTAGCAAAACGCTTATTAAGGTGGGGATTCACTTCTCATGGTACCTAGGTACATGTATCTAAGTTCAATGGCTATCCTAAAAGTATTTGGGAGCCTATGTTTAGAGTTTCTACATTCATGAAGCTACTATATATCCTAAAACTTTAGTGGACTATTTCCCAAGGCACAGTTTATCTCATTCCTACTCTCTGATACCAACTGTAACGCCCCCAAAATTCGACACTCGAGTATATAACTCAAATTTCGAAATCAAGGGTGTTATGAATGAATCCTTCACAATCACAACTGAAACTTTTATCCTTTCCATTCACAAGGTACCAAATATATGGAATAAAATAAACCAACTTTGAAAATTAAACTATAATCAACGAGTCTATGAAATTGTTCCAAACTGTCTAAACTAATGGCCGTCTAATGGACCTTATTACATCAATGCTTTCAAACCAAAAATCAAATAACTAATTCAAATAAAAATCTTCTAGAGTATTTCCTCATCTGGAACCGCTTCTTCAAAGTCCTCTAAATCATCACCTGTCACTACGGTTAATCGCATAACACTGCGTCAGCTATAAAAGCCGGTGAGCATTCTCATATAGTTTAGCACATGTAATTCGACATAGAAAATCACTTAACCATTAAAGTACAAATCACTACAATTCCAACAGTAATTTCATCCAATCAAAATCCTTTAAACATGCACGTGATGCATGGAATGCAAGTATGCTTCAACAATCTCAGTACGGTTATCAGTAGAACATCCAGGGCCAGTTTATAGTCGGGCCTACACTTTCACAATTACAGAGTTGGTCTCTTGTACACACCAGGGAACTCACCCAACCTGCCAAAATCATCTGATATCCACCGGGTACGCTAGTATGGTATCTTGCACACACCAGGGAGCTCAACCAACCCGTCCACAATCGATGGACTATCAGAAGGGTATATTGCACACACAGGGCGCTCAACCAGGGACTGTTGCACACACTTGGGCGCTCACCCAAACAATCATCAATGGGCCTATTGCACACACCAGGGTGCTCACCCTACGGTAATAACTGGAGTTCTCAAATCGTGCTATGCATGAACCAAATCAACACTCCATAACATCTTTCCAAGATAATTCAAAAATAAGCTCACACATGTACAACCTTAATGGGTATCAAATTCATATGATTTATCAAAATCACTGTAAAACCAACCCTTTAAAATCCAACCTTCAAATAGAATGTAATATAACAAAATTTCAGCCCATCAAGGCACCAATTACAATCACGCAAATCCATAAATTCATGAAACTATATAAATTTCCAACAATTGTTTAAAACAAAACCAAAGAAAGATTTCAACTTTCACATGACGATTAACCAATCTACAATATAATATAAAATAAAATAAAAACAATTTCAAATAAAAGGAAATTTTGAATACAATGGAAAAACGATATGAGATAAACTCACAGTTTCAATCTTTCTTTCTTCTTTCTTTCTTCTTTCCTTCTTCTTTCTTCTTCTTCTTCTTCTTCTTTCTTCTTCTTCTCTCCTTGCTGCTGGGATATTGCCCCAGAAATCTCTCTCTCTCTCTCTCCAAAGCCTCCCTCTCTCTCTACTCGTACTCACTCTCTCTCTCTTTCTCTTTCTCTTTCTCTCTCTACCCGCTCTTCTCTCTATCTACGTTTCTCTTCTAGGAAACGACACCTAGGGGGGTCTTATACACCACCCAAGATGAGATTGGACGGTCTAAGATGGGCTTGAATGGCCTGAGTTCGCGGTACTACAACCGGACCGAAGGTGGTAGAGTTTGAGTTGGAGAAGGCTTCCGTTTTCGTTTCTTGTAGACAAAACCCCAAGTGAGACGTTGGAAACCTAGGTGGGGTCCACACGAACCCCTGGAAGAAGTTTGGTCCGCCCATGCAGAGCAACGGACCGGATCTTGGGATCTTTTGGTTTGGACGGTGATTTGGAAAAGCCTGGATTGGCGATCGTTATGAAAGAAACTCAAGGGGACCCCATACGTGGGTTAAAGGAAAAGAATGGGCGGTTCAGATCTTAGATGTGGGGCCCACACACGGACGGAGTGGATGGTGCGGACGGACAGCGTCCGTTCGTTGTTGCAGCGTCCAGCGAAGAAGACGCTCGGTCTTCTTGAATACGGGGTCAACGCACGTTGACCGAGAGGATGACGTGCACGTTGTGCACGTGGGTTCCACCGTGATGTATGTGACAAATCTACTCCGCTCATTAGTTAGGCCAGGGAGTTTTAAGGCATGACACAAAAAATGAGGTAGATCCGAGTCTTGGGTGGGCCACACTTCACAAAATTGTGTGGGTAATAACCAACGTGAAAATCCAAATCTACGTTTCCTGTTCTTTCCAATAACATAATATGAATAATTCCAAGTTTACCCTTTTATTTGGTTTTGACTTTAACCGTCCATAGCAATCTCGTTTACCATCAGTTTTAGGTGAAACTTCACCAAGGCCTGTCATTTTTCGCGTTCTTTCTACGGGTTAATTTTGGGCCTTGATCTCTTACAGATAACCAAGATGCACTTTTAGTGGTCCATTACACTAGGTGATCCAAAGTGACATTTATACATATCTAATAGAAAATTTAACCGGTAGTCTTGGTATATATCCTATGATCTTCGAAATGATCGGTTCGGTTTGTTATTTGGGTGGCCCAATCAGCGGATACGAATTCGATAGATGGTTATATGAAGGGCCATTTTTTTTCTAATTAGATGTTTATGTTCTTAAACACAAGTATGACTTATTGTACGGTCAGTTTCTCAAACTGATATTCCTAATATGGTCTTTGGGTGGCCTATTGGTGAGACCTATACACCGTTAGACTTTAATGACTTGTCTACTCATGAAATTTCATCAGATCATAGTTTTGACGGTAGGTTAAGCATGTCAATGTATGATAAACAAGATGAACGGATCAGAATGTTAAATTGATTTGTGTATGAGCAGCTATGGGGATCAAGGGTTTAGTTTACCATGATCGGCTTGTCCAAATTTGAAGTGTACGGTCAGATACCTTTACCTAGTGATGAATAATTAATTGAACAGTTGGTTTTGATAAATAAGTGTAATTGATGGTTCATCTTGGAAATCAACGGTTAATGGATTTATACATGTATATGCTTGAACTAACGTAGTGTACATACTCATGTACGTATCTACACGCACCCAAAATCCCGGGTCATTACACCTAGGGCCTATCAATGATGCCTAAAGGGTTTTAAATATGGTCAAGGTCATCAAGGATACAAGGGGGATAGGTTTTGGTCGAGGTTAAGGCATCAAGGCATCTCATTTACCTGAATCTTCATTCTTGATGCGGCTGGACGTCTTGAGTCTTCGTTCTTCGTCTTCTTTGGGCTCAACCGACACAAGACTCACTAGCTGTAAGTGATTGACAAACAAGGTGCACTAGTATGCCACGGAGAAGTGCACTAACAAAATGATAGTTTGGTAAAAAAAAAAAAACCTGGGTTATTTTGTAAAATGTCGGTTTTTTTTAAGTATAAAAGTTTTGTTAAGGGAAATGTGAGTTTTCTAAACGAAATATAGTTTCTGTAAAAAATACAAGTATTATTAAAAGGTTTGAGTTTCCGATAAAAATGGCGATTTTTCAGAAAATTAATACCTTTCCCTGGAAATAAATGTCAGTTTTCCGAAAAAATATTGTTAGATAAAAAACAAAGAGAAAGTTTTGGTGAATAAAAAAGAGTTTTATGTGAACAATGACGAATTTTTGAAAATATAGAGCTTCTCTTAAGACAAACGTCAGATTTGTGAAAATTTAAAGTTTCTCTAAAAGAACGAGAGTTTTCTTTTAAAAAAAAAGTTCTACGAAAAATGGGAGGAGTATTGTAAAAAAGTTATAGTTTCTTTGAAAACCGAGGTTTTTCTTTAAATAGAATGCCTTTCTTAAGAAAAAATGTGTGGTTTGTTCAAACTTATAATTTTGATGAGAAAACGAGAGTTTTCCAAAAAAAAGGGAGTTCTTTTAAAAAAAAATAAGATTTTTAAGAAATGATAGCTTTGTGTAAAAAAAAAAAAAAAAAAACCTGCGTTATTTTGTAAAATGTCGCTTTCTTGAAAGTATAAAAGTTTTGTTAAGGAAAATGTGAGTTTTCTAAAGGAAATATAGTTTTTGGGAAAAATACAAGCATTGTTTAAAAGTTTGAGTTTCCATTAAAAACGACGATTTTTTGGAAGATTAATGCCTTTGCTCGGGAAAAAAAAATGTGAGTTCTCCAAAGAATATTGTTTGAGAAGTGATAGTTTTGTAAAAAAAAAAAAACACCTGGTTTATTTTGTAAATGTTGGTTTTTTTTAAAGTAAAAAAGTTTTGTTCAGGAAAATGTGAGTTTTCTAAAAGAAATATAGTTTTCTACGAAAAATACAAGTATTATTAAAAGGTTTGAGTTTTCGTTAAAACGACGATTTTTTGGAAAATTAATGCCTTTCCCCGGAAATAAATGTCAGTTTTCCGAAAAAATATTGTTAGAGCAAAAACAAAGAGAAAGTTTTGGGGAATAAAAATGAGTTTTGTGTGAACAATGACGAATTTTTGAAAATATAGAGCTTCTCTTAAGACAAACGTCAGATTTGTGAAAATTTAAAGTTTCTTTGAAAAAACGAGAGTTTTCTTTTTTTTAAAAATTCTACCAAAAATGGGATGAGTGTTGTAAAAAAGTTATAGTTTCTGTGAAAATCGAGGTTTTTCTTTAAATAGAATGCCTTTCTTAAGAAAAAAATGTGCGGTTTGTTAAAACTTATAATTTTGATGAGAAAATGAGAGTTTTCCAAAAAAAAGAGAGTTCTTTTAAAAAAAAAGTAGGTTTTTTTCTAACAATGATAGTTTTCTAAATAAGAAATTAAAAAAAACCTAGGTTAGTTTGTAAAATGTCGGTTTCTTGAAAGTATAAAAGTTTTGTTTAGGAAAATGTGAGGTTTCTAAAGAAAATATAGTTTTTGGGAAAAATACAAGTATTGTTAAAAACTTTGAGTTTCCATTAAAAACGACGATTTTTTTGGAAGATTAATGCCTTTGCTCCGAAAAAAATGTGAGTTTTCCAAAGAC
>PVNU02000395.1:0-14494 GCA_003013855.2 Liriodendron chinense | reverse complement strand
CGGTTAAAAGGAAATACAGGTGCAAAAGAAGGCATTTTTGACAGAGAATGTGAGTGCCATTATCAACCACGGGATGCCCAAGAAATACAAAGATCCCGGTTGTCCAACCATATCATGTATGATTGGAGATCACCGGGTGAAACATGCTTTACTTGATCTAGGGGCAAGTGTGAACTTAATTCCCTATTCGGTTTATGAACAATTGGGTTTAGGTGAATTAAAACCCACCAAAACCACATTACAACTTGCTGACCGATCAATTCGTATTCCAAGAGGAGTAATTGAGGACGTCCTTGTCCAAGTTGATAAAGTTTACTACCCGGTGGACTTTATTGTCTTGGACACGCGCCCCACGGTTAATATTAGCCCTCAAATTCCTGTCATACTTGGCCGCCCATTCCTAGCTACATCAAATGCTATCATAAATTGTAGGAGTGGGGTCATACAAATGTCTTTCGGCAATATGACGATTGAGTTGAATGCTTTCAATATTGACAACCAACAAGAGGATGAAGATGAGGAGGTCCACCAAATAAACATGATCAATTCTATTGTGGAAAATGAGTCCCTCTCACCTTTTTACTTCGGTCCCTTAGACGAAGAAGTGACTCACTCCCTTGATGAGAACGATGATATGATAAGGGATATGGTCACACTTTTTGAGTCGGTATCGGCATATGACGTTAGCCAAGAGAAGGATGTGGAAACAATACCCTTTTGCGCTGAAAAATCAATTCAGATTTCCACACCTTTGTGGATCATGCATATCGAACTCCACCAACCCTGGGATGACCCTTACTTGCAATATCATTGCCCAAGAAAATCTGATTGGAGACATATTTTTTCTGATAAATATGATGGTGTCTCCCCTGATACATGTGGTGCGCACACTAAGGAACCCGCTGAAATTCCTTTTTGGGGTTTTAAGTGGCTTATCTCGATCAACCACACACATGTGCATTGCAAAGCGGGATATTAGATGATTTTACTGCGAAATCTTTTGATCCATCTAATGATTCTGCTTGACTTTATGCTTTTGGATGAGTTGTTGGGATTAACCTCCTAGTCTGACGGAGTATGATTTGTTAGAATGCTTTCCCATTAGGATTTGCTTTGATAGTTGATTTAGTTGTGAAGTAATCCATCTCCAAAAGCTAACCTTGCCATATGCTTCAGGTGATATCTTTCTCACTCTCCTTTATTTTATGTCATTGCTCTCATGTCATACATATTGCATATTTTATAACATTGAGGACAATGTAAAGTTTTGGTTGGGGGGTGAGAGATTCCTCAATTGATGCTAGCTTTTGTGACATGTCGAGCAAAGATGTAGAAATTTTTCGATTTTTCTGAAATTCGAAACTCTTTTGGAAGGCTTTGATTCTATGCATTCAAGATAGCATAAGTATAAGAAGATGAGATACGAAGTGAGGGATGTTGCAAGCTTTGAATTTCTTTTAATATAATGGTTTTATATGTGAATTCACCTATTTTTATGATTGATAGAAAATTTGAACACCTTTTGCACCTAGTTCACATTACACGATTTTCATGAGTTGAAAGGATTATGTGATTTGTGGATTAGCTAGACTTTGATTTAAAGGTATTGAGAAACCAAGCCGGGGTATTTTGTCCATCCTTGTCCATGGGAAAATAACGGAAGATATGGATTTCTAAAAATCCTATCTAATTTAAAAGAAAAAAAAGGAAAGACAGGATGAAATCGGGAAGGAAAGAAAAATGGTGGAAATTCCGATTAGGGCTACCTACTACCAACCGGGGGATGGTCTACCCGTAACCAAAGCCGGAAATGGGACGTAGTGTGAAAGTCGTCGGAAGGACGGTAAGGCAAATTCCTGTCATAGGCTTGTTGTTGCTCTATACACCTCGAGATCTATAGTTTAGTTGATCTATGAAGAATATAATCCTGGAAACTCATGAGATGAGCCTTCACTATGCACACTAGGTTGAATTTGTTCAAACTCTTCTATTGATCAATCAATCAGCGGGAATTTCATATAAACACTTATTATATCCTGAGAGTTTAAAGTTTCAACCTTTATCACTGAATTTCTCTGATTTTTATGCTTATGTGTCTTGGAATGTATAGAAGAATAGTTTCTAGAGGAGGGTTGGGTTTTGAAAAATGAAACTAGTTTCACGCATGTTTTGCTCGGGACTAGCAAAATGCTGGTTGGGGGGTGTGTTGAGCTCATAATTGTGCATATTCTAACCCCAATTCATCACTCATTATGCATGATATACATGTTTATCGGACCAACTTAATACATGATTTGTGATTGTAGGAAGAAGATGGAGAGTTCATCATTTTCCTGAGAGTTTAAAGTTTCAACCTTTATCACTGAATTTCTCTGATTTTTATGCTTATGTGTCTTGGAATGTATAGAAGAATAGTTTCTAGAGGAGGGTTGGGTTTTGGAAAATGAAACTAGTTTCACGCATGTTTTGCTCGGGACTAGCAAAATGCTGGTTGGGGGGTGTGTTGAGCTCATAATTGTGCATATTCTAACCCCAATTCATCACTCATTATGCATGATATACATGTTTATCGGACCAACTTAATACATGATTTGTGATTGTAGGAAGAAGATGGAGAGTTCATCATTTTCCTGAGAGTTTAAAGTTTCAACCTTTATCACTGAATTTCTCTGATTTTTATGCTTATGTGTCTTGGAATGTATAGAAGAATAGTTTCTAGAGGAGGGTTGGGTTTTGGAAAATGAAACTAGTTTCACGCATGTTTTGCTCGGGACTAGCAAAATGCTGGTTGGGGGGTGTGTTGAGCTCATAATTGTGCATATTCTAACCCCAATTCATCACTCATTATGCATGATATACATGTTTATCGGACCAACTTAATACATGATTTGTGATTGTAGGAAGAAGATGGAGAGTTTATCATTTGAAGGCTAAATGAGGCTTCTTACAAGTATTGAAGACTATAGGATGAAGCATGAAGAAGGATTAAAGAAGGACAAGCAAGGAGAGAAGAGAAAAGAAGGAAAGAAAGAGAGAAAGAATGAAGAAAAGTCGACTGACCGGTCGGCCAAGCTAGCCTGACCGGTCAAGACCGGTCAACCACCAATTTATGTATGTTGAAGACCAAACGGGGGAAGTATACACAGGCCCGACCGGTCATGACCGGTCGGGCATAGTTGCTGAATTGTTCAAGAACGCAGCCGACCGGTCAAGACCGGTCGGCCATTGCTGCTGTACCAAAAGAAGTTGTGGACTGCCCAGCCCGACCGGTCATGACCGGTCGGGCATTGCTGCTGGATTGATAGGGAAGTTCATCCGACCAGTCCAGACCGGTCGGCCATGCGTAACTGCCACTTTCTATTTCAGAAACTCTGGGTTTTACTGCACAATTGCGAAGGTTTACGCAATTTCTGGATCTTTCTTGCGTATTGGACTCCTCCAAGCTATAAAAGGACTTCATATCTTCATATCAGGAGAGGCTACGACGTGGGGATTGCTGAGGAGACGGATTCTACTTCAGATTTCCTGTTTTAGTAGTTTTTCTATGTTTTTAGAGGCTTTTAGTTCAAGGATGTTAGAGATGAACTAAACCCTCTTAGCTAGAGCTAAGAGGGGAAGCTTTTGATTCGTTTTTGATGGATTAATGCAACCTAGGTTTCCTTTTATGCTTTAATGAATGAATTTTAGTTAAATTTGAGTTTGATTCAAGTACTAGTTTTGGTTTTACTTTGATCTCTTGATGACTCCGGGCTCATGTGATTCTTAGTGATTCCAGCATAGTATCTTAGCTTTTGAGCATTGTTTATGCTTGTGTAATGCATTGATCTACCATCGACTCCGGGCATGGTAGATGCTTTGATTGCCTTGTATGCAATGGCCTGTTCTTCATGTGGGAACTCATGTAACTGAAATTCTTATCTTTTGTAGTAATCTGGAATTGCTGTTTATTGATTGATTTTGATTTAATTAGAGTTTAAATCATGAGTTGTAATCAAGTCTAGTGACAGGACTTGGTGTAGGCTATGGTTATGAATCTCAACTAGGTTGGAAAGAGGCTTGGCCTATACAATTGAGTGTGCCCAAGGCCTGAGCTTGGAAGTGGGAATTAAATCAGTTAATAAGCACCTATTTCAGATAATTGTGATTAATTGCTCTATATTCCGATCAGATAGAGATGGAAATCTGATTCTGATTGAGTTATATGAGACCTAGTTGTGTTGATGCATTGAAACGTATCAAGAGTGGATCCTTAGCGCTCTAGTGACTTTTTAGATTGAATTTACCTTAACCATTCACTGTTTAAACTCAAATCACTATTTGTTTAGCTTTAGTTCTTAATATAGTCTTAATTACTAGTTGTTTTAGTTAAATTCTGAAGATACCCATACATAAATCTCTGTGGGAATGATACTCGGTCTTTTCCGAATTATTACTACATCGCAGCCTTGCACTTGAGGCGAGCGAACAATACCCCCCTCCCCTTCTCATTTCATGAATCCATTCGAAGCCCTTCAAGTCCAGCCAGTCCGGGTGCGGTCCGAGTCCTTCTCCACCCCTTAGCCCATTTTTCCACCAAGGAGAGCCCGAGTGAGGAGAGTCTAGCCCTGGTCCAGCCCAGCCTGACCACTGGTCCAAGCCTCTCAAGTCACCCAAGTCTTAATCCAACCACTCGAAGCCAACCCTTGCGACACCTCCGTCCACCCAGCTACTCATTTTCCAGCATCATCTCATTTGCATCTAGCATAAGTGCAACATTTACTTTCCTTCCAACCCCCCTGCTTCACTACAAGCACCTTGATTACTCAAGCACACATGCATATGTCTTTATATTAAGCACCTGTCAGTTCGAGCGTATGCTCTGGGCTTGCCCGTTGTTGGAACCTGCCCATCAGAAACTCTTACTGTTCAGACCTGCATTCATGCTTCACCATAAAACACCTTGATCATTCAAGCACACTGCATACGTCTTATATTAAGCACCTGTCAGTTCGAGTGTACGCTCTGGGCTTGCCCGTTGTTGGAACCTGCCCATCAGAAACTCTTACTGTTCAGACCCGCATTCATGCATCATGTCATTCATGAGAATATACGAGGATTAAATTAGACTTTCAAGTATTCGATCGATTCTGTGAAGTAGAGACCGTACTTCGGTACGGGCAGTGTGTGGGGTGCTTAACCTCTTCCCACCCTGTAACCGTGATCCCTTACCTTGAATCTCTGACCGCAGATCAACAGGAGTCATTTTAGAGGAAGGAATCTTTGGATTCCCTTCTCTAACGTTTCTACGGGGTCTAGCCGACTGTAGATTCGAAGTAACTGGCTAGTGGCGACTCTGGTCTTATATAAATTCACTTAAACACATCCAGCTCAATACGACAACCAAACGAAGCCCTCGAGAACGAGACAAGCCAGTGGCACAAACGGCGATTTCGCACTCACGCATCCTCATCTCCTTCTTTTCCGAAAGGAAAGGGGAAGGGAGAAGAACGTCGTGTGGGAGCGCGGGAAAATCGGCGAGGGTCCACAGAATGGCGACTCCACTGGGGATGAGCTAGTCCCACTAGTCGTGATCCGACTTGAAAAACAGAATCATTCCCGTACTTGAAAGTCACTAATCCTCATACAATCTCATCTGCATAGCATTCTACCCAAAACAAAAAAAAAAATAGAAAATCCCAAAACCCAAAAAGAGTAGAATATAGTCCTCACCATTGCGCCTCCTCGGGCTCAACGTGTTGGGAGACAGCTTCCCTTCCGCAGCATAATCCGCACTCGGGCTCAGCAAGCCATGTCCGACCACGAAGAAGAAACTCATCACTTCCCTGCTCTTGAAATGACCGAAGCGCAACCTCCAGCGCAACAACCCATTGATAATACGCCAATCATACAAGAATTGGCACAAGGAGTGAGAGCAATGCAAGAAATGCTCTTGCAATTCATGCAAGCACAAGCCACCGCAGCAGCCAACAATCAGGTTGGCCCAGTTCAGCAATCTCAGCAACCATGCCGGGCCCTTCCGGCCTCCAGTTCAAATCAAGCACAACCATCGGAGTCTGCCCAAGACTACCGACAGCAGCCATCTCAGTCCTTCGCTACGGGGCATCCTTCTCAATATTTTCCTGCGACGACAAGGCCATCTTAGAGCACTTCCGTTGCAGGAACATCCAGTCAGCTTCCAGTCAATCTTGCAAACAACAATCTCAGTAGATCTCAGCATGTCCCCGCCGATGGGACACCTTTTCAATTCCAGCACATCCCCGCCGATGGGATTTCAATTCAATTTCCAGCAACAGGGACAGCACTGGCGAATGCCCACAATGGGGGTCAGTGTCAAGCCCACATCAATCAGCGGACAGTGGTGAATACTGTTCGCTTCCGCAAGTGTAGGGTTGCGATGTAGTAATAAACTCGGTAATACCGAGGTCGATCCACAGGGACTTATGTAGGATGTCACAAACTCATCCACAAGTTTCTATTGAAGCTAACAATCAAAGTTTGAATAGAATGTGTGTGATTAACAGTTTAAGCTAAATTGAATGTAAACAATTATAAGAAGGCACTAGGGGTTCGAGGATTCACTTGTAGCAATCCTCGATGTTCAATCCGCTGTGGTTTCCCATTCTCTCAACTAGAATCACCAGTCAGGTCTATCTAGTCGGATGATAAAGCTATTAAACCAAACAGTCTGTAATATGTAAGTTCTGTGCATAAAGTTCACTCAACTCTAGGCTGATCTGAGCATGCTCATTGCATAGGTCATTCACCTTTTCTATAGGTCCAATTCCCAATCATAACCATCCTCAAGTCTTCTCACAAGACAAGGCTAGATCATGATTTGAACTGGATTCAAATTATATGCACAGTCCATACATATTTCAGATAATCAACCAAAACTAGAACTTTGGCATGAAGTCCCTTTATGAAGAGCTTGGTACTAGAGCGCACTCCAATTCCTCGGATCATACAGGTCTAGACCGTTGCAAACAAATTAAGAAGATAAGTAATTCATCCAAACATCCATGAGTCATCACAAGACTAAGAGAAATTACTTAAAAACTTGTATAAACTTCAAACCTTAGTTCATAATCATGAATTTCAAACTGAAAACCACTTAACTACGAATTAAAACATCTTGGATACACTACAAGCTTCACCTCTTAGCCCTAGCTAAGAGGTTTAGCTGCTCATGATCCAAGGAAACATGAAACAACTCTTAAAAACATGAAAACAGCAAAGCAAACCAAAAGGAGTTGTGAAACTCCAATCTTCACTTCCACAGCCTCCAACCTCGCTTGAACCCTTCTAGGATGCCTTAGGAACGATCCCTAGGTGTCCTTTTATAGTCTGGAAGCTCCACAACTTCGGAAGAATCGAGAACTTGCGTAACACTTACGCAGCGCAGAGAAAATCGGGATGAAATTAGAAATTTCTAACTCAGTACGCATGGCCGACCGGTCAAGACCGGTCGGTCTTGTGGAACAACAGTCCAGCAAGCACCTCCGACCGGTCATGACAGGTCGGAGCTATTCACTCTTAGTCCAGCAACCCAGTCCGACCGGTCATGACCGGTCGGACATCTTCAAAAGTCCTCCAGCAGTTGTAGCCGACCGGTCAAGACCGGTCGGTCACCTTTATGCATCCTTTAGTGTCATGGCTGACCGGTCGCTGACCGGTCTGGCTTCCTTAGCCGACCGGTCATGACCGGTCGGCAGTCCTTCAAACTTCTTTTCTTCTTTCTCTTTTCTTTCCTTGCTTCTTGCTTTCACTTTCTCTCTTCTTTTCTTCTTCGATCATCAAATATTATTCATTAGAATGATGCCAAATGAGCTCTTCATGTCTTCAATTGAGTAGAGTCCACCCTCAATCCTGTAATCACAAATCGTGCATTGAATTAGCTTACAAACCATACAAACCTTGCACAATTAGTGATGAATTGGGGTTAGAATATGCACAATTAAGAGCTCAACACACCCCCCAACCAGCATTTTGCTAGTCCCAAGCAAAACATGCGTGTAACTAATTCCATCCTTTAAAACTCAACTCTCTTTTAGAAGCCACCCTTCTTTACATTCCAAGGTTCATAAGCTTAAGATTCAGAAACATTAGGCAACAGAGGTTGAAACCGTAAACTCTCAAAACATAATAAGCATTCATATGAAATTCCCGCTGATTGGTTGATAAATAGAAAGATTTGAAGAAGTTTAACCTAGTGTGGATAGTGAAAGTTCATCTCACGAGTTTCTAGGATTATCTTCTTCATAGATCAGGTAGACTATAGAACTCAAGGTACATAGAGTCACATCAGGTCCATGACAGGAATTTGCCTTACCGTCCTTCCGACGACCTTCACACTACGTCCCATTTCCGGCTTTGGTTACGGGTAGACCATCCCCCGGTTGGTAGTAGGTAGCCCTAATCGGAATTTCCACCTTTTTTTCACATTCCCAATTTCATCCTTCCTTTTCCTTTTTCTTTTAAATTAGATAGGATTTTTAAAAATCCATATCTTTCATTATTTTCCCATGGACAAGGATGGACAAAGTACCCCGGCCTGATTTCTCAATATCTTAATTCAAAGTCTAGCTAATCCATAAGTCACATAATCCCTTTAACTCATGAAAATCGTGTAATGTGAACTAGGTGTAAAAGTGTTCAGATTTGCTATCAATCACAAAAATCGGGGAGTTCACATATAAAACCATTATGCTATGAGAGATTGCAGACATCCAGCCCCATACACTTCATATTTCCTCCTCTTATGCTTATATCAACTTGAATGCATAAAACCGGTGTTTTCCAAAAGAGTTTCGAATTTTTGAAAAATCGAAAAAAATTTCCACATGCTTGCTTGAAATGTTGCAAATCGCTGAATTCAACCAAGAGATCCTACACCCCCCAACCAAATCCTGCATTGTCCTCAATGTAAAAGATGTGCAATGAGCAAAACATGAGAGCAATTTGCAAATAAAAGGGAGTGAGGAATGATAGTACCTGAGAGAGTGAAAAGTGAAGATCTTCCTCCTTCTAACAAACCTATGAAAACGAAAACAAAAGCAGCAAAATCCTAATCCTAACTACTCTATACCTCCATCAGACTAGGAGATCAATCATCCTGATACACAGGATCATTCAGAGGTATGGACATACCTTCTGAAGGGAAGTTCTCAAAGAACGGCTTTAATCGCTGCCCATTTGCTTTAAAAATGTTGCCGTTCCTTGGATTTAATAGCTCAACAGTCCCATATGGATAGACAGTTTGCACAATGTAGGGACCGGTCCACCGAGATCTCAATTTTCCCGGAAATAGATGTAAGCGAGAATTATACATGAGGACTTTTTGATTTATTGTGAATGTCTTGCGAAGAATATTCTTATCATGGAATATCTTCATCTTGTCCTTGTAAATTCTTGCATTCTCATAAGCTTCATTACGGATTTCTGCAAGTTCATTCAATTGTAGTTTGCGTAACGAGCTTGCCTTGTCAGGATTGAAATTCATTTTCTTAATAGCCCAATATGCCTTATGTTCCAATTCCACAGGTAGGTGACAAGCCTTCCCATAGACAAGTCTATAGGGAGACATTCCAATAGGAGTTTTAAAGGCAGTACGGTAAGCCCAAAGCGCATCGGTAAGTCGAAGTGACCAATCCTTGCGATCAGGATGCACCGTTTTCTCTAAAATGTGTTTAATTTCTCTATTAGATATCTCAGCTTGTCCACTAGTTTGTGGGTGATAGGGAGTGCTCACTTTGTGCGTTACGCCATATTTCTTCATTAATGTTTCAAAAGGGCGATTGCAAAAGTGAGACCCTCCATCACTTATGATGACTCGAGGCGTTCCGAACCGGGAAAGAATGTTTTCTTTTAAGAATCGAATGACCGTTTTATGGTCATTATTCCGGCAAGGGATGGCCTCGACCCATTTGGAAACATAATCAACGGCAAGCAAGATGTATAAGTTTCCAAAAGAAGATGGGAATGGGCCCATGAAATCGATGCCCCAACAATCAAAAAGTTCGATAATTAAGATGGGATTGAGTGGCATCATATTTCTACGGGAGATTCCTCCTAATTTCTGATAAGGTTCGCAAGCTTTGCAAAACTCATGTGTGTCTTTGAACATGGTGGGCCAATAAAACCCACATTGCAGAATTTTCGCTGTGGTCTTCTTAGCCGAAAAATGGCCACCACATGCTTGGGAATGACAGAAGGAGATGATACTTTGTTGCTCATTATCTGGGACACATCTCCTTATGATTTGGTCGGGACAATACTTGAACAAGTATGGGTCGTCCCATAGAAATTTTCGTACCTCTGAGAAGAATCTATCCTTATCTTGCTTTTTCCAATATGTAGGAATTGTACCTGTAGCAAGATAATTAGCAATGTCCGCATACCATGGCGATTGGGAAACAGCAAAAAGTTGTTCATCAGGGAACATGTCGTTGATTGCAGTCGTTTCAGGGGAATCAGTGAGGACAAGTCGAGATAGGTGGTCAGCTACTACATTCTCTACTCCTTTCTTATCACGTATTTCTAAGTCGAATTCTTGGAGTAGGAGGATCCATCTTAATAACCGTGGTTTAGCATCCTTCTTAGAGAGAAGATACTTAAGCGCGGCATGGTCAGTGAAAACAATGATCTTGGATCCAATCAAGTAGGATCTAAACTTTTCCAAGGCAAAAACTACTGCTAAAAGTTCCTTTTCAGTAGTGGTGTAGTTTGCCTGGGCTGAGTTTAGGGTTCTACTTGCATAGTAGATAACACATGGCTTTTTATCTTTTCTTTGGCCTAACACGGCCCCAATAGCATAGTCGCTAGCATCGCACATAATCTCAAAAGGAAGGCTCCAATCAGGTGGTTGCATTATTGGGGCGCATGTCAACATGCCTTTAAGGGTGGTAAAGGCCTTTTGACATTCTTCACTCCACTCAAATGAATTTTCCTTTTGAAGTAGGTTACATAAAGGACGAGAAAGTGAACTGAAATCCTTTATGAACCGTCTATAAAATCCTGCGTGTCCTAAAAAGGACCGTATATCTCGTATGCTTTTGGGTGGTGGAAGGTCAGAGATAAGGTCAATTTTCGCCTTGTCCACCTCAATTCCATTTTGTGAAACGATGTGACCAAGTACAATTCCCTTTTTAACCATGAAGTGGCACTTTTCCCAATTGAGCACAAGGTTCTTCTCTTCACATCTTTTTAGCACAGATTTCAAGTGCTCAAGGCACTCATCAAAGCTACAACCGAATACAGAAAAATCATCCATGAAGACTTCTAGAATTGTTCCCACCATGTCAGAAAAGATGCTCATCATACAACGCTGAAAAGTGGCAGGGGCATTACATAGTCCAAACGGCATCCGTCGATAGGCGAAAGTGCCGAATGGACATGTGAATGTAGTCTTTTCTTGATCTTCACGGGCAATTTCTATTTGGTTGTACCCTGAATAGCCATCAAGGAAGCAAAAGTGGGAATGACCCGCCAACCGTTCTAAAATCTGATCAACAAACGGTAGGGGGAAGTGGTCTTTCCTCGTGACAGTGTTTAGCTTCCTGTAGTCAATGCACATTCTCCAACCGGTAGTGACTCTAGTTGGTACGAGTTCATTATTGGCATTGGCTATGATGGTTATTCCGGATTTCTTTGGCACTACTTGAGTTGGGCTCACCCATTGGCTATCAGATATTGGGTAAATGATACCTACATCCAATAGTTTCACCACTTCGGCCTTAACCACATCCTTCATATTTGGATTTAGTCGTCTTTGTGGTTGCCGGGATGTCTTTGCATTTTCCTCAAGATGTATGCGGTGAGTGCAAATCAGTGGGTCTATGCCTTTGAGATCCGCAATTGTCCATCCGATGGCACTCTTGTGCTCTAATAGAGTGGTTATTAGCCTACTCTCTTGTTCCTCATCCAAGTGGGAAGAAATCACCACTGGATATGTCTTCATCTCGACCTAAATAGACATATTTTAGCTCACTTGGCAATGGTTTTAGGTCGAGTTTTGGTGCCTTAATGTTGGATGGGAGGGCCTTGTTCTCATTTATAGGCAAGGGTTCAATTGGGGCCCTCCATCTTTTATTTTCACGCACCAGCATCACATCTAGAATGGCATCCATCTCTTGTGTTGTATTATCATTCATATCATGGAGATGGGCCACACATGCCTCTAAAGGGTCGGAGAATAGTGACAAAGGGATTGTATCCTCCACGAATGATTCGATCATGTTTAATTCGTGGATATCATCATCAACTTCCCGCGGTTGTTTGCATAACTCAAATATATTAAGCTCAAGAGTCATATTTCCAAAGGACATTTGTACCAGTCCGTTTCTACAATTGATAATGGCGTTTGAGGTAGCTAGAAACGACCTTCCAAGTATGACAGGAATTTGAGTACCGGTGCCTATCACGGGATGTGTGTCCAAGACAATAAAATCTACTGGATAGTAGAATTTATCAACTTGGACTAGAACATCCTCTACCATTCCTCTCGGTATCCGGAGGGATCTATCAGCAAGTTGGAGTGTGGTTTTGGTGGGTTTCAATTCACCTAACCCAAGTTGTTCATAGACCGAGTATGGAATGAGATTCACACTTGCCCCCAAGTCGAGTAGGGCTTGTTTAATCTGGTAGTCCCCTATGATGCATGATATGGTTGGACTACCCGGATCTTTGTATTTTTGGGGTACCTCTTGTTTGATGATGGCACTCAAATTCTCAGCCAAAAGCACTTTGTTGTGAACATTATGTTTCCTTTTGATTGTACACAATTCCTTTAAAAATTTGGCATAAGATGGTATTTGTTTTATTGCATCCAACAGCGGAATGTTGATCTTCACCTGCTTGAAAACTTCCAGAATCTCCAGATTTTTATCTAAAGGTTTAGGTGAAATCAACCTTGTGGAAATGGGGCAACCGGCTTGTATTGTCTTTCCGGTTCTTTCTCTTGTGGAATATTGTTTGGGCTATCATCTTCTTTGGGAATTTCCGGATCCTTAGGCTTGGGGGCCTTCACCGGATTGGATTTATCAATTTCTTTCCCACTTCTCAAAGTGGTGATAGCTTGGACATGTTCCGTATGGTGGGAGGATGAGCTTGCATCTTGTATCTCATATTGGGTCCTTGGATTAGGAAGAGGTTGGGCAGGGAGTGTGCCCTTCTCTCTAACACTAAGGTGAGCTTCAACTCTAGCCAAAGATGTTTTCAATTCATTGATGGCTTGGTTTGAGTTTTGATTGAATTTCAATTGCTCTTGCATGAACCCATCTATTTTTAGAGAGTTTGTCTTGTTATGCTCATTCTGGACTGATACAAATGCATCCAACATCTCTTCTAGTGATACTTTTGGAGTGTTGTTTGCATTTGCATTGGGCCCATTCTTCCAACTGAAGTTGGGATGGTTCTTCCAATTAGGATTATACGTGTTTGAGTTTGGAGCACCATATTGCTGCTAATAACTGTTTATGGCATTTGTTTGTTCTTGTAAGATGCCTTGGACTGCTGAAATTGTGGGACAATCGGGTGTAGCATGTTGATTTCCAGCACAAATTCCACAAACAGTTTCAACCTCAGTGGAGTTGATTGTTTCCCCTTTCCTTAATTCCATGGCTTCGACCTTTCTTGTAAGGCTAGCCAACCGTGCACTTATGCTATCTTCTTCTGATAGGACATACATTCCTCCCTTTTCCTTTTGTTGGCCAATCTTGGAATTTGTTGGTTTAGGTGTGTCCCAAGATTGTGCACTTTCAGCCAATTCTTCCAGATAATCCCATGCTTCATCAGCTTCCTTATTCATGAACTCCCCATTACACATCATCTCTATAAATTGGCGCATGGATGGAATCAGTCCTTCATAGAAAAAACTTATAATCCGCCAATTTTCATAGCCATGATGTGGGCATGCATTTAATAGGTCCTTGAATCTCTCCCAACATTGGGAAAAGGTTTCATCCTCCTTTTGGGCAAAGTTCATGATAAGGCGCTTAAGCATGTTCGTTTTGTGAGTAGGGAAGAATTTTTTTATAAATTCTCTGTGCATATCGTTCCATGACCCGATTGATCTGGGCCTTAATGCATACAGCCAACCCTTGGCTTTATCCTTAAGAGTGAAAGGGAAGAATTTAAGTCTTACTACATCTTCAGTCACATTTGCAAAGTGCATGGTGGTGATTACCTCATCAAACTCCCTAAAGTGTTGATAGGCACTTTCACTGTCTAAACCATGGAATTTAGGGAGAAGATTGATCACTCCCGGTTTCAAATCCACATTCCCTGCATTTGGTGGAAATACTATGCATGAGGGAGTGCTTGTTCTTGCAGGTTGCAAGAAATCACGTAAAGTCCTAGGTCGGGGAACATTCTCAACCACATTCTCCCCTGTTTCGGTTTGATTTTGAACCGGGTTAGGTTGATTTGTAGCCATACTTTCAGATAAAATTGGAGAATTTAGATGTCTCCTAGCACGTGGCTCTCTATCAATCCCTTC